>JAINUG010001969.1:0-15057 GCA_029706075.1 Aldrovandia affinis | reverse complement strand
GTAAGTAATTGGTTATAAAGATTTTGAGTCTACCACTTAGCCTAGCTACCAAAAGCTAATACCGTTACGAAAATAATTTAGTCAACTGATTTGAATCGTAGCTAACGTTAATTTACCTCGAGTCTTCCAAATTTCATTGAAAAAATTACAAACTGAATAGAAGTCAGGCGTCTCTTACAAAAAAACTTTCCGTATGTGTGGCTTGAGCTGCTGTCAGTAGCTACGTCTTCACTAAAACTCACCAACTGTCATCGGGCTGACAGCCTACTGGCGTATCACTGTGCTGAAAAGGGGGAGGTTTCGAGCTTACATGTTACATAAACAACTGAGAAATGGGAAACCGTGGTCTCCTGCATCACACAGATTGCATTAAGACCAAAACGTGGTTTGTTTCACAATCCCTAAAAATGGTATCGCGGCAAGACTTTAACTTGGCGTGGCAGCGTCTTCAGGTGGTCTATCATGGTGGAGCGCTATGAAGAAGCGCAGGCACACCACTGGAAGGGCTTACTGGCGTGCTGGCTGAGATGGAGCTGGAAGCTGGAGGCGAAGTGGAAGACATGCGGGCACAGGGAGCAGCGCAGCAAGGGCGGGCACCATTGCCCTGGGGCCCCAAGCCGCCACCGTCCTCGGCGTGCAGCACCATATGCCTCTCCAGCAGGGGCGCACCAGGAAGCTGCAGCGCAGCGGGCGCCAAGAGAGGGCTGGGGCTGCAGGCACTGGGCCAGAAGGTGAACCCTTACAGCCTGCAGGGGAGGGACAAAATAAGATAAGATGCAACTGTGAAACCACACAACCAGACTTCCCTATATAAATGTAGCTTATACGGGGCAGTGAGTGCCAGGGATAAACTGCAACTGACACTACACAACAAATGTCCCTATAGAAGTAGGATAACTTCCAGACTGTTACTAACACTCCACTGTACCGTATAACCCGCAACTGTGAAACCATGATGACACACACACAAACTGACCTGGAATTCCTTGGGGAGGATTTGCCACTGAGCTGTTGAGCTGGGGTCGTGAAGCCAGGTCGAGGTCTAAGTCCACTACCTGCTCTCCGGGCTGGACCCAGACCCCCGCAGGTTGGGGAAGGTGGCCTGGCAAGTATTACACAGCTCATGCACCCCCAGCCTCTGGGCCAGCTTGTACACAATGCCCACATTGGTCAGGTCAGTGAAAAGCTGTGTACATGAAATTCAGCACCTTCTCAAAATTAGCCCATGCAGTCCAGGAGTGAAGGTGCCAGCCCCCTGCCTGATGAAAAATGAGCCACCGAAAGTAGGAGGCGGGCAGGAAAGAGTGCCCGCCCACCCGCGGGACCACGTCACACAGCTAATTGGAGGCGACAGCTATTCAGCTCCGTGAGCAGACTTGCCCCATGGCCCGTGCCCTGGATTCGGATACTCATCACGATGATCTCACCAGAACTGACGCAAAACAAAGGATTGATAGTGGCGGTGGTAGATATATGCAGGAAGTAAAAACAGATTCAGAAACAAATGTCAGGTGACCATGAAACGAAACCCCTTAACACAAACAGTCACAATATTAACAGTGTAAGGTGAATACAACAGAGTGAATATTATTAAGCGTTTTAATATTCGATAACGAATATTAACATGCAGCATGGGCTCGTTTTGGTATGGCAAGGTATGACACTCGCCATACCTTGGCTTCTAGACAAATTTTTAATTTTAAATCAATCTGAAATGGCCTACGTTTTGTCATTTATGTGATTTTATCCGCTCCCACAAAGGTAACTCAAAATCCTCCCGGCTCCTCACTTTTAGTACACCCCACCACCCAGCCTATAGATGGCGATGTAGTTGAACGGGAGATAGAGGTTGCTGCTCTGGCTAGTAACGTTACAGTTCCTCCAGAATAAACGAGCCGCAGACTAACGTTAGCATTACAACCTTGTCCGTTATTCTCATTCATTCAGGTTAAACAAACTGTATAAATGCCATAATACTGTTGATTCAAATGTAACATATTCATGAACAAGTCCATGTCATGTTAGGTCAATACGAACACGTCTTCTAGTATGTTATTTTAGTGAAAACCCGGGACTTAACGCCACTCCGCGATTGTGAAGCTAACAAGCTAGCTAGCTAACGTTCAACTCCCTGAGGTCGGCTGGATCGGGCGCCGATTCAAGCAGCAATACAAGAGTACATTATTTCTAACTTCGCGATATTTTATCATACACACGCTGCAAAAACATTGACAGAAACCTTAGAATCAAGATTTCCGATTTGAGCACTGGCAAATCAAATGGGATTTTTAAAATTAGCTTAATTAGACCAAAAGTAAACCTTGCTTTTACTCTGCTTTTACCTTAGTAACGCCTCCTTCTATTGACATGTTAACGAGGTGCTAATTTCGGGAGGTCAAGCCATGTGTGAAAACGCGCATAAACAACACAAACTGAAGAGGATAGCCTATGCTGATATTTATTTATTTCATTGTTTTCAAAATACTCGTAAAATATATATAAATCGTCCCAGACTACATATTCGGGTGACAATGAATGTAACAAATTGCAATAGGTACAGAAAATACTTTTCAAACAGCCTAAAATGTTAATAAAATATAGGTCGTATGTCTGTGTTTACGCTGCAATCTGCCAGCAATAGTATATTCACGAGTATATTTTCAAAATACTCGTAAAAATATATGAATTCCAAGGTTTGTATTTTACATTCTAAGATGTCGCAATGTAACAAATTGCAATAGTACACAAAATACTTTTCAAACAGTTTAAAAATGTTATAAAATATATCGTATGTCTGTGTTTACGCTTGCAATCTGCCACAAGGTCTATGCTATTGATTTTATTTCGCTTTGTTTTTTATTTTTTTACATCTTGTTCGTGCTTTACTTGCAATCTGCCAGCAACAGTTCAGCAGTGCTGATATTAATTTTATTTCGCTTGTTTTCAAATACTCGTGAAAATATAGCCTATGAATATCGCGTGGTTGTGACGCCAACATTCCGTGTTGCAACGTAACAAAGAGCCAAAATGAATATTCAGGTATTTAGCATTTAGCCCCCACAGCCTGAAAATAAATGACCAGTTCTGATAAAAACAGGTTTTTAGCTATTTAGATCTCAGATGCTAAACTATTTTCTACACTTTACATAAATCCAAGACCTTGGTGAACAAAATCCACATTGGCAAAAAACAATTCGTCACTATAGTTTAGTGTGTGCTTTCACATCTTTTGTGACAGCAGAAAATTTACTATTTTAACTTGTGTGTTTGTAGATCTCATTTTACAAGCTGCATATGATACAAACTATTGATGGCATACAAATGAAGCTGATTGTCCTTCAAATAAAAATATCAAAATACTTGGAGTAAAAGTTAAATTGATGAAATTGAGATAAAACATCAGACCATGCCAAAATCTAAAACATCTAAAGCTTAGCACGGACTCAGGGGGTTAACTGGGGTCCTGTAGCGCCATCACTACATTTCACCAACAACAAAAATGACGCCATTGACATGCAGGAAAGGAAACGAGATAGCTAGATAAATTGTTTTTGAACTGGAATCAGACTCACCAAATAGTTTTTGATTGAGGACCTATATTTGCCCTAAGAAAGGACAATAACTAAGTCAAGACAATATGTGTCAGTTTGACAAAATGGGTTTGTTCGTTTGTTTGCAAATGCGTAATAGCTACATATTTTCTTTCACCATACATCTGCGATATAACGTAGTTAAAAACTCGATCCTTTGTCTTGTTTCCAAAATTTGATTAAACATTGCTCGGTTTAATTGGCGCTACGCCTTCAAAGTCAGACTCGTGTTTAGTGCTTTGAAAGTCATAGATCGCAAGTTCAGGACTAAATAAAAGGTATCCAGGACGGTAATTTAACATTTTATCTTGTTTCTGCAGAAATTTCATTGAAATCTGTTGATGCGAAATGCAATAATTTTGACCCGGAATGTGAGACATCTTGCCCAAATGCTCACTGCCTGCCATGGTTTTTGCCGTGTCGCCGGCGCAGCGCAACATGTAATTATGTGATTAATTGATTATGTAATGTAATTTCAGATCATTCAAATTAAGATATATATCATATCTTTATTTTTAAGAAAGTTATGGCCATTTATGTTATTGATCACAGCTTTTGTTTCAAGCCCATTGAAAAGCAATGGGGTCATATGCAAATTTTCTCTAGTGTTAAAATGACCATAACTTCCTTAAAACGTAACATATGAGAATGAATAAATATATCAAATTTCATGAATTTAATGCTCTATCTGGTGGGGTAAGTTTCAGGCTCGATTTATAACATTTAAAAAATGTTAACATACCTACTGTGTAGTCTTCAGGGTTTCGCGCTTGGGAAAAAGCCTCGCGCCAGATTCACCACAGAATTACGATTTTAGCCAAAAACCATTCAAACGTGGAATTATGGCTTGATAAATGGAGGGGGAAAAACATTAAACACTAAAATATGTAACTGTCAATGAAACAGCGTATTATGTTAGTAATTGGTTATAAAGATTTTGAGTCTACCACTTAGCCTAGCTACCAAAAGCTAATAATTGCTACGAAAATAATTTAGTCAACTGATTTGAATCGTAGCTAACGTTAATTTACCTCAGAGTCTTCAAATTTCATTGAAAAAATTACAAACTGAATAGAAGTCAGACGCTCTTACAAAAAAACGTACGTATATGCGCTTCGAGCTGTCAGTAGCCTGCCTTCACACAAAACTCACCAACTGTCATCGGGCTGACAGCCTACTGACGCCATCATATTGCTGCAAAATGGGAGGATTTCGAGCTTACATGTTACATAAACAACTGAGAAGTAAGAAACCGTGGTCTCCTGCATCACACAGATTGCATTAAGACCAAAACGTGGTTTTGTTTCACAATCCCCAAAATGGTATGTGGCAAGACTTAACTTGGCGTGCGTCTTCAGGTGGCCTATCATGGTGGAGCGCTATGAAGAAGCGCAGGCACACCTTGCACTGGAAGGGCTTACTGGCGTGCTGGCTGAGATGGAGCTGGAAGCTGGAGGCGAAGTGGAAGACATGCGGGCACAGGGAGCAGCGCAGCAAGGCCGGGGCACCATTGCCCTGGGGCCCCAAGCCGCCACCGTCCTCGGCGTGCAGCACCATATGCCTCTCCAGCAGGGGGCGCACCAGGAAGCTGCAGCAGCGGGCGCCAAGAGAAGGCTGGGGCTGCAGGCAGGCGTGGGCCAGAAGGTGAACCCTTACAGCCTGCAGGGGAGGGACAAAATAAGATAAGATGCAACTGTGAAACCACACAACCAGACTTCCCTATATAAATGTAGCTTATACGGGGCAGTGGAGTGCCAGGATAAACTGCAACTGACACTACACAACAAAATGTCCCTATAGAAGTAGGATAACTTCCAGACTGTTACTAACACTCCACTGTACCGTATAACCCGCAACTGTGAAACCATGATGACACACACACAAACTGACCTGGAATTCCTTGGGGAGGGATTTGCCACTGAGCTGTTGAGCTGGGGTCGTGAAGCCCAGGTCGAGGTCTAAGTCCACTACCTGCTCTCCGGGCTGGACCCAGACCCCCGCAGGTTGGGGAAGGTGGCCTGGCAAGTGTGCACCAGCTCGTGCACCCCCAGCCTCTGGGCCAGCTTGTACACAATGCCCACATTGGTCAGGTCAGTGAAAAGCTGTGTACATGAAATTCAGCACCTTCTCAAAATTAGCCGGGCCATGCAGTCCAGGGTGAAGGTGCCAGCCCCCTGCCTGATGAAAACAGCCACCAAAGTAGGAGGCGGGCAGGAAGGAGTGCCCGCCACCCGCAGGACCACGCCACACAGCTAATTGGAGGCGACAGCGGTTCAGCTCCGTGAGCAGACTTGCCCCATGGCCCGTGCCCTGGATTCGGATACTCATCACGATGATCTCACCAGAACTGAAGCGCAAAACAAAGGATTGATAGTGGCGGTGGTAGATATATGCAGGAAGTAAAAACAGATTCAGAAACAAATGTCAGGTGACCATGAAACGAAACCCTTAACACAAACAGTCACAATATTAACAGTGTAAGGTGAATACAACAGAGTGAATAATATTAAGCTTTAATATTCGATAACGAATATTAACATGCAGCATGGGCGTCGCTTTGGTATGGCAAGGTATGACACTCGCCATACCTTGGCTTCTAGACAAATTTTTAATTTTAAATCAATCTGAAATGGCCTACGTTTTGTCATTTTATGTGATTTTATCCGCTCCACAAAGGTAACTCAAAATCCTCCCGGCTCCTCACTTTTAGTACACCCCACCACCCAGCCTATAGATGGCGATGTAGTTGAACGGGAGATAGAGGTTGCTGCTCTGGCTAGTAACGTTACAGTTCCTCAGAATAAACGAGCCGCAGACTAACGTTAGCATTACAACCTTGTCCGTTATTCTCATTCATTCAGGTGGGTTAAACAAACTGTATAAACGCCATAATACTGTTGATTCAAATGTAACATATTCATGAACAAGTCCATGTCATGTG
This sequence comes from Aldrovandia affinis, assembly GCA_029706075.1. Lineage (NCBI taxonomy): Eukaryota > Metazoa > Chordata > Actinopteri > Notacanthiformes > Halosauridae > Aldrovandia > Aldrovandia affinis. Next base: position 8,526 of record JAINUG010001969.1, on the reverse strand, counting down.
TCAATACGAACACGTTCTATATGTTATTTTAGTGAAAACCCGACTTAACGTCACCCGCGATTGTGAAGCTAACAAGCTAGCTAGCTAACGTTCCTTAACCTGAGGTCCTGTAGCGCTTATCACTACATTTCACCAACAACAAAAAATGACGCCATTGACATGCAGGGAAAGGAAACGAGATAGCGAGATAAATTGTTTTTGGAACTGGAATCAGACTCACCAAATAGTTTTGATTGAGGACCTATATTTGCCCTAAGAAAGGACAATAACTAAGCTCAAGACAATATGTGTCAGTTTGACAAAATGGGTTTGTTCGCTCTGTTTGCAAATGCGAATAGCTACATACATTTTCTTTCACCATACGTCTGCGATATAAACGTAGTTAAAAACTCGATCCTTTGTCTTGTTTCCAAAATTTGATTAAACATTGCTCGGTTTGGTCATACGCTACGCCTTCAAAGTCAGACTCGTGTTTAGTGCTTTGAAAGTCATAGATCGCAAGTTCAGGACTAAATAAAAGGTATCCAGGACGGTAATTTAACATTTTATCTTGTTTCTGCTGAAATTTCATTGAAATCTGTTGATGCGAAATGCAATAATTTTGACCTGGAATGTGAGACATCTTTGCCCAAATGCTCACTGCCTGCCATGGTTTTTGCCGTCGCGGCGTGCAGCGCACATGTAATTATGTGATTAATTGATTATGTAATGTATTTTCAGATCATTCAAATTAAGATATATATCATATCTTTATTTTTAAGAAAGTTATGGCCATTTATGTTATTGATCACAGCTTTTGTTTCAAGCCCATTGAAAAGCAATGGGGGTCAATATGCAAATTTTCTAGTGTTTAAAATGACCATAACTTCCTTAAAACGTAACATATGAGAATGAATAACATATCAAATTTCATGAATTTAATGCTCTATCTGGTGGGGTAAGTTTCAGGCTCGATTTATAACATTTAAAAATGTTAACATACCTACTGTGTAGTTTTCAGGTTTCAGGCTCTTGGGAAAAAGCCTCGCGCTCAGATTCACCACAGAATTACGATTTCAGCCAAAAACCATTCAAACGTGGAATTATGGCTTGATAAATGGAGGGGGAAAAACATTAAACACTAAAATATGTAACTGTCAATGAAACAGCGTATTATGTTAGTAATTGGTTATAAAGATTTTGAGTCTACCACTTAGCCTAGCTACCAAAAGCTAATACCTGTTTAAAATAATTTAGTCAACTGATTTGAATCGTAGCTAACGTTAATTTACCTCGGAGTCTTCAAATTTCATTGAAAAAATTACAAACTGAATAGAAGTCAGACGCCTCTTACAAAAAAACTTACGTATGTGCGCTTCGAGCTGTCAGTAGCCTCGCCTTCACACAAAACTCACCAACTGTCATCGGGCTGACAGCCTACTGACGCCATCATATTGCTGCAAAATGGAGGATTTCGAGCTTACATGTTACATAAACAACTGAGAAGTAAGAAACCGTGGTCTCCTGCATCACACAGATTGCATTAAGACCAAAACGTGGTTTTGTTTCACAATCCCCAAAAATGGTACGTGGCAAGACTTAACTTGGCGTGCAAAATACAGGCCTTCAGGTGGCCTATCATGGTGGAGCGCTGCAGCTCGGAAGACTGGGGAGGGCACACCTTGCACTGGAAGGGCTTACTGGCGTGCTGGCTGAGATGGAGCTGGAAGCTGGAGGCGAAGGAAGACATGAGGGCACAGGGAGGTGCGCAGCAAGGAGCCGGGCACCATTGCCCTGGGGAAGGCTTACTGGCGCCACCGGAGCTGGAAGCTCGAGGCGCAGCACCATATGCCTCTCCAGCAGGGGGCCGCGCCAGGAAGCTGCACCATATGCCTCTCCAGCGGGCGCCAAGAGAGGGCTGGGGCTGCAAGAGACTGCGTGGGCCAGAAGGTGAACCCTTACAGCCTGCAGGGGAGGGACAAAATAAGATAAGATGCAACTGTGAAACCACACAACCAGACTTCCCTATATAAATGTAGCTTATACGGGGCAGTGGAGTGCCAGGGATAAACTGCAACTGACACTACACAACAAAATGTCCCTATAGAAGTAGGATAACTTCCAGACTGTTACTAACACTCCACTGTACCGTATAACCCGCAACTGTGAAACCATGATGACACACACACAAACTGACCTGGAATTCCTTGGGGAGGGATTTGCCACTGAGCTGTTGAGCTGGGGTCGTGAAGCCCAGGTCGAGGTCTAAGTCCACTACCTGCTCCGGGGCTGGACCCAGACCCCGCAGGTTGGGGAAGGTGGCCTGGCAAGTGTGCACCAGCTCGTGCACAACGCCCACATTGGTCAGGTCAGTGAAAAGCTGTGTACATGAAATTCAGCACCTTTTCAAAATTAGCCGAAGCCATGCAGTCCAGGGTGAAGGTGCCAGCCCCCCTGCCTGATGAAAACAGCCACCGAAAGTAGGAGGCGGGCAGGGAAGGAGTGCCCGCCCACCCGCAGGACCACGCCACACAGCTAATTGAGGCGACAGCGGTTCAGCTCCGTGAGCAGACTTGCCCCATGGCCCGTGCCCTGGATTCGGATACTCATCACGATGATCTCACCAGAACTGAAGCGCAAAACAAAGGATTGATAGTGGCGGTGGTAGATATATGCAGGAAGTAAAAACAGATTCAGAAACAAATGTCAGGTGACCATGAAACGAAACCCCTTAACACAAACAGTCACAATATTAACAGTGTAAGGTGAATACAACAGAGTGAATAATATTAAGTGCTTTTAATATTCGATAACGAATATTAACATGCAGCATGGGCGTTTTTGGTATGGCAAGGTATGACACTCACCATACCTTGGCTTCTAGACAAATTTTTAATTTTAAATCAATCTGAAATGGCCTACGTTTTGTCATTTTATGTGATTTTATCCGCTCCACAAAGGTAACTCAAAATCCTCCCGGCTCCTCACTTTTAGTACACCCCACCACCCAGCCTATAGATGGCGATGTAGTTGAACGGAGATAGAGGTTGCTGCTCTGGCTAGTAACGTTACAGTTCCTCAGAATAAACGAGCCGCGCAGACTAACGTTAGCATTACAACCTTGTCCGTTATTCTCATTCATTCAGGTGGGTTAAACAAACTGTATAAATGCCATAATACTGTTGATTCAAATGTAACATATTCATGAACAAGTCCATGTCATGTTGTGTCAATAACGAACACGTTCTATATGTTATTTTAGTGAAAAACCCGACTTAACGTCACCACCAAGGGACAGAAGCTAACAAGCTAGCTAGCTAACGCCTTTAACCCCTGAGGTCGGCTGGATCGGCGCCGATCCAAGCAGCAATACAAGTATATTATTATTTCTAACTTCGCGATATTTTATCATACACACGCTGCAAAAACATTGACAGAAACCTTAGAATCGCGACTTTCCGATTTGAGCACTGGCAAATCAAATGATTTTTAAAATTAGCTTAATTAGACCAAAAGTAAACCTTGCTTTTTACTCTGTTTTTTTACCTTTAGTAACGCCCCCCTCTATTGACATGTTAACGAGGTGCTAATTTCGGGAGGTGCGTCGTGGGCCATGTGAAAACGCTGCATAAACAACACAAACTGAAGAGGACAGTCTATGCTGATATTTATTTTATTTCGCTTGTTTTCAAATACTGAAAATATATATAAATTCCGCCTTGTGACTACATATTCCGCATGTCGCAATGTAACAAATTGCAATAGGCACAGAAAATACTTTCAAACAGCCTAAAATGTTATAAAATATATCAGATGTCTGTGTTTACGCTGCAATCTGCCAGCAACAGTATATTCACGTGAGTATATTTTCAAATACTCGTGAAAATATATGAATTCCGCGCCTTGTGACTACATATTCCGATGTCGCAATGTAACAAATTGCAATAGGCACAAAATACTTTTCAAACAGCGAAAATGTTATAAAATATATCGTATGTCTGTGTTTACGCTTGCAATCTGCCAGCAACAGTCTATGCTATTGATTTTATTTCGCTTGTTTTTTTATTTTTTTACATCTTGTCTGTGTTTACGCTTTTGCAATCTGCCAGCAACAGTCTATGCTGATATTAATTTTATTTCGCTTGTTTTCAAATACTCGTGGAAAATATAGCCTATGAATATCGCGTGTTGTGACGCCAAACATTCCGCGGTTGCAACGTGAACAAAGAGCCAAAATGAATATTCAGGTATTTAGCATTTAGCCCTCCCACAGCCTGAAATAAATGTGACCAGTTCTGATAAAAACAGGTTTTTTAGCTATTTAGATCTCAGATGTGCTAAACTATTTTCACACCCTTACATAACCAAGACCTTGGTGAACAAACGCACATTGGCAAAACAATTCGTCACTATAGTTTAGTGTGTGCTTTCACATCTTTTGTGACAGCAGAAAAATTTACTATTTTTAACTTGTGTGTTTGTAGATCTATTTACAAGCTGCATATGATACTGACCAAACTATTGATGGCATACAAATGTAGCTGTGATTGTCCTTCAAATAAAAAATATCAAACACTTTGGAGTAAGTGTGTTAAATTGATGAAATTGAGATAAATATCAGACCATGCCAAAATCTAAAAACATCTAAAAGTTTAGCACGGACCTCAGGGGGTTAACCTGGGGTCCTGTAGCTATCTTACACATTTCACCAACAACAAAAATGACGCCATTGACATGCAGGGAAAGGAAACGAGATAGCGAGATAAATTGTTTTTGAACTGGAATCAGACTCACCAAATAGTTTTGATTGAGGACCTATATTTGCCCTAAGAAAGGACAATAACTAAGCTTCAAGACAATATGTGTCAGTTTGACAAAATGGGTTTGTTCGTTCTGTTTGCAAATGCGAATAGCTACATACATTTTCTTTCACCATACGTCTGCGATATATATCGTAGTTAAAAACTCGATCCTTTGTCTTGTTTCCAAAATTTGATTAAACATTGCTCGGTTTGGTCATACGCTACGCTTCAAAGTCAGACTCGTGTTTAGTGCTTTGAAAGTCATAGATCGCAAGTTCAGGACTAAATAAAAGGTATCCAGGACGGTAATTTAACATTTTATCTTGTTTCTGCTGAAATTTCATTGAAATCTGTTGATGCGAAATGCAATAATTTTGACCCGGAATGTGAGACATCTTTGCCCAAATGCTCACTGCCTGCCATGGTTTTTGCCGTGTCGCGGCGTGTGCGCAACATGTAATTATGTGATTAATTGATTATGTAATGTAATTTCAGATCATTCAAATTAAGATATATATCATATCTTTATTTTTAAGAAAGTTATGGCCATTTATGTTATTGGATCACAGCTTTGTTTCAAGCCCATTGAAAAGCAATGGGGTCAATATGCACATTTTCAAAGTGTTAAAATGACCATAACTTCCTTAAAACGTAACATATGAGAATGAATAACATATCAAATTTCATGAATTTAATGCTCTATCTGGTGGGGTAAGTTTCAGGCTCGATTTATAACATTTAAAAAATGTTTAACATACCTACTGTGTAGTCTTCAGGGTTTCGCGCTCTGGGAAAAAAAGCCTCGCGCTCAGATTCACCACAGAATTACGATTTTAGCCAAAACCATTCAAACGTGGAATTATGGCTTGATAAATGGAGGGGGAAAACATTAAACACTAAAATATGTAACTGTCAATGAAACAGCGTATTATGTTAGTAATTGGTTATAAAGATTTTGAGTCTACCACTTAGCCTAGCTACCAAAAGCTAATATCATTACGAAACTAATTTAGTCAACTGATTTGAATCGTAGCTAACGTTAATTTACCTCGGAGTCTTCAAATTTCATTGAAAAATTACAAACTGAATAGAAGTCAGACGCCTCTTACAAAAAACTTACGTATGTGCGCTTCGAGCTGTCAGTAGCCTGCCTTCACACAAAACTCACCAACTGTCATCGGCTGACAGCCTACTGACGCCATCATATTGCTGCAAAAGGGGAGGATTTCGAGCTTACATGTTACATAAACAACTGAGAAGTAAGGAAACCGTGGTCTCCTCCATCACACAGATTGCATTAAGACCAAAACGTGGTTTTGTTTCACAATCCCCAAAAATGGTACGTGGCAAGACTTAACTTGGCGTGCGCCTTCAGGTGGCCTATCATGGTGGAGCGCTTTGGAAGAAGCGCAGGCACACCTTGCACTGGAAGGGCTTACTGGCGTGCTGGCTGAGATGGAGCTGGAAGCTGGAGGCGAAGTGGAAGACATGCGGGCACAGGAGCAGCGCAGCAAGGCCGGGCACCATTGCCCTGGGGCCCTGCCGCCACCGTCCCGGCGTGCAGCACCATATGCCTCTCCAGCAGGGGGCGCCAGGAAGCTGCAGGCAGCGGGCGCCAAGAGAGGGCTGGGGCTGCAGACGCGTGGCCAGAAGGTGAACCCTTACAGCCTGCAGGGGAGGGACAAAATAAGATAAGATGCAACTGTGAAACCACACAACCAGACTTCCCTATATAAATGTAGCTTATACGGGGCAGTGGAGTGCCAGGGATAAACTGCAACTGACACTACACAACAAAATGTCCCTATAGAAGTAGGATAACTTCCAGACTGTTACTAACACTCCACTGTACCGTATAACCCGCAACTGTGAAACCATGATGACACACACACAAACTGACCTGGAATTCCTTGGGGAGGGATTTGCCACTGAGCTGTTGAGCTGGGGTCGTGAAGCCCAGGTCGAGGTCTAAGTCCACTACCTGCTCTCCGGGCTGGACCCAGACCCCGCAGGTTGGGGAAGGTGGCCTGGGCAAGTGTGCACCAGCTCAGGCACCCCCAGCCTCTGGGCCAGCTCGTACACAATGCCCACATTGGTCAGGTCAGTGAAAAGCTGTGTACATGAAATTCAGCACCTTCTCAAAATTAGCCGGCCATGCAGTCCAGGGTGAAGGTGCCAGCCCCTGCCTGATGAAAACAGCCACCGAAAGTAGGAGGCGGGCAGGGAAGGAGTGCCCGCCCACCCGCAGGTCCACGTCACACAGCTAATTGGAGGCGACAGCGGTTCAGCTCCGTGAGCAGACTTGCCCCATGGCCCGTGCCCTGGATTCGGATACTCATCACGATGATCTCACCAGAACTGAAGCGCAAAACAAAGGATTGATAGTGGCGGTGGTAGATATATGCAGGAAGTAAAAACAGATTCAGAAACAAATGTCAGGTGACCATGAAACGAAACCCCCTTAACACAAACAGTCACAATATTAACAGTGTAAGGTGAATACAACAGAGTGAATAATATTAGCGTTTTAATATTCGATAACGAATATTAACATGCAGCATGGGCGTCGTTTTGGTATGGCAAGGTATGACACTCGCCATACCTTGGCTTCTAGACAAATTTTTTATTTTAAATCAATCTGAAATGGCCTACGTTTTGTCATTTTATGTGATTTTATCCACTCCACAAAGGTAACTCCAAAATCCTCCCGGCTCCTCACTTTTAGTACACCCCACCACCCAGCCTATAGATGGCGATGTAGTTGAACGGGAGATAGAGGTTGCTGCTCTGGCTAGTAACGTTACAGTTCCTCAGAATAAACGAGCCGCAGACTAACGTTAGCATTACAACCTTGTCCGTTATTCTCATTCATTCAGGTGGGTTAAACAAACTGTATAAACGCCATAATACTGTTGATTCAAATGTAACATATTCATGAACAAGTCCATGTCATGTTGTGTCAATACGAACACGTTCTATATGTTATTTTAGTGAAAACCCGACTTAACCTCTACTGCATCATTTTTTGTTTTTGGGAAAAAAATATTAAATATTATTTTTGGGAGATTGGGGGTCCCTGATAATATATCAATCATAAAATTTGTCACCCCCCCAACCAGATATCGGTTTGTTGCCTGAGGGCAACACCATGCGACAAGGGTAGTAAAACTCAAGGTCTTTTATAGTACATTTGATACAGTGCAATTATTTGATAAGCAGTATTATCAAAAACGTAAATCATATTCTTGTATTTTATTGCACACAACCAACACACAATGTGTACCAAGACTTTGATTTCTGTTTCTGTCACACAAAGGCCTTGGTATGAGGAAATTATTTTAAAAAACGCCGATGCAACTTTTTTACGCGATTTTGCTAAAATGAATGACAAAGTCTGCCTAGAAACAGGAGAAAACGCCTTTGAATGGGTACTTATCTACACTATCAATTTTACGATTGGTTTTACGACCCTGAATGGCAGATTTACAGACCAAAGAATGGAAGGACAATGGTTAGTCCCTTACCACTTTGAATGCGAAATCTCTGCTTTGTTTACTAGAGAAATCGCGAAAACGCGAATACCACACGGCGAGAATCTTGGCTTATAAATGCATTTTTCGGATTAAAGATAGGTTTAAAAATGTTTATTTTATAAGCGCTTGAATAAGAGGAGGAGGAGGTTGGTAGGGGCGGGCGCTGTTGCGCCTAAGATATGCGCATATTGACAAATAAAAAAGTGAGCTAA
>JAINUG010001968.1:0-15074 GCA_029706075.1 Aldrovandia affinis | reverse complement strand
TTTCCCGGTCCAAATCGGTCGGAAAAGTAGTTTAAAACAAGTCGGAAACATGCTAACTGGCTATCCATTCAATTCAATGGCAGCGATAGCAGCGGCGTGACATTTTCTAATGTAGCGGCGAATCTAGCGGTTTAGTCAGTGTAAAGCATCGCTAGGTATTGGCTTTGACACGCCCCTCATTAACCAGGCCGTTTTCCCGGTCCAAATCGGTCGGAAAAGTAGTTTAAAACAAGTCGGAAACATGCTAACTGGCTATCCATTCAATTCAATGGCAGCGATAGCAGCGGCGTGACATTTTCTAATGTAGCGGCGAATCTAGCTGTTTAGTCAGTGTAAAGCATCGCTAGGTATTGGCTTTGACACACCCTCATTAACCAGGCCGTTTTCCCGGTCCAAATCGGTCGGAAAAGTAGTTTAAAACAAGTCGGAAACATGCTAACTGGCTATCCATTCAATTCAATGGCAGCGATAGCAGCGGCGTGACATTTTCTAATGTAGCGGCGAATCTAGCGGTTTAGTCAGTGTAAAGCATCGCTAGGTATTGGCTTTGACACTCCCTCATTAACCAGGCCGTTTTCCCGGTCCAAATCGGTCGGAAAAGTAGTTTAAAACAAGTCGGAAACATGCTAACTGGCTATCCATTCAATTCAATGGCAGCGATAGCAGCGGCGTGACATTTTGTAATGTAGCGGCGAATCTAGCGGTTTAGTCAGTGTAAAGCATCGCTAGGTATTGGCTTTGACACGCCCCCTCATTAACCAGGCCGTTTTCCCGGTCCAAATCGGTCGGAAAAGTAGTTTAAAACAAGTCGGAAACATGCTAACTGGCTATCCATTCAATTCAATGGCAGCGATAGCAGCGGCGTGACATTTTGTAATGTAGCGGCGAATCTAGCGGTTTAGTCAGTGTAAAGCATCGCTAGGTATTGGCTTTGACACGCCCCCTCATTAACCAGGCCGTTTTCCCGGTCCAAATCGGTCGGAAAAGTAGTTTAAAACAAGTCGGAAACATGCTAACTGGCTATCCATTCAATTCAATGGCAGCGATAGCAGCGGCGTGACATTTTGTAATGTAGCGGCGAATCTAGCGGTTTAGTCAGTGTAAAGCATCGCTAGGTATTGGCTTTGACACGCCCCCTCATTAACCAGGCCGTTTTCCCGGTCCAAATCGGTCGGAAAAGTAGTTTAAAACAAGTCGGAAACATAGCTAACTGGCTATCCAATCAATTCAATAGCAGCGATAGCAGCGGCGTGACATTTTCTAATGTAGCGGCGAATCTAGCGGTTTAGTCAGTGTAAAGCATCGCTAGGTATTGGCTTTGACACTCCCCCTCATTAACCAGGCCGTTTTCCCGGTCCAAATCGGTCGGAAAAGTAGTTTAAAACAAGTCGGAAACATGCTAACTGGCTATCCATTCAATTCAATGGCAGCGATAGCAGCGGCGTGACATTTTGTAATGTAGCGGCGAATCTAGCGGTTTAGTCAGTGTAAAGCATCGCTAGGTATTGGCTTTGACACGCCCCCTCATTAACCAGGCCGTTTTCCCGGTCCAAATCGGTCGGAAAAGTAGTTTAAAACAAGTCGGAAACATGCTAACTGGCTATCCATTCAATTCAATGGCAGCGATAGCAGCGGCGTGACATTTTCTAATGTAGCGGCGAATCTAGCGGTTTAGTCAGTGTAAAGCATCGCTAGGTATTGGCTTTGACACGCCCCCTCATTAACCAGGCCGTTTTCCCGGTCCAAATCGGTCGGAAAAGTAGTTTAAAACAAGTCGGAAACATGCTAACTGGCTATCCATTCAATTCAATGGCAGCGATAGCAGCGGCGTGACATTTTGTAATGTAGCGGCGAATCTAGCGGTTTAGTCAGTGTAAAGCATCGCTAGGTATTGGCTTTGACACGCCCCCTCATTAACCAGGCCGTTTTCCCGGTCCAAATCGGTCGGAAAAGTAGTTTAAAACAAGTCGGAAACATGCTAACTGGCTATCCATTCAATTCAATGGCAGCGATAGCAGCGGCGTGACATTTTCTAATGTAGCGGCGAATCTAGCGGTTTAGTCAGTGTAAAGCATCGCTAGGTATTGGCTTTGACACGCCCCCTCATTAACCAGGCCGTTTTCCCGGTCCAAATCGGTCGGAAAAGTAGTTTAAAACAAGTCGGAAACATGCTAACTGGCTATCCATTCAATTCAATGGCAGCGATAGCAGCGGCGTGACATTTTCTAATGTAGCGGCGAATCTAGCGGTTTAGTCAGTGTAAAGCATCGCTAGGTATTGGCTTTGACACGCCCCCTCATTAACCAGGCCGTTTTCCCGGTCCAAATCGGTCGGAAAAGTAGTTTAAAACAAGTCGGAAACATGCTAACTGGCTATCCATTCAATTCAATGGCAGCGATAGCAGCGGCGTGACATTTTCTAATGTAGCGGCGAATCTAGCGGTTTAGTCAGTGTAAAGCATCGCTAGGTATTGGCTTTGACACGCCCCCTCATTAACCAGGCCGTTTTCCGGTCCAAATCGGTCGGAAAAGTAGTTTAAAACAAGTCGGAAACATGCTAACTGGCTATCCATTCAATTCAATGGCAGCGATAGCAGCGGCGTGACATTTTGTAATGTAGCGGCGAATCTAGCGGTTTAGTCAGTGTAAAGCATCGCTAGGTATTGGCTTTGACACGCCCCTCATAACCAGGCCGTTTTCCCGGTCCAAATCGGTCGGAAAAGTAGTTTAAAACAAGTCGGAAACATGCTAACTGGCTATCCATTCAATTCAATGGCAGCGATAGCAGCGGCGTGACATTTTCTAATGTAGCGGCGAATCTAGCGGTTTAGTCAGTGTAAAGCATCGCTAGGTATTGGCTTTGACACGCCCTCATTAACCAGGCCGTTTTCCCGGTCCAAATCGGTCGGAAAAGTAGTTTAAAACAAGTCGGAAACATGCTAACTGGCTATCCATTCAATTCAATGGCAGCGATAGCAGCGGCGTGACATTTTCTAATGTAGCGGCGAATCTAGCGGTTTAGTCAGTGTAAAGCATCGCTAGGTATTGGCTTTGACACGCCCCTCATTAACCAGGCCGTTTTCCCGGTCCAAATCGGTCGGAAAAGTAGTTTAAAACAAGTCGGAAACATGCTAACTGGCTATCCATTCAATTCAATGGCAGCGATAGCAGCGGCGTGACATTTTCTAATGTAGCGGCGAATCTAGCGGTTTAGTCAGTGTAAAGCATCGCTAGGTATTGGCTTTGACACTCCCCATTAATTAACCAGGCCGTTTTCCCGGTCCAAATCGGTCGGAAAAGTAGTTTAAAACAAGTCGGAAACATGCTAACTGGCTATCCATTCAATTCAATGGCAGCGATAGCAGCGGCGTGACATTTTGTAATGTAGCGGCGAATCTAGCGGTAGTCAGTGTAAAGCATCGCTAGGTATTGGCTTTGACACGCCCCCATTAACCAGGCCGTTTTCCCGGTCCAAATCGGTCGGAAAAGTAGTTTAAAACAAGTCGGAAACATGCTAACTGGCTATCCATTCAATTCAATGGCAGCGATAGCAGCGGCGTGACATTTTCTAATGTAGCGGCGAATCTAGCGGTTTAGTCAGTGTAAAGCATCGCTAGGTATTGGCTTTGACACTCCCCCTCATTAACCAGGCCGTTTTCCCGGTCCAAATCGGTCGGAAAAGTAGTTTAAAACAAGTCGGAAACATGCTAACTGGCTATCCATTCAATTCAATGGCAGCGATAGCAGCGGCGTGACATTTTGTAATGTAGCGGCGAATCTAGCGGTTTAGTCAGTGTAAAGCATCGCTAGGTATTGGCTTTGACACGCCCCCTCATTAACCAGGCCGTTTTCCCGGTCCAAATCGGTCGGAAAAGTAGTTTAAAACAAGTCGGAAACATGCTAACTGGCTATCCATTCAATCAATGGCAGCGATAGCAGCGGCGTGACATTTTGTAATGTAGCGGCGAATCTAGCGGTTTAGTCAGTGTAAAGCATCGCTAGGTATTGGCTTTGACACGCCCCCTCATTAACCAGGCCGTTTTCCCGGTCCAAATCGGTCGGAAAAGTAGTTAAAACAAGTCGGAAACATGCTAACTGGCTATCCATTCAATTCAATGGCAGCGATAGCAGCGACGTGACATTTTCTAATGTAGCGGCGAATCTAGCGGTTTAGTCAGTGTAAAGCATCGCTAGGTATTGGCTTTGACACGCCCCCTCATTAACCAGGCCGTTTTCCCGGTCCAAATCGGTCGGAAAAGTAGTTTAAAACAAGTCGAAACATGCTAACTGGCTATCCATTCAATTCAATGGCAGCGATAGCAGCGGCGTGACATTTTCTAATGTAGCGGCGAATCTAGCGGTTTAGTCAGTGTAAAGCATCGCTAGGTATTGGCTTTGACACGCCCCTCATTAACCAGGCCGTTTTCCCGGTCCAAATCGGTCGGAAAAGTAGTTTAAAACAAGTCGGAAACATGCTAACTGGCTATCCATTCAATTCAATGGCAGCGATAGCAGCGGCGTGACATTTTGTAATGTAGCGGCGAATCTAGCGGTTTAGTCAGTGTAAAGCATCGCTAGGTATTGGCTTTGACACGCCCCCTCATTAACCAGGCCGTTTTCCCGGTCCAAATCGGTCGGAAAAGTAGTTTAAAACAAGTCGGAAACATGCTAACTGGCTATCCATTCAATTCAATGGCAGCGATAGCAGCGGCGTGACATTTTCTAATGTAGCGGCGAATCTAGCGGTTTAGTCAGTGTAAAGCATCGCTAGGTATTGGCTTTGACACGCCCCCTCATTAACCAGGCCGTTTTCCCGGTCCAAATCGGTCGGAAAAGTAGTTTAAAACAAGTCGGAAACATGCTAACTGGCTATCCATTCAATTCAATGGCAGCGATAGCAGCGGCGTGACATTTTGTAATGTAGCGGCGAATCTAGCGGTTTAGTCAGTGTAAAGCATCGCTAGGTATTGGCTTTGACACGCCCCCTCATTAACCAGGCCGTTTTCCCGGTCCAAATCGGTCGGAAAAGTAGTTTAAAACAAGTCGGAAACATGCTAACTGGCTATCCATTCAATTCAATGGCAGCGATAGCAGCGGCGTGACATTTTCTAATGTAGCGGCGAATCTAGCGGTTTAGTCAGTGTAAAGCATCGCTAGGTATTGGCTTTGACACGCCCCCATTAACCAGGCCGTTTTCCCGGTCCAAATCGGTCGGAAAAGTAGTTTAAAACAAGTCGGAAACATGCTAACTGGCTATCCATTCAATTCAATGGCAGCGATAGCAGCGGCGTGACATTTTCTAATGTAGCGGCGAATCTAGCGGTTTAGTCAGTGTAAAGCATCGCTAGGTATTGGCTTTGACACGCCCCCTCATTAACCAGGCCGTTTTCCCGGTCCAAATCGGTCGGAAAAGTAGTTTAAAACAAGTCGGAAACATGCTAACTGGCTATCCATTCAATTCAATGGCAGCGATAGCAGCGGCGTGACATTTTGTAATGTAGCGGCGAATCTAGCGGTTTAGTCAGTGTAAAGCATCGCTAGGTATTGGCTTTGACACGCCCCCTCATTAACCAGGCCGTTTTCCCGGTCCAAATCGGTCGGAAAAGTAGTTTAAAACAAGTCGGAAACATGCTAACTGGCTATCCATTCAATTCAATGGCAGCGATAGCAGCGGCGTGACATTTTGTAATGTAGCGGCGAATCTAGCGGTTTAGTCAGTGTAAAGCATCGCTAGGTATTGGCTTTGACACGCCCCCTCATTAACCAGGCCGTTTTCCCGGTCCAAATCGGTCGGAAAAGTAGTTTAAAACAAGTCGGAAACATGCTAACTGGCTATCCATTCAATTCAATGGCAGCGATAGCAGCGGCGTGACATTTTCTAATGTAGCGGCGAATCTAGCGGTTTAGTCAGTGTAAAGCATCGCTAGGTATTGGCTTTGACACGCCCCCTCATTAACCAGGCCGTTTTCCCGGTCCAAATCGGTCGGAAAAGTAGTTTAAAACAAGTCGGAAACATGCTAACTGGCTATCCATTCAATTCAATGGCAGCGATAGCAGCGGCGTGACATTTTCTAATGTAGCGGCGAATCTAGCGGTTTAGTCAGTGTAAAGCATCGCTAGGTATTGGCTTTGACACGCCCCCTCATTAACCAGGCCGTTTTCCCGGTCCAAATCGGTCGGAAAAGTAGTTTAAAACAAGTCGGAAACATGCTAACTGGCTATCCATTCAATTCAATGGCAGCGATAGCAGCGGCGTGACATTTTCTAATGTAGCGGCGAATCTAGCGGTTTAGTCAGTGTAAAGCATCGCTAGGTATTGGCTTTGACACTCCCCCTCATTAACCAGGCCGTTTTCCCGGTCCAAATCGGTCGGAAAAGTAGTTTAAAACAAGTCGGAAACATGCTAACTGGCTATCCATTCAATTCAATGGCAGCGATAGCAGCGGCGTGACATTTTGTAATGTAGCGGCGAATCTAGCGGTTTAGTCAGTGTAAAGCATCGCTAGGTATTGGCTTTGACACGCCCCCTCATTAACCAGGCCGTTTTCCCGGTCCAAATCGGTCGGAAAAGTAGTTTAAAACAAGTCGGAAACATGCTAACTGGCTATCCATTCAATTCAATGGCAGCGATAGCAGCGGCGTGACATTTTCTAATGTAGCGGCGAATCTAGCGGTTTAGTCAGTGTAAAGCATCGCTAGGTATTGGCTTTGACACGCCCCCTCATTAACCAGGCCGTTTTCCCGGTCCAAATCGGTCGGAAAAGTAGTTTAAAACAAGTCGGAAACATGCTAACTGGCTATCCATTCAATTCAATGGCAGCGATAGCAGCGGCGTGACATTTTCTAATGTAGCGGCGAATCTAGCGGTTTAGTCAGTGTAAAGCATCGCTAGGTATTGGCTTTGACACGCCCCCTCATTAACCAGGCCGTTTTCCCGGTCCAAATCGGTCGGAAAAGTAGTTTAAAACAAGTCGGAAACATGCTAACTGGCTATCCATTCAATTCAATGGCAGCGATAGCAGCGACGTGACATTTTCTAATGTAGCGGCGAATCTAGCGGTTTAGTCAGTGTAAAGCATCGCTAGGTATTGGCTTTGACACTCCCCCTCATTAACCAGGCCGTTTTCCGGGTCCAAATCGGTCGGAAAAGTAGTTTAAAACAAGTCGGAAACATGCTAACTGGCTATCCATTCAATTCAATGGCAGCAATAGCATCGGAGTGACATTTTGTAATGTAGCGGCGAATCTAGCGGTTTAATCATTGTAAAGCATCGCTAGGTATTGGCTTTGACACGCCCCCTCATTAACCAGGCCGTTTTCCCGGTCCAAATCGGTCGGAAAAGTAGTTTAAAACAAGTCGGAAACATGCTAACTGGCTATCCATTCAATTCAATGGCAGCGATAGCAGCGGCGTGACATTTTCTAATGTAGCGGCGAATCTAGCGGTTTAGTCAGTGTAAAGCATCGCTAGGTATTGGCTTTGACACTCCCCCTCATTAACCAGGCCGTTTTCCCGGTCCAAATCGGTCGGAAAAGTAGTTTAAAACAAGTCGGAAACATGCTAACTGGCTATCCATTCAATTCAATGGCAGCGATAGCAGCGGCGTGACATTTTGTAATGTAGCGGCGAATCTAGCGGTTTAGTCAGTGTAAAGCATCGCTAGGTATTGGCTTTGACACGCCCCCTCATTAACCAGGCCGTTTTCCCGGTCCAAATCGGTCGGAAAAGTAGTTTAAAACAAGTCGGAAACATGCTAACTGGCTATCCATTCAATTCAATGGCAGCGATAGCAGCGGCGTGACATTTTGTAATGTAGCGGCGAATCTAGCGGTTTAGTCAGTGTAAAGCATCGCTAGGTATTGGCTTTGACACTCCCCCTCATTAACCAGGCCGTTTTCCCGGTCCAAATCGGTCGGAAAAGTAGTTTAAAACAAGTCGGAAACATGCTAACTGGCTATCCATTCAATTCAATGGCAGCGATAGCAGCGGCGTGACATTTTGTAATGTAGCGGCGAATCTAGCGGTTTAGTCAGTGTAAAGCATCGCTAGGTATTGGCTTTGACACGCCCTCATTAACCAGGCCGTTTTCCCGGTCCAAATCGGTCGGAAAAGTAGTTTAAAACAAGTCGGAAACATGCTAACTGGCTATCCATTCAATTCAATGGCAGCGATAGCAGCGGCGTGACATTTTCTAATGTAGCGGCGAATCTAGCGGTTTAGTCAGTGTAAAGCATCGCTAGGTATTGGCTTTGACACGCCCCCTCATTAACCAGGCCGTTTTCCCGGTCCAAATCGGTCGGAAAAGTAGTTTAAAACAAGTCGGAAACATGCTAACTGGCTATCCATTCAATTCAATGGCAGCGATAGCAGCGGCGTGACATTTTGTAATGTAGCGGCGAATCTAGCGGTTTAGTCAGTGTAAAGCATCGCTAGGTATTGGCTTTGACACGCCCCCTCATTAACCAGGCCGTTTTCCCGGTCCAAATCGGTCGGAAAAGTAGTTTAAAACAAGTCGGAAACATGCTAACTGGCTATCCATTCAATTCAATGGCAGCGATAGCAGCGGCGTGACATTTTGTAATGTAGCGGCGAATCTAGCGGTTTAGTCAGTGTAAAGCATCGCTAGGTATTGGCTTTGACACGCCCCCTCATTAACCAGGCCGTTTTCCCGGTCCAAATCGGTCGGAAAAGTAGTTTAAAACAAGTCGGAAACATGCTAACTGGCTATCCATTCAATTCAATGGCAGCGATAGCAGCGGCGTGACATTTTCTAATGTAGCGGCGAATCTAGCGGTTTAGTCAGTGTAAAGCATCGCTAGGTATTGGCTTTGACACGCCCCCTCATTAACCAGGCCGTTTTCCCGGTCCAAATCGGTCGGAAAAGTAGTTTAAAACAAGTCGGAAACATGCTAACTGGCTATCCATTCAATTCAATGGCAGCGATAGCAGCGGCGTGACATTTTCTAATGTAGCGGCGAATCTAGCGGTTTAGTCAGTGTAAAGCACGCTAGGTATTGGCTTTGACACGCCCCCATTAACCAGGCCGTTTTCCCGGTCCAAATCGGTCGGAAAAGTAGTTTAAAACAAGTCGGAAACATGCTAAATGGCTATCCATTCAATTCAATGGCAGCGATAGCAGCGGCGTGACATTTTGTAATGTAGCGGCGAATCTAGCGGTTTAGTCAGTGTAAAGCATCGCTAGGTATTGGCTTTGACACGCCCCCTCATTAACCAGGCCGTTTTCCCGGTCCAAATCGGTCGGAAAAGTAGTTTAAAACAAGTCGGAAACATGCTAACTGGCTATCCATTCAATTCAATGGCAGCGATAGCAGCGACGTGACATTTTGTAATGTAGCGGCGAATCTAGCGGTTTAGTCAGTGTAAAGCATCGCTAGGTATTGGCTTTGACACGCCCCCTCATTAACCAGGCCGTTTTCCCGGTCCAAATCGGTCGGAAAAGTAGTTTAAAACAAGTCGGAAACATGCTAACTGGCTATCCATTCAATTCAATGGCAGCGATAGCAGCGGCGTGACATTTTGTAATGTAGCGGCGAATCTAGCGGTTTAGTCAGTGTAAAGCATCGCTAGGTATTGGCTTTGACACGCCCCCTCATTAACCAGGCCGTTTTCCCGGTCCAAATCGGTCGGAAAAGTAGTTTAAAACAAGTCGGAAACATGCTAACTGGCTATCCATTCAATTCAATGGCAGCGATAGCAGCGGCGTGACATTTTGTAATGTAGCGGCGAATCTAGCGGTTTAGTCAGTGTAAAGCATCGCTAGGTATTGGCTTTGACACGCCCCCTCATTAACCAGGCCGTTTTCCCGGTCCAAATCGGTCGGAAAAGTAGTTTAAAACAAGTCGGAAACATGCTAACTGGCTATCCATTCAATTCAATGGCAGCGATAGCAGCGGCGTGACATTTTCTAATGTAGCGGCGAATCTAGCGGTTTAGTCAGTGTAAAGCATCGCTAGGTATTGGCTTTGACACCCCTCATTAACCAGGCCGTTTTCCCGGTCCAAATCGGTCGGAAAAGTAGTTTAAAACAAGTCGGAAACATGCTAACTGGCTATCCATTCAATTCAATGGCAGCGATAGCAGCGGCGTGACATTTTGTAATGTAGCGGCGAATCTAGCGGTTTAGTCAGTGTAAAGCATCGCTAGGTATTGGCTTTGACACGCCCCCTCATTAACCAGGCCGTTTTCCCGGTCCAAATCGGTCGGAAAAGTAGTTTAAAACAAGTCGGAAACATGCTAACTGGCTATCCATTCAATTCAATGGCAGCGATAGCAGCGACGTGACATTTTGTAATGTAGCGGCGAATCTAGCGGTTTAGTCAGTGTAAAGCATCGCTAGGTATTGGCTTTGACACGCCCCCTCATTAACCAGGCCGTTTTCCCGGTCCAAATCGGTCGGAAAAGTAGTTTAAAACAAGTCGGAAACATGCTAACTGGCTATCCATTCAATTCAATGGCAGCGATAGCAGCGGCGTGACATTTTCTAATGTAGCGGCGAATCTAGCGGTTTAGTCAGTGTAAAGCATCGCTAGGTATTGGCTTTGACACGCCCCCTCATTAACCAGGCCGTTTTCCCGGTCCAAATCGGTCGGAAAAGTAGTTTAAAACAAGTCGGAAACATGCTAACTGGCTATCCATTCAATTCAATGGCAGCGATAGCAGCGGCGTGACATTTTCTAATGTAGCGGCGAATCTAGCGGTTTAGTCAGTGTAAAGCATCGCTAGGTATTGGCTTTGACACGCCCCCTCATTAACCAGGCCGTTTTCCCGGTCCAAATCGGTCGGAAAAGTAGTTTAAAACAAGTCGGAAACATGCTAACTGGCTATCCATTCAATTCAATGGCAGCGATAGCAGCGGCGTGACATTTTCTAATGTAGCGGCGAATCTAGCGTTTAGTCAGTGTAAAGCATCGCTAGGTATTGGCTTTGACACTCCCCCATTAACCAGGCCGTTTTCCGGTCCAAATCGGTCGGAAAAGTAGTTTAAAACAAGTCGGAAACATGCTAACTGGCTATCCATTCAATTCAATGGCAGCGATAGCATCGGCGTGACATTTTGTAATGTAGCGGCGAATCTAGCGGTTTAGTCAGTGTAAAGCATCGCTAGGTATTGGCTTTGACACGCCCCTCATTAACCAGGCCGTTTTCCCGGTCCAAATCGGTCGGAAAAGTAGTTTAAAACAAGTCGGAAACATGCTAACTGGCTATCCATTCAATTCAATGGCAGCGATAGCAGCGGCGTGACATTTTCTAATGTAGCGGCGAATCTAGCGGTTTAGTCAGTGTAAAGCATCGCTAGGTATTGGCTTTGACACGCCCCCTCATTAACCAGGCCGTTTTCCCGGTCCAAATCGGTCGGAAAAGTAGTTTAAAACAAGTCGGAAACATGCTAACTGGCTATCCATTCAATTCAATGGCAGCGATAGCAGCGACGTGACATTTTGTAATGTAGCGGCGAATCTAGCGGTTTAGTCAGTGTAAAGCATCGCTAGGTATTGGCTTTGACACGCCCCTCATTAACCAGGCCGTTTTCCCGGTCCAAATCGGTCGGAAAAGTAGTTTAAAACAAGTCGGAAACATGCTAACTGGCTATCCATTCAATTCAATGGCAGCGATAGCAGCGGCGTGACATTTTCTAATGTAGCGGCGAATCTAGCGGTGTAGTCAGTGTAAAGCATCGCTAGGTATTGGCTTTGACACGCCCCCTCATTAACCAGGCCGTTTTCCCGGTCCAAATCGGTCGGAAAAGTAGTTTAAAACAAGTCGGAAACATGCTAACTGGCTATCCATTCAATTCAATGGCAGCGATAGCAGCGGCGTGACATTTTCTAATGTAGCGGCGAATCTAGCGGTTTAGTCAGTGTAAAGCATCGCTAGGTATTGGCTTTGACACGCCCCCTCATTAACCAGGCCGTTTTCCCGGTCCAAATCGGTCGGAAAAGTAGTTTAAAACAAGTCGGAAACATGCTAACTGGCTATCCATTCAATTCAATGGCAGCGATAGCAGCGGCGTGACATTTTCTAATGTAGCGGCGAATCTAGCGGTTTAGTCAGTGTAAAGCATCGCTAGGTATTGGCTTTGACACTCCCCCTCATTAACCAGGCCGTTTTCCCGGTCCAAATCGGTCGGAAAAGTAGTTTAAAACAAGTCGAAACATGCTAACTGGCTATCCATTCAATTCAATGGCAGCGATAGCATCGGAGTGACATTTTGTAATGTAGCGGCGAATCTAGCGGTTTAATCAGTGTAAAGCATCGCTAGGTATTGGCTTTGACACGCCCCCTCATTAACCAGGCCGTTTTCCCGGTCCAAATCGGTCGGAAAAGTAGTTTAAAACAAGTCGGAAACATGCTAACTGGCTATCCATTCAATTCAATGGCAGCGATAGCAGCGACGTGACATTTTCTAATGTAGCGGCGAATCTAGCGGTTTAGTCAGTGTAAAGCATCGCTAGGTATTGGCTTTGACACTCCCCCTCATTAACCAGGCCGTTTTCCCGGTCCAAATCGGTCGGAAAAGTAGTTTAAAACAAGTCGGAAACATGCTAACTGGCTATCCATTCAATTCAATGGCAGCGATAGCAGCGCGTGACATTTTGTAATGTAGCGGCGAATCTAGCGGTTTAGTCAGTGTAAAGCATCGCTAGGTATTGGCTTTGACACGCCCCCTCATTAACCAGGCCGTTTTCCCGGTCCAAATCGGTCGGAAAAGTAGTTTAAAACAAGTCGGAAACATGCTAACTGGCTATCCATTCAATTCAATGGCAGCGATAGCAGCGGCGTGACATTTTGTAATGTAGCGGCGAATCTAGCGGTTTAGTCAGTGTAAAGCATCGCTAGGTATTGGCTTTGACACTCCCCCTCATTAACCAGGCCGTTTTCCCGGTCCAAATCGGTCGGAAAAGTAGTTTAAAACAAGTCGGAAACATGCTAACTGGCTATCCATTCAATTCAATGGCAGCGATAGCAGCGGCGTGACATTTTGTAATGTAGCGGCGAATCTAGCGGTTTAGTCAGTGTAAAGCATCGCTAGGTATTGGCTTTGACACGCCCCCTCATTAACCAGGCCGTTTTCCCGGTCCAAATCGGTCGGAAAAGTAGTTTAAAACAAGTCGGAAACATGCTAACTGGCTATCCATTCAATTCAATGGCAGCGATAGCAGCGGCGTGACATTTTCTAATGTAGCGGCGAATCTAGCGGTTTAGTCAGTGTAAAGCATCGCTAGGTATTGGCTTTGACACGCCCCCTCATTAACCAGGCCGTTTTCCCGGTCCAAATCGGTCGGAAAAGTAGTTTAAAACAAGTCGGAAACATGCTAACTGGCTATCCATTCAATTCAATGGCAGCGATAGCAGCGGCGTGACATTTTCTAATGTAGCGGCGAATCTAGCGGTTTAGTCAGTGTAAAGCATCGCTAGGTATTGGCTTTGACACGCCCCCTCATTAACCAGGCCGTTTTCCCGGTCCAAATCGGTCGGAAAAGTAGTTTAAAACAAGTCGGAAACATGCTAACTGGCTATCCATTCAATTCAATGGCAGCGATAGCAGCGGCGTGACATTTTCTAATGTAGCGGCGAATCTAGCGGTTTAGTCAGTGTAAAGCATCGCTAGGTATTGGCTTTGACACTCCCCCTCATTAACCAGGCCGTTTTCCCGGTCCAAATCGGTCGAAAAGTAGTTTAAAACAAGTCGGAAACATGCTAACTGGCTATCCATTCAATTCAATGGCAGCGATAGCAGCGGCGTGACATTTTCTAATGTAGCGGCGAATCTAGCGGTTTAGTCAGTGTAAAGCATCGCTAGGTATTGGCTTTGACACGCCCCCTCATTAACCAGGCCGTTTTCCCGGTCCAAATCGGTCGGAAAAGTAGTTTAAAACAAGTCGGAAACATGCTAACTGGCTATCCATTCAATTCAATGGCAGCGATAGCAGCGGCGTGACATTTTCTAATGTAGCGGCGAATCTAGCGGTTTAGTCAGTGTAAAGCATCGCTAGGTATTGGCTTTGACACGCCCTCATTAACCAGGCCGTTTTCCCGGTCCAAATCGGTCGGAAAAGTAGTTTAAAACAAGTCGGAAACATGCTAACTGGCTATCCATTCAATTCAATGGCAGCGATAGCAGCGGCGTGACATTTTCTAATGTAGCGGCGAATCTAGCGGTTTAGTCAGTGTAAAGCATCGCTAGGTATTGGCTTTGACACTCCCCCTCATTAACCAGGCCGTTTTCCCGGTCCAAATCGGTCGGAAAAGTAGTTTAAAACAAGTCGGAAACATGCTAACTGGCTATCTATTCAATTCAATGGCAGCGATAGCAGCGGCGTGACATTTTCTAATGTAGCGGCGAATCTAGCGGTTTAGTCAGTGTAAAGCATCGCTAGGTATTGGCTTTGACACGCCCCCTCATTAACCAGGCCGTTTTCCCGGTCCAAATCGGTCGGAAAAGTAGTTTAAAACAAGTCGGAAACATGCTAACTGGCTATCCATTCAATTCAATGGCAGCGATAGCAGCGGCGTGACATTTTCTAATGTAGCGGCGAATCTAGCGGTTTACAGTGTAAAGCATCGCTAGGTATTGGCTTTGACACGCCCCCTCATTAACCAGGCCGTTTTCCCGGTCCAAATCGGTCGGAAAAGTAGTTTAAAACAAGTCGGAAACATGCTAACTGGCTATCCATTCAATTCAATGGCAGCGATAGCAGCGGCGTGACATTTTCTAATGTAGCGGCGAATCTAGCGGTTTAGTCAGTGTAAAGCATCGCTAGGTATTGGCTTTGACACGCCCCCTCATTAACCAGGCCGTTTTCCCGGTCCAAATCGGTCGGAAAAGTAGTTTAAAACAAGTCGGAAACATGCTAACTGGCTATCCATTCAATTCAATGGCAGCGATAGCAGCGGCGTGACATTTTCTAATGTAGCGGCGAATCTAGCGGTTTAGTCAGTGTAAAGCATCGCTAGGTATTGGCTTTGACACGCCCCCTCATTAACCAGGCCGTTTTCCCGGTCCAAATCGGTCGGAAAAGTAGTTTAAAACAAGTCGGAAACATGCTAACTGG
>JAINUG010001967.1:0-15086 GCA_029706075.1 Aldrovandia affinis | reverse complement strand
ACAGAGCTGTCGGACCCACGCTGTCACTCAGTCAGCACTACTATCCCCACCTCAGTTCTTTCCATTGCAGCTCAAGGACAACACTTTGTCCCAAGCAGCCAGTCTCTCTCTCTCTCCCTCTCTCTCTCTCTTTCTCTTTGTCTATATGTAGAACAGTCACAGAGAGGCGCTACTTTCATATTCCACATCCCAGTCACCTAATCCTTCTTCTGCAATGTTTCCCACTGGCCTGTCAAAACTCTGCTGAGTTAAAAATACATTTATGCTGTCAGGTTTTGAAAATAATAAAGAGGATTTTCTTAATGTTTTGAGAATTTCCAGAGGACTCTTTTCCTAAAAATAATAGATGTGTCTGAGTATTACTAAAGTGGTCTGGCACCGCCAGAGTCAATGTTCTGAGAATGAATTATATTGGCTATATTGATAAAACTTTTCTAATTTGATCTATTTTCCTCTTCCCTGCAGTCCACTGGTTCATGTTGACAAACGGCTCAGTAAACGCGTGTTAGGTAATCCAATAGCTCTACAATGCAAACGGAAAGGATTCAACATTGAACAATGTCATGTTCCATTTGATAGATGCAGACTTAAATTGAATGTTCAATGTCAACAGAGAAAATATTTTTAAACAAAATAAGAAACCATCCTTCTTGATGGAGATTAAATCAATGAGCAAAAATAAAACCCTGCAGATGATTAGCAGACTTGTTCAAATTGTGTCCCAGTAGCACTACAGGGATAGGATCCTGCTGTGATGACTAGCCAGACATACTGAACCTCACCAACTTCAGTGTAGTTACATATGTCCAACTGACCTGAAGACCTGATGCCCATTATATTCCCTTAATTCTTAAAAAATAAAATTATATTGTAGGCCTGGATCATCTCCATCATAATCTTGGCCTAGGAGGTCTAACTTAAAGAAGAAGAAAAAAAAGCTACATCTTTTTTGTCTTTGTTGGTCCTGCTTCCCTGGTTTACAGATAGATCATGAATTGAATTTGGGAAATGATGTCTTTGTTGTCCCATCACTCCCAAAAGAAAGATTGTTGCTCATCTCAAAGCTTCTCTTCCTCATGAGCAGTATTAATGCAAAATTCCATCAATGAGCCACATGGTTAATGAATAGGTTTTATAGCTCTGCACCAACAATCTGTGAAATCTAAAGACAAATGGCTGCTCATGATTGCCTACGATTGTTACAAATGAATGGTGGAAACCAGTTGCTCTCTCTGGGTTGTTTTATTGCCTGACATTGTGAAAGGCTGCAAAATGTCATTTGGGCTCCAACAACCGCAACCAGCTGGCAGTACATATCATGATTCAGGACAGAGACTGGTTTGATTGAAAAACAAACTGAGGAAATAAGCACAAAATTGCTACTTATAATGGATACCAGTGCTCACAGCTTCCTAGCCCTGTATTCAGGTAGTACATGGGCCTGTTTGGGTAGCCGAGCACTTCAGGACAATGTCTACTGTTAATCTCAAAAGCCAGAATTGTGCTTTTGAACACAGCTCATGAAATCGTGTTTACATGACCACTGTCTGCTTGGTACGTGAAAGAAAAACAATATATAAGAAACTGTAATTGAGGAAAATGTATGTGTCTGCTATCAGAGTACTTAATATGCATGGTATGCATGCACAGAGGACCAAAATGAAATATCTGGAAGTTGGACATTAAAGAATAATGATACAGACATGAAAGTGATCTGCCCACAGCAACCCTGCTGTATCTGATTATTTTTCATTTAGTTACAAGAGTAAATGTGTCGAGATCAATCTGATCGGCAAAGGTGTTACTGATGCATATACAAATCTTTTATGCCATAATAAAGATACTATAGCTCCAGTTGGCTTACAAAGCATGTGTTCCTCTCAGTAGTGATTTTTCAGTCAGTGGAAATCAAGCTGGGCCATATAAGCAATGACCATGACTTCAAATTAATGATCAAATGCATCCAGTCCATATTCTTCAGTTGATTTCATTGCTCTTGAATGAAAACTTGGAAGAAGATTTTGGGAACCTGTGCCAGGCCATTCACACAGATTCCTTCAATCATAGGTTTGGAAATGTCATGTCCTTTGGCTTATCTTCTGGTGACTGACTTACATTGTTTACTTTGTGTCACATTGTTTATATGAGGGAGCTGTGGTCATTACAGAAAGGATATGGAATTTCTGCCACAAGTGCAGCTATGTCCTCCCCTACTGATTTGTTTGAATACCCAATTCCATTCATGTCGCTGTACGTTTCTAGATATGCATTTGGCAGAAACTTTCTATCCAATGTGACTTTTCAATGCCATAATGGCAAATAACATGCAAATAACTAGGTAGCTACACACACCAGAACAGGGTAGACAGTAAACACTAGATATTTAGTGGAAAGCTGATTAGGCTCAAGTCACTGAAATAGGATATACTGTATGCATAAATGTTTGACACATTACCCTTAGTACTAATCAATATTATAAGTAAAACATAGGTAACATAAATCAAAAAAACATCAATAAAAGTGTTAGAGAATTGTAGCTGCAATTGTAAATCTTGAGTTGCAAAAAGCTTGTCTATATGCAATGGCAAATCATCCAGGGCAGGGACTGTGTAAATTGGATCTGCATAATACCACTGACAAAACTATGACTGCTCCAAGTTTACAATAGCACCTTATGAGCAATTAACATTGAGCCCAACTCCAATGGATATTCACGGAATGAAGACCAGGCACAGTAAGGCTGAGCAAAATCCTGCTGGATGTCTCTATAAATCATGCTGAAGATGATCATTTGTTTGTTGTTTAGTTGTATAATTTTCAATCAGAGGAGGCTCATCCATAGAGGACAGAGAGGACAGTCCTCCTAAAAATGTGAAAAATCTATAAAATAACAATGTCAAAAATCACCTTCAACCATTTGTAAGCATCTAGGACACATAAAACCCCTATGCTATTCTTAAAGTCTCAACAGCGCCTCTAGAGCAATGGACAATTTAGCCGGAGGACGTTATCTCATCCTCCTTAAACCTTCATAAGCCCCCATTCAAATGCATTTTCCATATTTTCTCCTCTCCTATCTTTTTACATGGCAAAAATGACTGTTAGGGAGGACATCTTCCCTTAATGCTAATAAACCAATCAGCCATCGGAATGAAATAATGACATACTGTACATCCAATTAAAGTAGAGGGGGTGATCAATATCATGTATTATCCATTAAGTTGGAGGATTTTGGCGAAATAACAATGTTTGGCTAACTTGGCGGACTCTAGCTAACGTTAGCTAGCTAATTAGCAATGGCCAGAACGCCGGAGAAGAAGTTTTTATTGCAAACTCTCATTGGAACTCATTGAAAACAGAGAAAAGACAAGGATTAAAATGGAAGTAAGACCACTTCCTAAAATTACGCTCACCAAGAGAAACTAAAAGGTAGGTGTGTTCAATACTTCATGGTATGATAGGTACACTTGGATTACTGGGAGCATCGCTACCAATCGCTTGTATTGCTGGCCCTGTCTTCTCATGGGAAAATCACTGACATGGACTGTCCAGGGTTCAAGACATTAAGAATTTGGATCGTGGGCAACCAAACGTCATGGCAATGCAAGGACCACATCGGTGCTAATGTTCGCTGCCGCTTGAAGGATGCCTATCGACCAAGTCCTTGATTTAGGCCTGCCTGCAAACTGCGCAACACAATGAGAAGGTGAGGAGAGTTAGAGATTGATTGATACTACAGCCTTCTAGGCATGCAAGAGCTAGCTTTCCGGGGCATGATGAGGGAAAGTTCTGCTAATTAGGGCAACTACAGAGAGCTCATTGACGTAATTGTACTGGTGATGTCCCTTTACTAGCGGAGCATTTACAAATGGTATGTCGAAACTATCCAATATGATTTAATTTCTGCACAAAGAAGTAGATGCTGCACCCTTCTCCTGGCAGATTGACGAGACTATAGCTTTGCTCGACAGGATTGTTGCTGTCATTCAGGCAGAGAGTAAAGGGTAAACGGATTTGCCTAAGGTTGGGCTTGTTGCCGTTAGGGACAGAGGGAAATTTCTTTTTTCCCTGTCTAGCTTCGCAAGTCTGCTAAAAAGCTAACCGACCAGAATTCGCATTACACCCATCTGACATGATTTTCTTTTGTGGTTTTTCGCCTCAGGAGCAAACTAAGAGCAGGAATATTCATAGGTAATTCAGCTTTTGTTTGTTTATTTTAAAGCATTTAGCGTTGAGATCTAGCTGTTCTGGTGGGCTGCTGCTAGCTTGCTCGCTACAGGCAATCGGGATCAAGTTTTCTAGTTAAATATAAGAAGGTTTTGTTGCCATTTATTCATTTCACTCCGATCGTTTAAACTACCTGGTGCTGATTGTATTTTTTATCTAATTGGTGTCTCTGTTTTGGTGCAATTCGCTCAGTTGCAGGGAGAGCAATAGGACTAACCCTACGGCCCAACATGGCGATTCGGCAAC
Organism: Aldrovandia affinis; assembly: GCA_029706075.1. Classification (NCBI taxonomy): domain Eukaryota; kingdom Metazoa; phylum Chordata; class Actinopteri; order Notacanthiformes; family Halosauridae; genus Aldrovandia; species Aldrovandia affinis. Next base: position 10,613 of record JAINUG010001967.1, on the reverse strand, counting down.
TAGTTGCCGGAAATGCATTGATTCTCTTATGAGTGAGCGAATTTCCGGTGCCTGACCCATTGCCCGACGGTGGGCGTTTCGGTGTCCCAGAAAAGTTGAAAATTCTGAAACTTCGGCAATGTTGCCCGAAGAGTTAATCAAATTCATGTCTTGCTCTTTACCTTCCATGAAACCAACACAACACCAAAATTTTGTCTTAGTTCTGACACTTCAACATGAGGAGGAGAAACTGTTAACAGCGGTCTGCAGTACTCCATACTTTATTTAATCCTAAAGCATAAATATTTATAGCTAGCTAAACTTATATGGCCTACATACATCTTATTTAATGTTTGTGTTGGTTAAAAGGCTATTTTATCGCATGGGTACGCTTGGAAAAACGTTTGAAAACGCACCGGAGAGAAATTTGAGCGTTTCCAGCGCAAGTATATGGTCAAGAATTGCAACAAGCCTTCTGAGTTTGAGTTTGCGGTTCATAATTGGCGAAACAATACTGCTAGCCAACTAATATTTATAATAAAGATTCTCAAAATCTATGATGGACTATTCGTTTACCATGCAAAAATTGTGTTCCTAGTTCCGACACTTCAACATGAATGAGGAAACTTAACAGCGGTCTGCAGTAAATTTACACTATTTAATCCTAAAAGCATAAATATTTATAGCTAGCTAAACTTATATGGCCTACATACATCTTATTTAATGTTTGTGTAGGTTAAAAGGCTATTTTTTTTATCGATGGGTAATGCTTGGAAACGCACCGAGAGAAAATTGCGAGCCGTTTCCAGCGCAAGTATATGGTCGTAATTGCAAAAAGCCTTCTGAGTTTGAGTTTATGTTCATAATTGAAGGAAACAATACTGCCAGCTAACTAATATTTACAATAAAGATCTAAAACTATGATGAACTATTCGTTTACCATGCCAAAAATTGTAAGCACGCTGAAGCATTTTGAGGAAGCCATTGTTATGGTGAACGCTTCACTGCTAATTTATTGCCTAGTATTGCCCCCTCGTTACACCGTAGGGTAATACTTAGGTTAAAATGTGACCATCAGCAGTGCAGTGCAAGTGTTGCAGAATGATTCCGTTTCTGGAAGGAAACTTCAGGAGGGTTTAATTCATGCATCGTTGTCAGTTTGTGAAGCATCTCGAGAGCAAGATTCTTGATCACGGTCATTAGCTTCTGTTTGAGAGGAATAGTTTGCAAGAGTACAATCCACTTCAAAATGTAATGCCTCGTAGTTAAAGAAAGCCTAAAGTTTGGACTTATTTACTTATTATTCGTTTTTTCTTTAAATCTCTCCATTCTCCCCATTTTGAACTCACCAGCCACCACTGTTTTCAATCCAGTGATATGACGCGGACCTGTTAGAAAATGGCAGTGAACTGTGGCTCTGTCCTTCCTCTATGTTATATGGTATATTTTTACTAATCTTACTGAACTCCTCATGCAGTTGGTAAATAGGTACTCGTTTATTGATGTTTTGAGATGTCACAGAGCCAAAAAAGAGGGCTTTTTCTTTTCATGCATCCTCTTTCTGAGGAAGGAGAAAGGTTGTCTGAAATGAGCATATGGCATTTCTGGAAACATGGACAGAAACTACACACGTTTTTTGTCTTGGTTCAGTCACCTGGAAGACAAGTTGAGCTCGATGCAGTCAGAACTGGTGGCTCTGGTCGTCGAGCTAAAAGGTAGGAAAACAAACCTTACGACTTGAAAATAAGGTGGGAAAACGCTAAGCTTATGTCCATGTGCTGCTCCAGTGACGAGCGGATGGAAGCAAAATGGTGGGGCGTTGGAAGACTGCAACCGAGATCAAACATCTGTAAGCACGGTCTTAGTTCACTGGATATCTCCCTTGGTGGTTCCCTTCTCTGGTTGGCAAAACTGTCAGAAACTGCTCACCGCATATGGTAATAAAAATGCTAATTCAAGCGACAGGCCGAGAACCCTGATTGTTACCTGCTCCATCACTCCCGATCACTAGGCCATTCTGCAGGCCGTCAGGAAATACCTCTGATTGTGGATGGAAAGGAGATTCCGCTTTGGGGACTACAGCAAACATACAGCCTAACGTCGGAAGAATTTCTCCACCTGATCAAGCGAGACCACAACAGCTGCATGCAAGCCTTTCTTCTTTACTCCTGCCAGGCTCAAGTTGATCCACAATCTGTGGTTTTGGGGGGGTGTTTGGGGAGGGGTGGGTTTGTTGAGACGGATATTATTCATGGCTTTTTGATAAGTGCTTGTTTGAATTTTTTTGTTAATAGGCATATTTAAGGAACTGATCAATGGGTTCCAAGTTTCTTCAAAATGGTATGATTTGGTTTTGGAGAGGCTGTCATTTTTCCATTGATATGTATTCTTGTGAGAAGGTTTAACGATTGTGTGATGTTTAAATGTATTGCTCTTCCAGTTCGGGAGGATGGTTTTCGGCGATAGTTAGACGATGAGAGTTGGTTTGGTGTTTTGATAGGTTGAGTGTTGAAAGGTCTCCCAGTACACAAAGAGATGGAGAGGAGTGGAATGTCGCAGCCCAAAAGCAGGGACGTTCTGTCAATGACTGCTTGCCAGAAATGTTGAGTGGGTGGGCAGAGCCAGGTGGCATGGAAGTAGCTATCCGGGGTGTTCAGCGTACAGTGTGAGCATACAGTATGTCAGAGTCTATGAATCCCATCTTAAACATCTTGTGCTGAGTGATATGAGCTCTGTGAATGACTTTATATTGTATTAGCTGTGCATTAGTATTGTTAGTCATTGAAAAGGTATTCATACAGATTTGTGTCCAGAAGTTGGTGTTGGTGCTGATTGAGAGGTCTTTTTCCCATTCTTTAATTTGTAGATATATTGTCAAATCAAGGATCAATATAATAACTAATAACCTCCAGCCACCCTCACTAATAGAAAAACATTCTAAAATAACAAATCCTAAAAAAAACTCTTTCCCAAACTATATAAACTACTATCCACAATTGACTTGACAATATATCTACAAATTCAAAGAATGGAAAAAGACCTCTCAATCAGCACCAACACCGACTTTCTGACACAAATCTGTATGAATACCTTTTCAATGACTAACAATACTAATGCACAGCTAATTCAATATAAAGTCATTCACAGAGCTCATATCACTCAGCAAAGATGTTTAAGATGGGATTCATAGACTCTGACATACTGTATGCTCACACTGTACGCTGAACACCCCGGATAGCTACTTCCATGCCACCCGGCTCTGCCCACCCACTCAACATTTCTGGCAAGCAGTCAGCCGACAGAACGTCCCTGCTTTGGGCTGCGATGATCTCCACTCTCTCTCCATCTTTGTGCATTGGGGAGACCTCTTCAACACTAACCCCTATCAAAACACCAAACCAATACTCATCGTCCTAACTATCGCCAAGAAACCATCCTCTTGAATCCGTTGGGAAGAGCAGAAATACATTAAACATCACACAATCGTTAAAACTCTTCTCACAGAATACATATCAATGGAAAATGACAGCCTCTCTCCAAAACCAAATCATACATTTTGAAGCGAAACTTGGAACCCATTGATCAGTTCCTTAAATATGCCTGTTAGCAAAAAATTCAAACAAGCACTTATCAAAGCCATGAATAATATCCGTCTGAAACAACCCACCCTCCCCCAAACACCTCAAAACCACAGATTCATGGATCAACTTGAGCCTGGCAGGGTAAAGAAGAAAGGCTGTATGCCGCTGTTGTGGTCTCGCTGATCGTGAGAAATTCTTCCGACGCTAGGGCTGTGATCTTTGCTGTAGTCCCCAAAAAAGCGGAATCTCCTTTCCATCCACAATCAGAGGGTATTTCTGACGGCCTGCAGAATAGCCTAGTGATCGTGGTAGTGGAGCAGGCCAACAATCAGGGTTCTCGGCCCGTCGCTTGAATTAGCATTTATTACCATATGCGGTGAGCAGTTTCTGACAGTTTTTGCCAACCAGAGAAGGAACCACCAAGGAGATATCCAGTGAACTAAGACCGATAACACAGATGCCTGATCTGCGGTTGCAGTCTTCCAACCCCACCATTTTTGGCTTCCATCCGTCATTACTGAGCAGCACATGGACATAAGCTTAGCGTTTTTCCCACCTTATTTTCAAGTCCCGACAGGTTTGTTTTCCTACCTTTAGCTCTTGACAGAGCCACCAGTTCTGACTGCATCGAGCTCAACTTGTCTTCCAGGTGACTGAACCAAGACAAAAACGTGTGTAGTTTCTGTGTCCATGTTTCCAGAAATGCCATATGCTCCGGCTGAAATAAACCTTTTCTCCTTCCTCAGAAGAGGATGCATGAAAAGAAAAAGCCCTTTTTGGCTCTGTGACATCTCAAAACATCAATAAACAGTACCTATTTACCAACTGCATGAGGAGTTCAGTAAGATTAGTAAAATATGCATATAACATAGAGGAAGGGACAGAGCCACAGCTTCACACTGCCATTTTCTAACAGGTCACGCCATATCACTGGATTGAAAACAGTGGTGGCTGGGTGAGTTCAAAAATGGGGGAGGACGTGAGAGATTTAAAAGAAAAACGAATAATAAGTAAATAAGTCCAACTTAGGCTTTCTTTAACTACACGAGGCATTACATTTTGAAGTGGATTGTACTCTTGCAAACTATTCTCTCCAAACAGAAGCTAATGACCGTGATCAAGAATCTTGCCTCGAGATGCTTCACAACTGACAACGGTCGCAGATTAAACCCTCCTGGAAGTTTCTTCCAGAAACGGAATCATTCTGCAACACTTGCACTGCACTGCTGATGGTCACATTTTAACCCCCTAAGTATTACCCTCACGGTCTAACAGGGGGCAACACTATAGGCAATAAATTGCCCAGTGGGCTCACCACGCCTTGACTGGCTTCCCAAAAATGCTTCCAACGTGCTACAATTTTTGGCATGGTAAAATTAATAGTTCATCATAGATTTTGAGAATCTTTATTGTAAATATTAGTTGGCTAGTATTGTTTCCTTCAATTATGAACCGCAAACCTGCCAAACTCAGAAGGCTTTTCGCAATTACTGCCATATACTGCTTCTGAAACATTTCCACTTCCTCTTCCGTGCGTTTTCCAAACGCATCTTACGCGATAAAAAAATAGCCTTTTAACCTACACAAAACATTAAATAAGATGTATGTAGGCCATATAAGTTTAGCTTAGCTATAAATATTTATGTTTTAGGATTAAATAAAGTATAGTACTCTGCAGACCGCTGTTAAGTTTCTCCTCATTCATGTTGAAGTGTCGGAACTAGGAACACAATTTTTGCATGGTAAACGAATAGTCCTATCAGATTTTGAGAATCTTTATTATAAATATTAGTTGAATAGCAGTATTAGTTTCCTTCAATTATGAACCGCAAACTCAAACTCAGAAGGCTTGTTGCAATTACGGCCATACTTGCGCTGAAACAGCTCGAATTTCTCTCCGGTGTTTTCCAAACGTTTTTCCAAACGACCCATGCGATAAAAATAGCCTTTAACCAACACAAACATTAAATAAGATGTATGTAGGCCATAAGTTTAGCTAGCTATAAATATTTATGCTTTTAGGATTAAATAAAGTATGGGTACTGCAGACCTAATGTTAACAGTTTCTCCCTCACTCATATGTCAGAACTAGGAACAAAATTCTTGGTGTTGTGTTGGTTTCCCGGGATGGAACAAAAAGAGCAAGACATGAATTTGATTTTGGCTCTTTCCGCAACATTGCCCTAAAGTTCAGAATTTTCAACTCTTTTCTGGGACACCAAACGCCCACAAATCGGGCAATGGGTCAGGCACCGAAGTCGCCACTTACAGAGAATCACGATTTCTCCGGCAACTAGCTGCCGAATCGCCCGCTGTTAGACCGTAGGTTAGTCTATTGCTCTCCTGCACTGAACGAATGCACACAAAACAGAGACACCAATTAGATACAAAATACAATCAGCACCGAGGGGTGGTTTCGAAACAGTCGGGTGCAGAAATGAATAATGGCAACAAAACCTTCTTATAGCTAACTAGAAAACTTCGTCCGTTGCTCAGCGAGTAAGCTAGCAGCAGCCCATCAGAACAGCTAGATCTCAACGCTTAAATGCTTTAAAATAAACAAACAAAAAGCTAGTTACCTATCGAATATTCCCTGCTCTTGGATTTGCTCCTGAGAGTGGCTTAAAACCACAAAGAAAATCATGTCAGATGGGTGTAATGCCGCGACTTACGAATCGGTTAGCTTTTTAGCAGACTTCAGCTTAAGCTAGACAGGGGAAAAAAGAAATTTCCCCTCTGTCCCCTAACGGCAACAAAAGTTAACCTTAAGAGCAAATCGCTTACTCCTTTACTCTCTGCACGAATGACAACAGCAATCCTGTCAGGCAAAGCTATAGTCTCGCTAATCTGCCAGAGAAGAAGGGTGCAGCATCTACTTCTTCTATTGCAGAAATTAAATCATATTGATAGTTTTCGACATACCATTTGTAATGTCTATTAGTAAAGGGACATACCGTACCACGCTTTTCAATGAGCTCTCTGTAGTTGCCCTAATTAGCAGAACTCCCTCTCATCATGCCCCCGAAAGCTAGCTCTTTGCATGCCTAGAAAGGCTGTAGTATCAATCAATCTCTAACTCTCCTCACCTTCTCATTGTGTTGCGCAGTTTGCAGACGCAGCCCGTCAAGGACTTGGCCGATGAGCATCCTTCCAAGCAGCTTGTAGCTAACATTAGCACCGATGTGGTCCTTGCATTTGCCATGACGCTTTGTCAGTTCCGATCCAAATTCTTAATGTCTTCAACCCCTGACAGTCCATGTCAGTGATTTTCCCATGAGAAGACAGGGCCAATATAAACGATTGGTAGCGATGCTCCCAGTAATCCAAGTGTACCTATCATACTAAGGAAGTATTGAACACACCTACCTTTAGTTTCTCTTGCGAACGTAATTTTAGGAAGTGGGTCTTACTTCCATTTTAATCCTTGTCTTTTTCTCTGTTTTCCAATGAGTTCCAATGAGGAGTTTGCAATAAAACTTCTTTCTCCGCTCTGGCCATTGCTAATTAGCCAGCTAACGTTAGCTAGTCCGCAAGTTAGCCAAACATTGTTATTTCGCCAAACCTCCAAATGGATAATACATGATAACCTTGATCACCTCTACTTAATTGATGTACAGTATGTCATTATTTCATTCCGATGGCTGATTGGTTTATTAGCATTAAGGAAGATGTCTCCTAACAGTCATTTTTGCCATGTAAAAGATAGTAGGAGAGGAGAAAAATATGGAAAAATGCATTTGAATGGGGGCTATGAAGGCTTAAGGAGGACAAGGAGATAACGTCCTCCTCGGCTAAATTGTCCATTGCTCTAGAGGGCGCTGCTGAGACTTTTTAAGAATAGCATAGGGTTTTATGTGTCCTAGATGCTTACAAATGGATTTGAAGGTGATTTTTTGACATTGCTATTTTTATAGATTTTTTCACATTTTAGGGAGGACTGTCCTTCTCTGTCCTCTATGGATGAGCCTCCTCTGATTGAAAATTATACAACTAACAACAAACAAATGATCATCTTTCAGCATGATTTACCTGGGGAGCATCCAGCAGGATTTTGCTCCAGCACTGCCCACTGTGCCTGGTCTTCATTCCTATGAATATCCATTGGAGGTTGGGCTAACATTAATTGCTCATAAGGTGCTATTGTAAACCTAAGCAGCTTGGGTAGTTTGTCAGTGGTATTATGCAGATCAATTTACACAGTCCCTGCCCTGGATGTGGATTTGTCGGCTGCATATGTAGACAAGCTTTTGCAACTCAAGATTTACAATTGCAGCTAATTATAGCACTTTATTGATGTTTTTGATTTATGTTACTTGGTGTTTTACTTATAATATTGATGGTACTAAGGGTAATGTGTCAAACATTTATGCACTTACAGTATATCCTATTTCAGTGACTTGAGCCTAATCAGCTTTCCACTAAATATTTAGTGTTACTGTCTACCCTGTTCTGTGTGTGTAGCTACTCCTGGTTATTTGTACATGTTATTTCCACATTATGGCATTGAAAGTCACATTGATGAAAGTTTCTGCCAAATGCATATCTAGAAACGTGCCAAGGCAACACACTTGAATGGAATTGGAGTATTCAAACAAATCAGTGAGGAGGACATAGCTGCACTTGTGGCAGAGATTCCATATCCCTTCTGTAACATCTACAGCTCCTCTGCAACAATGTGACACAAAGTAAACAAATGTAAGTCAGTCACCAGAGAATGTAAGCCAAGGATACATATTTCCAAACCTATGATTGAAGGAAATTGTGTGTGACTGGCCTGCACAGGTTCCCAAAATCTTTTTTCTTCCAAGTTTTCATTCCAAGAGCAATGAAATCAACTGAAGAATATGGACTGATGCATTTGATCATTAATTTGAAGTCATGGTCATTGCTTATATGGCCCAGGGCTTGATTTCATCGACTGAAAAATCACTACTGAGAGGAGCACACATGCTTGTAAGCCAACCGAGCCATAGTAATATTTTATTATGGCATAAAAAGATTTGTATATGATCAGTAACACTTTGCCGATCAGATTGATCTTATTAATATTTACTCTTGTAAATTCAAATGAAAATAATCAGATACAGCAGGGTTGCTGGGGCAGATCACTTTCATGTCTGTATCATTATTCTTTAATGTCCAACTTCCAGATATTTCATTTTGGTCCTCTGTGCATGCATACCATGTATATTGGGTTTGATAGCAGACACATACATTTTTTCCTCAATTACAGTTTTTCTTATATATTGTTTTCTTTCACGCATGTTACACAGGTCATGTAAACACAATTCATGAGCTGTGTTCAAACACAATTCTGGCTTTGAGATTAATAGTAGACATTGTCCACGAAGTGCCTCGGCTACCCAAACAGGCCCATGTACTACCTGAATACAGGGCTAGGAAGCTGTGAGCACTGGTATCCAATATAGCAGCACTTGTGCTTATTTCCCTCAACTTTGTATTTTGGTTGTTTTTCAATCAAACCAGTCTCTGTCCTGAATCATGATATGCTGCCAGCTGGTTGCCGGATTTGTTTAGACTCAAATGACATTTTGCAGCCTTTCACAATGTCAGGCACAAATGAACCAGAGAGAGCAACTGGTTTCCCCACCATTCATTTGTAACAATCATAACGAATCATGAACGTGAGCCATTAATTTTAGATTTACAGATTGTTGGTGCAGAGCTATAAAACCTATTCATTAAACCAAGTGTATGGCTCATTGATGGAATTTGCATTAGTATTACTGCTCATGAGAAGAGAAGCTTGAGATGAGCAAATAAATCTTTCTTTGGGAGTGATGGACAACAAAGACATCATTTCCAAATTCAATTCATGATCTATCTGTAAAACCAGGAAGTAGAATTAACAAAGAAAAAGATGTAGCTTTTTTTCTTCTTCTTGGTTAGACCTCCCTAGGCCAAGATTATGATGGAGATGATCCAGGCCTACAATATAATTTTATTTTTTAAAGTCAAGGAATATAATGAGCATCAGGTCTTCAGGTCAGCTGGGGATATATGTAACTACACTGAAGTTGGTGAGGTCTAGTATAAGTCTTCAGCTGGTCATGTCCCAGCAGGATCCTATCCCTGTAGTGCTACTGGGACACAATTTGAACAAGTCTGGTTAATCATCTGCAGGGTTTTATTTTGCTCCATTGATTTAATCTCCATCAAGAAGGATGGTTTCTTATTTTGTTTAAAATATTTTCTCTGCGTGACATTGAACATTCAATTTAAGTCTGCATCTATCAAATGGAACACGGAGGCATTGTTCAATGTTGAATCCTTTCCGCTTATACCAGAGGCTACTATTGGATTGCCTAAATACACGTTTACTGAGCCGTTTGTCAACATGAACCAGTGGACTGCAGGAAGAGGAAAATAGGATCAAATTAGGAAAAGTTTTATCAATATAACTACTATAATTCATTCTCAGAACATTGACTCTGACGGAAGCAGACCACTTTAGTAATACTCAGACACATCTATTATTTTTTAGAAAAAGAGTCTCTGAAATTCTCCAAAACATTAAGAAAATCCTCTTTGTGCTTTCAAACCTGACAGCATAAATGTATTTTTTTAACTCCAGCAGAGTTTGACAGGCCAGTGGGAAACATTGCAGAAGAAGGATTAGTGACTGGGATGTGGGGAATATGAGTGCAGGCCTCTCTGTGACTGTTCTACATATAGACAAAAGAGAGAAAGAGAGAGAGGAGAGAGAGAGAGGACTGGCTGCTTGGGACAAAGTGTTGTCCTTGAGCTGCAATGAAAGAACTGAGGTGGGATAGTAGTAGTTGACTGAGTGACAAAGGCCAAACAGCTCTTGTCACTGTAGGAGGGAGAGGGGAAGGGTGTCTGCCTGGATACATCACACGCCTGCTTTGTACTGAGCCTGCCACACTTTCACTCACCCCCTCCAATGCGTTGATCTGAAAAACAAAATCTGCAGCTCCAGCATGGGGCTCTGCACCTACTGCATTGGCATTTACATTTTACATTTTTAGGCATTTAGCAGACGCTCTTATCCAGAGGACTTACACAGTTTTG
>JAINUG010001966.1:0-15100 GCA_029706075.1 Aldrovandia affinis | reverse complement strand
AAAGCATCGCTAGGTATTGGCTTTGACACGCCCCTCATTAACCAGGCCGTTTTCCCGGTCCAAATCGGTCGGAAAAGTAGTTTAAAACAAGTCGGAAACATGCTAACTGGCTATCCATTCAATTCAATGGCAGCGATAGCAGCGGCGTGACATTTTCTAATGTAGCGGCGAATCTAGCGGTTTAGTCAGTGTAAAGCATCGCTAGGTATTGGCTTTGACACTCCACCTCATTAACCAGGCCGTTTTCCCGGTCCAAATCGGTCGGAAAAGTAGTTTAAAACAAGTCGGAAACATGCTAACTGGCTATCCATTCAATTCAATGGCAGCGATAGCAGCGACGTGACATTTTCTAATGTAGCGGCGAATCTAGCGGTTTAGTCAGTGTAAAGCATCGCTAGGTATTGGCTTTGACACTCCCTCATTAACCAGGCCGTTTTCCCGGTCCAAATCGGTCGGAAAAGTAGTTTAAAACAAGTCGGAAACATGCTAACTGGCTATCCATTCAATTCAATGGCAGCGATAGCATCGGAGTGACATTTTGTAATGTAGCGGCGAATCTAGCGGTTTAATCATTGTAAAGCATCGCTAGGTATTGGCTTTGACACGCCCTCATTAACCAGGCCGTTTTCCCGGTCCAAATCGGTCGGAAAAGTCATTTAAAACAAGTCGGAAACATGCTAACTGGCTATCCATTCAATTCAATAGCAGCGATAGCAGCGGCGTGACATTTTCTAATGTAGCGGCGAATCTAGCTGTTTAGTCAGTGTAAAGCATCGCTAGGTATTGGCTTTGACACGCCCCTCATTAACCAGGCCGTTTTCCCGGTCCAAATCGGTCGGAAAAGTAGTTTAAAACAAGTCGGAAACATGCTAACTGGCTATCCATTCAATTCAATGGCAGCGATAGCAGTGGCGTGACATTTTCTAATGTAGCGGCGAATCTAGCGGTGTAGTCAGTGTAAAGCATCGCTAGGTATTGGCTTTGACACGCCCCTCATTAACCAGGCCGTTTTCCCAGTCCAAATCGGTCGGAAAAGTAGTTTAAAACAAGTCGGAAACATGCTAACTGGCTATCCATTCAATTCAATGGCAGCGATAGCAGCGACGTGACATTTTCTAATGTAGCGGCGAATCTAGCGGTTTAGTCAGTGTAAAGCATCGCTAGGTATTGGCTTTGACACTCCACCTCATTAACCAGGCCGTTTTCCCGGTCCAAATCGGTCGGAAAAGTAGTTTAAAACAAGTCGGAAACATGCTAACTGGCTATCCATTCAATTCAATGGCAGCGATAGCAGCGACGTGACATTTTCTAATGTAGCGGCGAATCTAGCGGTTTAGTCAGTGTAAAGCATCGCTAGGTATTGGCTTTGACACTCCCCCTCATTAACCAGGCCGTTTTTCCCGGTCCAAATCGGTCGGAAAAGTAGTTTAAAACAAGTCGGAAACATGCTAACTGGCTATCCATTCAATTCAATGGCAGCGATAGCATCGGAGTGACATTTTGTAATGTAGCGGCGAATCTAGCGGTTTAGTCAGTGTAAAGCATCGCTAGGTATTGGCTTTGACACGCCCCCTCATTAACCAGGCCGTTTTCCCGGTCCAAATCGGTCGGAAAAGTCATTTAAAACAAGTCGGAAACATGCTAACTGGCTATCCATTCAATTCAATGGCAGCGATAGCAGCGGCGTGACATTTTCTAATGTAGCGGCGAATCTAGCTGTTTAGTCAGTGTAAAGCATCGCTAGGTATTGGCTTTGACACGCCCCCTCATTAACCAGGCCGTTTTCCGGTCCAAATCGGTCGGAAAAGTAGTTTAAAACAAGTCGGAAACATGCTAACTGGCTATCCATTCAATTCAATGGCAGCGATAGCAGTGGCGTGACATTTTCTAATGTAGCGGCGAATCTAGCGGTTTAGTCAGTGTAAAGCATCGCTAGGTATTGGCTTTGACACGCCCCCTCATTAACCAGGCCGTTTTCCCGGTCCAAATCGGTCGAAAAGTAGTTTAAAAACAAGTCGGAAACATGCTAACTGGCTATCCATTCAATTCAATGGCAGCGATAGCAGCGGCGTGACATTTTCTAATGTAGCGGCGAATCTAGCGGTTTAGTCAGTGTAAAGCATCGCTAGGTATTGGCTTTGACACGCCCCCTCATTAACCAGGCCGTTTTCCTGGTCCAAATCGGTCGGAAAAGTAGTTTAAAACAAGTCGGAAACATGCTAACTGGCTATCCATTCAATTCAATGGCAGCGATAGCAGCGACGTGACATTTTCTAATGTAGCGGCGAATCTAGCGGTTTAGTCAGTGTAAAGCATCGCTAGGTATTGGCTTTGACACGCCCCCTCATTAACCAGGCCGTTTTCCCGGTCCAAATCGGTCGGAAAAGTAGTTTAAAACAAGTCGGAAACATGCTAACTGGCTATCCATTCAATTCAATGGCAGCGATAGCAGCGGCGTGACATTTTGTAATGTAGCGGCGAATCTAGCGGTTTAATCAGTGTAAAGCATCGCTAGGTATTGGCTTTGACACGCCCCTCATTAACCAGGCCGCTTTTCCCGGTCCAAATCGGTCGGAAAAGTAGTTTAAAACAAGTCGGAAACATGCTAACTGGCTATCCATTCAATTCAATAGCAGCGCAGCCTGACATTTTCTAATGTAGCAGCGAATCTAGCTGTTTAGTCAGTGTAAAGCATCGCTAGGTATTGGCTTTGACACGCCCCTCATTAACCAGGCCGTTTTCCCGGTCCAAATCGGTCGGAAAAGTAGTTTAAAACAAGTCGGAAACATGCTAACTGGCTATCCATTCAATTCAATGGCAGCGATAGCATCGGCGTGACATTTTCTAATGTAGCGGCGAATCTAGCGGTTTAGTCAGTGTAAAGCATCGCTAGGTATTGGCTTTGACACGCCCCCTCATTAACCAGGCCATTTTCCCGGTCCAAATCGGTCGGAAAAGTAGTTTAAAACAAGTCGGAAACATGCTAACTGGCTATCCATTCAATTCAATGGCAGCGATAGCAGTGGCGTGACATTTTCTAATGTAGCGGCGAATCTAGCGGTTTAGTCAGTGTAAAGCATCACTAGGTATTTTTTCAACATGGCGCCTGTGTTGGCAAGCCGTGTGCCTCAACATGGCGCCTCCGTCTCGTTTGCTCAGCATACTGTTTGCTACTGCTCTGTTTCTCCGTTTTTGTTGCCGGGATGTCTCTGCTCTACTTGTTTATGATCGCCAAGCTTTACTTAACATCCGAGCCTCTGGTGAGTCGCTGTTGCTGTCTAAACACTTTTTGGGTAAACAATCAGTGAACCCTTCTCCCGTGCTATCGGGATTCCCGCACCTGCGCTGCCTCCTTGCGCCTTTCCCCGGAAAAGGCGCTTCAGAAGACGGGGAAAGCGGGGTGGTGTCCTGGTGAGATTTAAGGCTTACCTGCTGACTTCCCACTGTGTGACAAATCCTCGCTCCTCTCGGATGGATGCTACTTTCTTGCTGTCCGACGCTCACTGCAACACAGAGCCCGTTGGATCCGTCCTGTTGTTGCCGCTCCTTCCAGCCGGATGACAATGCCTGATCCGTCCGCCGGCCTGCTGACGTGGCCTGCTCTACCTGCGCTCCCTAGGCCGCGTGATGCTCCCAGTCTGATGACTGAGCGCCTCCTCGACGCTGGCAGTCGCGGTCCACAGAAGCGATGTTGGCCATGCTTACCTTCGCCAGCTGAGACGTGCTGCACCAACAGCTGGTGTGGAGCTCAATCTTCGCATGGCTTTGTTAAATACTAGATCGCTAGCTAATAAAACTTTTCTGCTGAATGACTTCTTCACTTCTCGTGATCTGGATTTTATGTTTCTGACGGAGACCTGGCTTCACGCTGGTGAGTGTACTCCGTTCTCCGAACTTCTTCCTCCTGACTGTACTTTCTTTAACTCCCCTCGACCACCGGCAAAGGTGGGGGATTAGCTTCTGTTTTTAAATCCAGCTTCCAGTGTCGACAGACTCAATTTGACACTTACTCCAGTTTTGAGCTACAGCTTTTTGAATTAAGTCTGTCCGCTCCTGTGCTTTTCATGGTAGTATATCGTCCTCCGAAATTTAATAAGGACTTTATACATGATTTTGCTGACTTTCTGTCGGGATTGCGGTGAAATATGACCATTTCTTAATTTCTGGTGATTTTAATGTCCATGTGTGTTGTGAATCTAAACCTCTGGCCAAGGAATTTTTAAATCTCATTGACTCTTTTAATCTCATTCAGTCAGTGACTGGACCGACACATGAAAAGGGCCACACCTTGGATCTTGTGCTATCGTATGGCTTATCTGTTTTTGTTAATGAAATTTGTGCAACAGGTATTTCAGACCATCTGCCTGTTTTATTTACTGCTTCTATACCTTGTTCGATGGTTAAGACGTGTGCTCCTGCACGCCGCCTGCGTACGTTTAACTCTTCAACTGTATCGCAGTTCTCAGTTATTTTTAATGAACGTATGATTTGCACACTGGATGGGAATTGCGCTCTCAGTGCTGAGGAGCTTATTACAATTTTTGACTCTACATGTATTAATATCTTGGACTCTGTTGCTCCTTTTAGACTTAAACGCACTAAAGCACTTTCCGAGCCGTGGCTAAATGATTCCACCCGCCGCGCTCTCAGACGCGCATGTCGGCGTGCTGAGAGAAAGTGGAAGAAGGACAAACTCCACGTCTCCTTAGGAATCTTAAGGGTCTGTTTGTCAGACTATCAGAGAGCCGTTAAAGCTGCTAAAATGGAGTATTTATCTAACCTTGTCTCCAATAACAGTCACAAGCCTCAAGTTCTTTTTAATATTTTTAATTCTCTTGTAAATCCCAGTGATATTTCTCCCATTGTACCATCGCTTACCCTTTGTGATAATTTTCTTAAATTCTTTATTGAGAAAATTTCTGCTCTTAGGTCAGCTGCTCACACCTTCACTGCCCCAGACCTTATTGTTCCTCCTTTGCGCTCTGCTGTCTTTGACCAGTTTGAGCCCGTACGCTCTCATCACTTTCAGATGTAGTAAATCGTCTGCGGCCTACAAACTGCCCCTCAGATAGTATTCCTTCTCGTTTTCTGAAAGAAGTTTTTGATACTGTTGGGTCAAGTGTTCTTGTTTTGATAAACACTTGTCTCAGCTCCGGTTGTGTCCCAGCTGCCTTTAAACATGCTGTAGTACAGCCTCTTATCAAAAAGAAAATCTAGACCCTTCTGTCCTTTCTAATTTCAGACCTATCTCCAAACTACCGTTTCTGTCTAAGGTTCTGGAGAAAGTGGTTCATGTTCAGTTGCAGTCATTTTTAACAAATCATGACATCTATGAAAAGTTTCAGTCTGGCTTTAAACCACGCCATAGTACTGAAACGGCTCTTTTGAGAGTTTTTAATGATCTTATTTTAACTGTTGATTCAGGTAACTCTGCTGTCCTTGTGCTCCTAGATCTGACAGCTGCCTTTGACACTGTGGATCACAGAATCCTTCTGTCACGCTTTAGAACAATGTGTAGGCATCACAGGTACCGCCTCAAATGGTTTCAATCTTACCTGTCTGATCGGAGTTTCTCAGTTCACCTAGGGGAATTCTCTCTTCAATCGCGGCCCTCTTACCTGTGGGGTCCCTCAAGGCTCCATCTTGGGCCCTATCCTGTTTTTGTTGTACTTGCTGCCCTTGGGATCAATCTTCGCAAAACACAATATTTCTTTTCACTGTTTTGCGGATGATGTACAGATCTATCTCCCTCTAAAGTCAAAAAGTATGGATACAATGCAGCCCTTGCTGGACTGCTTAAAAGATATCAAAACCTGGATGGACATAAATTTCCTCAATTTAAACGATAATAAAACTGAGATCATTATGTTTGGGCATGCTCTTAGAGATTATCCTGCTGGCATTCTGGGTCCACTAACTGCTAATATCCGTTCTTCTGTCAAGAACCTTGGAGTCACTTTTGATAGTGCATTCAAATTTGACAAACAGGTTAGTTCAGTTGTTAAAACCAGCTTTTTCCAATTACGACTCCTAGCAAAGATAAAGGCCTATCTTTCCCCCAAAGACCTAGAGAGGGTAATTCATGCTTTTATTACCACGAGGCTGGATTATTGTAATTCTTTGTATGTTGGTATTGACCAGTCGCCGCTTCCGACGCCTGCAGCTGGTACAAAATGCAGCTGCTCGTCTTCTCACTTGTAAAAGAAAGCGCGACCACATTACACCAGTTTTGGCCTCACTCCATTGGCTTCCCGTCCTCTTCAGGATTGATTTTAAACTTTTGTTGTTTGTTTTTAAAGCTTTGAATGGGCTGGCACCTCTGTACTTAGCTGAACTTTTACATTGTCACACCCCAGCTAGAGATGCTGGATGTCCCCAGGACTAGGCTAAAACCAGAGGTGACCGAGCCTTTGTGGCGGCTGCCCCTAGGCTCTGGAACAGCCTGCCCTTGCATATTAGATCTGCCCGAACCTTAGAGGTCTTTAAGTCCGCATTGAAGACTTACCTTTTCTCCCTGGCTTTCAACTCCGGTTGAGCAAGACACTTTTATGGTACTTTTATGTGAATTATTTTTCCTTCTTCTTTTTCTTATTGTATTGTATTACATGTACTGTTTTTATTACTGTTTATTTATTACTGTTTATTTATTACTGTACAGCACTTTGGTCGACTGTTTGGTTGTTTAAAGGTGCTTTATAAATAAAGTTTGAGTTGAGTTGAGGTATTGGCTTTGACACGCCCCCTCATTAACCAGGCCGTTTTCCCGGTCCAAATCGGTCGGAAAAGTAGTTTAAAACAAGTCGGAAACATGCTAACTGGTTATCCATTCAATTCAATGGCAGCGATAGCAGTGGCGTGACATTTTCTAATGTAGCGGCGAATCTAGCGGTTTAGTCAGTGTAAAGCATCACTAGGTATTGGCTTTGACACGCCCCCTCATTAACCAGGCCGT
Organism: Aldrovandia affinis; assembly: GCA_029706075.1. Classification (NCBI taxonomy): domain Eukaryota; kingdom Metazoa; phylum Chordata; class Actinopteri; order Notacanthiformes; family Halosauridae; genus Aldrovandia; species Aldrovandia affinis. The sequence continues at coordinate 8,148 of JAINUG010001966.1, read as the reverse complement.
TTTCCCGGTCCAAATCGGTCGGAAAAGTAGTTTAAAACAAGTCGGAAACATGCTAACTGGCTATCCATTCAATTCAATGGCAGCAATAGCAGTGGCGTGACATTTTCTAATGTAGCGGCGAATCTAGCGGTGTAGTCAGTGTAAAGCATCGCTAGGTATTGGCTTTGACACGCCCCCTCATTAACCAGGCCGTTTTCCCGGTCCAAATCGGTCGGAAAAGTAGTTTAAAACAAGTCGGAAACATGCTAACTGGCTATCCATTCAATTCAATGGCAGCGATAGCATAGGCGTGACATTTTCTAATGTAGCGGCGAATCTAGCGGTGTAGTCAGTGTAAAGCATCGCTAGGTATTGGCTTTGACACGCCCCCTCATTAACCAGGCCGTTTTCCTGGTCCAAATCGGTCGGAAAAGTAGTTTAAAACAAGTCGGAAACATGCTAACTGGCTATCCATTCAATTCAATGGCAGTGATAGCAGCGACGTGACATTTTCTAATGTAGCGGCGAATCTAGCGGTTTAGTCAGTGTAAAGCATCGCTAGGTATTGGCTTTGACACGCCCCCTCATTAACCAGGCCGTTTTCCCGGTCCAAATCGGTCGGAAAAGTAGTTTAAAACAAGTCGGAAACATGCTAACTGGCTATCCATTCAATTCAATGGCAGCGATAGCAGTGGCGTGACATTTTCTAATGTAGCGGCGAATCTAGCTGTTTAGTCAGTGTAAAGCATCGCTAGGTATTGGCTTTGACACGCCCCTCATTAACCAGGCCGTTTTCCTGGTCCAAATCGGTCGGAAAAGTAGTTTAAAACAAGTCGGAAACATGCTAACTGGCTATCCATTCAATTCAATGGCAGCGATAGCAGCGACGTGACATTTTCTAATGTAGCGGCGAATCTAGCGGTTTAGTCAGTGTAAAGCATCGCTAGGTATTGGCTTTGACACGCCCCTCATTAACCAGGCCGTTTTCCCGGTCCAAATCGGTCGGAAAAGTAGTTTAAAACAAGTCGGAAACATGCTAACTGGCTATCCATTCAATTCAATGGCAGCGATAGCAGCGGCGTGACATTTTCTAATGTAGCGGCGAATCTAGCTGTTTAGTCAGTGTAAAGCATCGCTAGGTATTGGCTTTGACACGCCCCCTCATTAACCAGGCCGTTTTCCCGGTCCAAATCGGTCGGAAAAGTAGTTTAAAACAAGTCGGAAACATGCTAACTGGCTATCCATTCAATTCAATGGCAGCGATAGCAGTCGGCGTGACATTTTCCAATGTAGCGGCGAATCTAGCGGTTTAGTCAGTGTAAAGCATCGCTAGGTATTGGCTTTGACACGCCCCCTCATTAACCAGGCCATTTTCCCGGTCCAAATCGGTCGGAAAAGTAGTTTAAAACAAGTCGGAAACATGCTAACTGGCTATCCATTCAATTCAATGGCAGCGATAGCAGTGGCGTGACATTTTCTAATGTAGCGGCGAATCTAGCGGTTTAGTCAGTGTAAAGCATCACTAGGTATTGGCTTTGACACGCCCTCATTAACCAGGCCGTTTTCCCGGTCCAAATCGGTCGGAAAAGTAGTTTAAAACAAGTCGGAAACATGCTAACTGGCTATCCATTCAATTCAATGGCAGCGATAGCAGCGGCGTGACATTTTCTAATGTAGCGGCGAATCTAGCGGTTTAGTCAGTGTAAAGCATCGCTAGGTATTGGCTTTGACACGCCCCCTCATTAACCAGGCCATTTTCCCGGGTCCAAATCGGTCGGAAAAGTAGTTTAAAACAAGTCGGAAACATGCTAACTGGCTATCCATTCAATTCAATGGCAGCGATAGCAGTGGCGTGACATTTTCTAATGTAGCGGCGAATCTAGCGGTTTAGTCAGTGTAAAACATCGCTAGGTATTGGCTTTGACACGCCCCCTCATTAACCAGGCCATTTTCCCGGTCCAAATCGGTCGGAAAAGTAGTTTAAAACAAGTCGGAAACATGCTAACTGGCTATCCATTCAATTCAATGGCAGCGATAGCAGTGGCGTGACATTTTCTAATGTAGCGGCGAATCTAGCGGTTTAGTCAGTGTAAAGCATCACTAGGTATTGGCTTTGACACGCCCCCTCATTAACCAGGCCGTTTTCCCGGTCCAAATCGGTCGGAAAAGTAGTTTAAAACAAGTCGAAAACATGCTAACTGGCTATCCATTCAATTCAATGGCAGCGATAGCAGTGGCGTGACATTTTCTAATGTAGCGGCGAATCTAGCGGTTTAGTCAGTGTAAAGCATCACTAGGTATTGGCTTTGACACGCCCCCTCATTAACCAGGCCGTTTTCCCGGTCCAAATCGGTCGGAAAAGTAGTTTAAAACAAGTCGGAAACATGCTAACTGGCTATCCATTCAATTCAATGGCAGCGATAGCAGTGGCGTGACATTTTCTAATGTAGCGGCGAATCTAGCGGTTTAGTCAGTGTAAAGCATCACTAGGTATTGGCTTTGACACGCCCCTCATTAACCAGGCCGTTTTCCCGGTCCAAATCGGTCGGAAAAGTAGTTTAAAACAAGTCGGAAACATGCTAACTGGCTATCCATTCAATTCAATGGCAGCGATAGCAGTGGCGTGACATTTTGTAATGTAGCGGAGAATCTAGCGGTTTAGTCAGTGTAAAGCATCGCTAGGTATTGGCTTTGACACGCCCTCATTAACCAGGCCGTTTTCCCGGTCCAAATCGGTCGGAAAAGTAGTTTAAAACAAGTCGGAAACATGCTAACTGGCTATCCATTCAATTCAATGGCAGCGATAGCATCGGAGTGACATTTTGTAATGTAGCGGCGAATCTAGCGGTTTAATCATTGTAAAGCATCGCTAGGTATTGGCTTTGACACGCCCCCTCATTAACCAGGCCGTTTTCCCGGTCCAAATCGGTCGGAAAAGTCATTTAAAACAAGTCGGAAACATGCTAACTGGCTATCCATTCAATTCAATGGCAGCGATAGCAGCGGCGTGACATTTTCTAATGTAGCGGCGAATCTAGCTGTTTAGTCAGTGTAAAGCATCGCTAGGTATTGGCTTTGACACGCCCCCTCATTAACCAGGCCGTTTTCCCGGTCCAAATCGGTCGGAAAAGTAGTTTAAAACAAGTCGGAAACATGCTAACTGGCTATCCATTCAATTCAATGGCAGCGATAGCAGTGGCGTGACATTTTCTAATGTAGCGGCGAATCTAGCGGTTTAGTCAGTGTAAAGCATCGCTAGGTATTGGCTTTGACACGCCCCCTCATTAACCAGGCCGTTTTCCCGGTCCAAATCGGTCAGAAAAGTAGTTTAAAACAAGTCGGAAACATGCTAACTGGCTATCCATTCAATTCAATGGCAGCGATAGCATAGGCGTGACATTTTCTAATGTAGCGGCGAATCTAGCGGTGTAGTCAGTGTAAAGCATCGCTAGGTATTGGCTTTGACACGCCCCCTCATTAACCAGGCCGTTTTCCTGGTCCAAATCGGTCGGAAAAGTAGTTTAAAACAAGTTGGAAACATGCTAACTGGCTATCCATTCAATTCAATGGCAGCGATAGCAGCGACGTGACATTTTCTAATGTAGCGCGAATCTAGCGGTTTAGTCAGTGTAAAGCATCGCTAGGTATTGGCTTTGACACGCCCCTCATTAACCAGGCCGTTTTCCCGGTCCAAATCGGTCGGAAAAGTAGTTTAAAACAAGTCGGAAACATGCTAACTGGCTATCCATTCAATTCAATGGCAGCGATAGCATCGGCATGACATTTTGTAATGTAGCGGCGAATCTAGCGGTTTAATCAGTGTAAAGCATCGCTAGGTATTGGCTTTGACACGCCCCCTCATTAACCAGGCCGTTTTCCCGGTCCAAATCGGTCGGAAAAGTCGTTTAAAACAAGTCGGAAACATGCTAACTGGCTATCCAATCAATTCAATAGCAGCGACCTGACATTTTCTAATGTAGCGGCGAATCTAGCTGTTTAGTCAGTGTAAAGCATCGCTAGGTATTGGCTTTGACACGCCCCCTCATTAACCAGGCCGTTTTCCCGGTCCAAATCGGTCGGAAAAGTAGTTTAAAACAAGTCGGAAACATGCTAACTGGCTATCCATTCAATTCAATGGCAGCGATAGCATCGGCGTGACATTTTCTAATGTAGCGGCGAATCTAGCGGTTTAGTCAGTGTAAAACATCGCTAGGTATTGGCTTTGACACGCTCCCTCATTAACCAGGCCATTTTCCCGGTCCAAATCGGTCGGAAAAGTAGTTTAAAACAAGTCGGAAACATGCTAACTGGCTATAGATTCAATTCAATGGCAGCGATAGCAGTGGCGTGACATTTTCTAATGTAGCGGCGAATCTAGCGGTTTAGTCAGTGTAAAGCATCACTAGGTATTGGCTTTGACACGCCCCCTCATTAACCAGGCCGTTTTCCCGGTCCAAATCGGTCGGAAAAGTAGTTTAAAACAAGTCGGAAACATGCTAACTGGCTATCCATTCAATTCAATGGCAGCGATAGCAGTGGCGTGACATTTTCTAATGTAGCGGCGAATCTAGCGGTTTAGTCAGTGTAAAGCATCACTAGGTATTGGCTTTGACACGCCCCCTCATTAACCAGGCCGTTTTCCCGGTCCAAATCGGTCGGAAAAGTAGTTTAAAACAAGTCGGAAACATGCTAACTGGCTATCCATTCAATTCAATGGCAGCAATAGCAGTGGCGTGACATTTTCTAATGTAGCGGCGAATCTAGCGGTTTAGTCAGTGTAAAGCATCGCTAGGTATTGGCTTTGACACGCCCCTCATTAACCAGGCCGTTTTCCCGGTCCAAATCGGTCAGAAAAGTAGTTTAAAAAAGTCGGAAACATGCTAACTGGCTATCCATTCAATTCAATGGCAGCGATAGCATAGGCGTGACATTTTCTAATGTAGCGGCGAATCTAGCGGTTTAGTCAGTGTAAAGCATCGCTAGGTATTGGCTTTGACACGCCCCCATTAACCAGGCCGTTTTCCCCTGGTCCAAATCGGTCGGAAAAGTAGTTTAAAACAAGTCGGAAACATGCTAACTGGCTATCCATTCAATTCAATGGCAGCGATAGCAGCGGCGTGACATTTTCTAATGTAGCGGCGAATCTAGCGGTTTAGTCAGTGTAAAGCATCGCTAGGTATTGGCTTTGACACGCCCTCATTAACCAGGCCGTTTTCCCGGTCCAAATCGGTCGGAAAAGTAGTTTAAAACAAGTCGGAAACATGCTAACTGGCTATCCATTCAATTCAATGGCAGCGATAGCAGTGGCGTGACATTTTCTAATGTAGCGGCGAATCTAGCGGTTTAGTCAGTGTAAAGCATCGCTAGGTATTGGCTTTGACACGCCCCCTCATTAACCAGGCCGTTTTCCCGGTCCAAATCGGTCGGAAAAGTAGTTTAAAACAAGTCGGAAACATGCTAACTGGCTATCCATTCAATTCAATGGCAGCGATAGCAGCGACGTGACATTTTCTAATGTAGCGGCGAATCTAGCGGTTTAGTCAGTGTAAAGCATCGCTAGGTATTGGCTTTGACACGCCCCTCATTAACCAGGCCGCTTTTCCCGGTCCAAATCGGTCGGAAAAGTAGTTTAAAACAAGTCGGAAACATGCTAACTGGCTATCCATTCAATTCAATGGCAGCGATAGCATCGGCGTGACATTTTGTAATGTAGCGGCGAATCTAGCGGTTTAGTCAGTGTAAAGCATCGCTAGGTATTGGCTTTGACACGCCCTCATTAACCAGGCCGCTTTTCCCGGTCCAAATCGGGTCGGAAAAGTAGTTTAAAACAAGTCGGAAACATGCTAACTGGCTATCCATTCAATTCAATGGCAGCGATAGCAGTGGCGTGACATTTTGTAATGTAGCGGCGAATCTAGCGGTTTAGTCAGTGTAAAGCATCGCTAGGTATTGGCTTTGACACGCCACCTCATTAACCAGGCCGTTTTCCCGGTCCAAATCGGTCGGAAAAGTAGTTTAAAAACAAGTCGGAAACATGCTAACTGGCTATCCATTCAATTCAATGGCAGCGATAGCAGTGGCGTGACATTTTCTAATGTAGCGGCGAATCTAGCGGTTTAGTCAGTGTAAAGCATCGCTAGGTATTGGCTTTGACACGCCCCCCTCATTAACCAGGCCATTTTCCCGGTCCAAATCGGTCGGAAAAGTAGTTTAAAACAAGTCGGAAACATGCTAACTGGCTATCCATTCAATTCAATGGCAGCGATAGCAGTGGCGTGACATTTTCTAATGTAGCGGCGAATCTAGCGGTGTAGTCAGTGTAAAGCATCGCTAGGTATTGGCTTTGACACGCCCCCTCATTAACCAGGCCGTTTTCCCGGTCCAAATCGGTCGGAAAAGTAGTTTAAAACAAGTCGGAAACATGCTAACTGGCTATCCATTCAATTCAATGGCAGCGATAGCAGCGGCGTGACATTTTCTAATGTAGCGGCGAATCTAGCGGTTTAGTCAGTGTAAAGCATCGCTAGGTATTGGCTTTGACACGCCCTCATTAACCAGGCCGTTTTCCTGGTCCAAATCGGTCGGAAAAGTAGTTTAAAACAAGTCGGAAACATGCTAACTGGCTATCCATTCAATTCAATGGCAGCGATAGCAGCGGCGTGACATTTTCTAATGTAGCGGCGAATCTAGCGGTTTAGTCAGTGTAAAGCATCGCTAGGTATTGGCTTTGACACGCCCTCATTAACCAGGCCGTTTTCCCGGTCCAAATCGGTCGGAAAAGTAGTTTAAAACAAGTCGGAAACATGCTAACTGGCTATCCATTCAATTCAATGGCAGCGATAGCAGTGGCGTGACATTTTCTAATGTAGCGCGAATCTAGCGGTTTAGTCAGTGTAAAGCATCGCTAGGTATTGGCTTTGACACGCCCCCCTCATTAACCAGGCCGTTTTCCTGGTCCAAATCGGTCGGAAAAGTAGTTTAAAACAAGTCGGAAACATGCTAACTGGCTATCCATTCAATTCAATGGCAGCGATAGCAGCGACGTGACATTTTCTAATGTAGCGGCGAATCTAGCGGTTTAGTCAGTGTAAAGCATCGCTAGGTATTGGCTTTGACACGCCCCTCATTAACCAGGCCGTTTTCCCGGTCCAAATCGGTCGGAAAAGTAGTTTAAAACAAGTCGGAAACATGCTAACTGGCTATCCATTCAATTCAATGGCAGCGATAGCATCGGCATGACATTTTGTAATGTAGCGGCGAATCTAGCGGTTTAATCAGTGTAAAGCATCGCTAGGTATTGGCTTTGACACGCCCTCATTAACCAGGCCGTTTTCCCGGTCCAAATCGGTCGGAAAAGTCGTTTAAAACAAGTCGGAAACATGCTAACTGGCTATCCAATCAATTCAATAGCAGCGACCTGACATTTTCTAATGTAGCGGCGAATCTAGCTGTTTAGTCAGTGTAAAGCATCGCTAGGTATTGGCTTTGACACGCCCCCTCATTAACCAGGCCGTTTTCCCGGTCCAAATCGGTCGGAAAAGTAGTTTAAAACAAGTCGGAAACATGCTAACTGGCTATCCATTCAATTCAATGGCAGCGATAGCATCGGGCGTGACATTTTCTAATGTAGCGGCGAATCTAGCGGTTTAGTCAGTGTAAAACATCGCTAGGTATTGGCTTTGACACGCTCCCTCATTAACCAGGCCATTTTCCCGGTCCAAATCGGTCGGAAAAGTAGTTTAAAACAAGTCGGAAACATGCTAACTGGCTATCCATTCAATTCAATGGCAGCGATAGCAGTGGCGTGACATTTTCTAATGTAGCGGCGAATCTAGCGGTTTAGTCAGTGTAAAGCATCACTAGGTATTGGCTTTGACACGCCCTCATTAACCAGGCCGTTTTCCCGGTCCAAATCGGTCGGAAAAGTAGTTTAAAACAAGTCGAAACATGCTAACTGGCTATCCATTCAATTCAATGGCAGCGATAGCAGTGGCGTGACATTTTCTAATGTAGCGGCGAATCTAGCGGTTTAGTCAGTGTAAAGCATCACTAGGTATTGGCTTTGACACGCCCTCATTAACCAGGCCGTTTTCCCGGTCCAAATCGGTCGGAAAAGTAGTTTAAAACAAGTCGGAAACATGCTAACTGGCTATCCATTCAATTCAATGG
>JAINUG010001965.1:0-15109 GCA_029706075.1 Aldrovandia affinis | reverse complement strand
CTGAAAAGTTTACATTCCACTTTTTTGGATCGTCCGCGATTAAAACGAAATGCTGCCATACTCCAGATTTTTCTTCGACATTATGTTCTTAGGTTATATCGAAATGAGTAATTAAAGTATGCCTATATCACTAATCTTAACTGTAGGCAAATCTTAGGCTACAATTAAAATGTACATTCGCGTGCCTAAAACAAGGATACAATATAGGCTACATGAAAGGGGGTGTTACGCATGTTAGTTATAAATATATAAACCATACAATTAGCACAACACATTTATTATAAAATGTTACTTTTATTAGTTGCGCAGAATTATTCACAACATTACTATTACCTTAACTGCCTAATATAATAATAAGAGAACATATATAGGCCTAGCTATGTTAAGAGTGAAGGACAGTCATACTTGCAGCATCCAGAATGGATTATTCTACTGACAAGCGCACCGAACTGTGGCGCAAATCTAGGTGTCTGCGTGGAGAATATATATTTTTTTTTTTGCGCGACTGCTCGACCAAAACAAATCTCGGTCAACCAACAGCCCATCGACCAGTCGACTAAATGGGGTCAGTGGAGCAACAATGGCTTACGTATCACACACACACACACACCACCCCCATACAAATCTGTGTCAGGCTAAATTCATTCGATTAAATTTCAGCCAATGTCTCTATTGATACAATTCTCATCACAAGGACAAGGCCTGCCTTTGACCAGAGCCTAATAAGGTGGTCTATTTGTAAAGACTTTCTTTGAAAAGGAAAATGAATGTAAACTACAGAAATAATAAAATAAGTATACTAAGCATTTAGGTTTATAATCAAATGTAATTAAGTAATTAAGTAAATTAAGTCAGTTATGACTTTGCTGTAAAACATCTGTTCTTTAAAAAGGATTTAAAACTACCTTCTTTTCTGAACAGGATAAGAAAAAAATGTGCACAAAAACACATTTGTTGATGTCAGGACCGGTTGATGTAGATGCAGAACCAATTGCGGGCGAGAGAGAGATCCGGAAGCAGTGACGCGTTTAAGAATATTTTTTAACATTTTTTTATAAATTTGTTTCTGATTTTATCCCATTTTTCTCCCAATTTGGTAGCCAATTAGACCCGCTATTTTAACGTCAATCCCCCTAGTAATGTGAGTTCGCTGCCGTCGTCCTGCGACCGGTAGTGACGACAGCGTGACGCCTCTTGCGAGACGGCACCCGCAGGCCGCCGACCGTAACCCGGTACTACAGGGCCACTCTACGCAGCGAACGTCACGTCGGCTCCCCTCCCCCCCTGGGGCGGACAGCCAATCGCCGCCCCCTGGTGGCGCTCCCGGCCCGAGCCGACACTTGGCGAGACGGGGAATTGAACCCCGGTCTCCGTGGCCAGCGTCGGACGTTGTAACCACTGGACCACGCGGGAGGCCGGCAAGAATATTTTAATGCTTAAACGCTAGACAGGAATGAAAACAAAACGGTGTCTGAACAAGACACGTAATAATACTAATAACCAAACCAAAAGCAACAACGAGAAGAAACAAACAAAACTAGCGAAACGGAAAATCCAAAACGTGTACTAAAAACACGGAAATAAACTAAACACTGGAATACTAATAAACAAATAAGAAACACGAACACGAACAAATACTAATTCCAACGAAATGAGAGACAATCGGCAACAGTGGGTACAAAGAATCACAGCTAGAATAATGTCCAAGCGAAAAACAAAGAGAATCAACTAGTTTAAATGTTCTCTTAGGGTTCATTGTTTCCAGCCGTCGGTAATGACCTGGATAGATTCCTTGCATTCCTCACGCTTCTCCTGATTGGGATTTGGAGGAAATGCCCATTTGTAGATTGATTCGTGACAGTTGAAGTGTTACCTCTGATCATTGGTGGGGTCTGTTGGCACAAAAATAGTTTAGGGGTGGGGGGGGAGGTTGGTTTACCTTATCCCATGTTTTGAGGAGACAGGGCCTGGTATCAGATTTCTATGTTACTGACAGTAGTAGGTAAGCAAAGCGATATCGGTAATGGGAGTGTTTGGCTTTAGCGCATAGCGCTATAATGAAAAAGCAAGCTTTCCAGAGTCTTCCTTCAGCAGTCTGAGTGCTAAATTGTTATACAAGTGAGGTTACAAATCCTCAAGATATAACATTTGCATTGGTTCTTTAAAAGAGGAATTAAAAGTAGCATCTTAAAAAAAAAAAAATTATACTTTTTTCAGATTTTACCATTTGGTAGCCAATTACTCCTGCTGTGCTTAGTTCAATCAGCTCCCTTGTAGTTCGCTGCTGTAGCCCTGTGACCGGCAGTGACAATGGCGAAGCATTGCCTCCTCCGAGACAGCACTCGTCATGCTGTCAACTGTAATTCCGGCACCCCAGAACCACTCCTGTGTGCAGCGAACTGTGTTGGCTTCCCTCTCCCCTCCCTGGGGCCGACAGCCAATTGCTGCCCCGATGGCACTCCTGGCCAGAGCTGACTCTGGCGTGATGGAGAATCGAACCCTGGTCACCATGGCCAGCGTCGGACGTTGAAACCACTAGACCACGTGGGAGGACCCTAGTAGTGGCTTTTCTTAACAGGAAAATAAGATTCTTAAACAGGGACGCATTGTGTTCAAATTAGCAAGACAAGGGGCCGACGGATTGGCGAGTGCCATTCGGCCGAGGAGGCATTACTTTGCCTTCGTCACTACCGGTCGCAGGACTACGGCAGCGAACTCACATTACTAGGGGGGGATTGACATAAAAATAGTGGGTCTAATTGGCTACCAAATTGGGAGAAAATGGGAGAAAATCTGAAACAAAATGAAATTTAAAAAAATTGTCATCCTCACCTCTCAGTTCAGGTTCAAAGTCACTAGGGCTTGTTCGGGAGAACCTTGCACCAGCGAAACGACAGGTCTCAGAATGGGCGTATTCGCACATAGGTTTCTGAATGCGTGTATTCCTGTTGTCTCATGAACCTGGCAGCAAACGCTATTCAATCTTAAGATAAAATACATAAAATACATTTGACAAAATTCTATCAAAAATAAGAGTTTAGGGACGTAAATATGTAGTTTTTTGTAATATTTGGAAATCCATCCATCCATCCATCCATCCATCCATCCATTGTCTAAGCCGCTTATTCCTGGTCAGGGTCGCGGGGGGCTGGAGCCTATCCCAGCATGCGTTCCGGGCGAGAGGCAGGAATACACCCTGGACAGGTCGCCAATCCATCGCAGGGCACACACACCATTCACTCACACACTCATACCTACGGGCAATTTAGACTCTCCAATTAGCCTAACGTGCATGTCTTTGGACTGTGGGAGGAAACCGGAGTACCCGGAGGAAACCCACGCGGACACGGGGAGAACATGCAAACTCCACACAGAAAGGCCCCCGGCCTGGATTCGAACCCGAGACCTTCTTGCTGTGAGGCGACAGTGCTATCCACTGCACCACCGTGCCGCCCATATTTGGAAATAGTATTTTAATTACTCCTCCTTGAGCTGCCACCTTACCGTGGTGGAGGGGTTTGCGTGTCCCAATGATCCCAGGAGCTAAGTTGTCGGGGGCTTCATGCCCCTGGTAGGGTCACCCAAGGCAAACAGGTCCTGGGTGAGGGACCAGACAAAGCGTGGCTCACAAGACCCCTTATGATGACGAACATAAATGGAACTACGTTTCCCTTGCCCGGACGCGGGTCACCGGGGCCCCCCCCTGGAGCCAGGCCCGGGGGTAGGGCTCGAGGGCGAGCGCCTGGTGGCCGAGCCTACACCTATGGGGCTCGGCCGGGCACAGCCCGAAGAGGCAACGTAGGACCCCTTCCCATGGGCTCACCACCCATGGGAGGGGCCAAAGGGTCGGGTGCAGTGTGAGATGGGCGGCGGCCGAAGGCAGGGGCCTTGGCGGTCCGATCCTCGGCTGCAGAAGCTAGCTCTAGGGACGTGGAATGTCACCTCTCTGGCGGGGAAGGAGCCTGAGCTGGTGCGGGAGGTCGAGAGGTTCCGGCTAGATATAGTCGGCCTCGCCTCGACGCACGGCATGGGCTCCGGAACCAGTCTCCTTGAGAGGGGTTGGACTCTCTTCCACTCTGGAGTTGCCCCTGGTGGGAGGCGCCGAGCAGGGGTGGGAATACTTATTGCCCCCCCGGCTCGGTGCCTGTACGTTGGGGTTCACCCCGGTAGACGAGAGGGTAGCCTCCCTCCGCCTTCGGGTGGGGGATGGGTCCTGACTGTTGTTTGTGCCTATGCTCCAAACAGCAGCTCAGAATACCCACCCTTTTGGAGTCCTTGGAGGGTGTTGGAGAACACTCCTTCCGGGGACTCCCGTTTTTTGCTGGGAGACTTCAATGCTCACGTGGGCAACGATAGTGAGACCTGGAGGGGCGTGATTGGGAGGAACGGCCCCCCCGATCTGAACCAGAATGGTGCTTTGTTGTTGGACTTCTGTGCTTGTCACAGATTGTCCATAACGAACACCATGTTCAAGCACAAGCGTGTCCATATATGCACCTGGCACCAGGACACCCTGGGCCGCAGTTCAATGATCGACTGTGTGGTCGTGTCGTCGGACTTGCGGCCGCATGTCTTGGACACTCGGGAAGAGAGGGGCGGAGCTGTCAACTGATCACCACCTGGTGGTGAGTTGGCTCCGATGGTGGGGAGGATGCCGGTCAGGCCTGGCAGGCCCAAACGTATTGTGAGGGTCTGCTGGGAACGTCTGGCAGAGTCTCCTGTCAGAAGGAGCTTCAACTCCCACCTCCGGGAGAGCTTCAACCATGTCCCGGGGGAGGCGGGGGACATTGAGTCCGAATGGGCCATGTTCCGTGCCTCTATTGTCGAGGCGGCTGACCGGAGCTGTGGCCGCAAGGTCGTCGGTGCCTGTCGCGGCGGTAATCCCCGAACCCGCTGGTGGACACCGGCAGTGAAGGATGCCGTCAGGCTGAAGAAGGAGTCCTATCAGACCTTTTTGGCCTGTGGGACTCGGAGGCAGCAGATGGGTATCGGCGAGCCAAGCGGAGCGGCCGGCGGTCGCTGAGGCAAAAACTCGGGCATGGGAGGAGCTCGGTGAGGCCATGGAGAACGACTTCGAACGGCTTCGAGGAGGTTCTGGACCACCATCCGGCGTCTCAGGAGGGGGAAGCAGTGCACTGTCAACACTCTGTACAGTGGGAGATGAACAGTGTGTGTTTTATCTCAGAGATGAACAGAGTGTATGATTTGTCTATGAAAATTCAACAGTGTTCGGTGAACAGTGTTTTGTCTCTGAGAGATGAACAGAATGTGTTTTGTCTATGAAGGGTGAACAGTGTTTTGTCTCTGAGAGATGAACAGACTGTGTGTTCAGTCTCTGAGAGATGAACAGAGTATGTGTTTTGTCTCTGAGAGATGAACAGGAACAGCACTCACCTGCCTGCTTCATCACTGCCTGCAGAGAGCTGAGCTCTGTGTGTCTCCTCTCATACCTCTGCGCAGCAGATGGCTGTATCATCTCTACTATCACCTCACAACGGACTCTCGCGTAATGTGAGTGCCCTTGCGTTGAAGCTCGGTCCGTCTCACGCAGAGCACTCTTAAATAAAGTTAGATCTTAAATGAGATCTCTTTCCTGGATGTTCTCTCTCTTAAACTCTTTTTTACTCTGAGCTCAAAGAAGATATTCAGCAGCTGTTGTCTCTTCAATGAGGCTCACCAGAACCAGTGGAGAAAAAAAAGATGAGGAATCAATCCACACATTTACTCTATGGTTTTGGCACACCCGTTTCCAGATTGTTTGCTATTAAAAGACTGCTGTTTAACAGCATGTTTTCAGTACACTGGGGAATTTTTGGAAGCAAGGGACACACACACACACTTCATTTTGACCCCCTGGTATCAGGAAAGAGAAGCGTAATATCATCTCATCTCCTAACAAACAGATATGAAAAAAAGCGTGTGAATTTCTTCTTCAATACCTCTTTAACACAACTGTGGCATGCTACAGTGCTATGATACTATTTTTAAACTATCACAGCATCTTCAAACAACAATTTTCTCACTTTCCCCTCATGATGCCTCCGTCAGTAGATTTGGAAAATAGTGAATTGTTCTGTAGGGCATACAGTACACTGAGTGGAATATTCAATATCAACTCCTCTATCAACTTCTCTATATGACACACCCTATTTGGTTTAAAAAAATACAACTATATGCACACTGTGCTTGTCTCATGTTTTATAACTTTCTTAAGTGAATGACACAAATAACTAACAATAGGCTAATAACTTTATGGAGCCGTAGTTCAAGATTACTTGAAAGGAAAAAAAACCTCTTCATGCTGCCCTTGCAGATTCTGCCGTTGCGCTTGTGAAGTTGCGGTATGGCCACATAATAGGCTGATGCTTTTAATTGACCACAACCATAACACATTCTAATGCGTAGGCTATGTTTTATTTAATTAACCAGGTTGGTCTCATTGGGATTTAAAATCTCTTTTGCAAAAAAATAGGCTAACAAAAGAATGATCACACATAGCCTAATGTCTTAAATTGTAGCCTAAAGCTGAACATAAATTGGCTATAGCCTATCGAAAATAACTTACTCGAGTCGGAGACCATCCGATGGCCTACTTCCCCAGTCGTTTCATGTTATGGCACAGGAACACTAGCTTGTCCACATTTTTTGGCAAAAGGCTGCTCCTCGTTTTATTAACGATAAACCCTGCCTTGGAAAATGCGCTTGAAAAGTTTACATTCCACTTTTTTTGGATCGTCCGCGATTAAAACGAAATGCTGCCATACTCCAGATTTTTTCTTCGACATTATGTTCTTAGGTTATATCGAAATGAGTAATTAAAGTATGCCTATATCACTAATCTTAACTGTAGGCAAATCTTAGGCTACAATTAAAATGTACATTCGCGTGCCTAAAACAAGGATACAATATAGGCTACATGAAAGGGGGTGTTACGCATGTTAGTTATAAATATATAAACCATACAATTAGCACAACACATTTATTATAAAATGTTACTTTTATTAGTTGCGCAGAATTATTCACAACATTACTATTACCTTAACTGCCTAATATAATAATAAGAGAACATATATAGGCCTAGCTATGTTAAGAGTGAAGGACAGTCATACTTGCAGCATCCAGAATGGATTATTCTACTGACAAGCGCGCCGAACTGTGGCGCAAATCTAGGTGTCTGCGTGGAGAATATATATTTTTTTTTTTTTTTGCGACTGCTCGACCAAAACAAATCTCGGTCAACCAACAGCCCATCGACCAGTTGACTAAATGGGGTCAGTGGAGCAACAATGGCTTACGTATCACACACACACACACACCACCCCCATACAAATCTGTGTCAGGCTAAATTCATTCGATTAAATTTCAGCCAATGTCTCTATTGATACAATTCTCATCACAAGGACAAGGCCTGCCTTTGACCAGAGCCTAATAAGGTGGTCTATTTGTAAAGACTTTCTTTGAAAAGGAAAATGAATGTAAACTACAGAAATAATAAAATAAGTATACTAAGCATTTAGGTTTATAATCAAATGTAATTAAGTAATTAAGTAAATTAAGTCAGTTATGACTTTGCTGTAAAACATCTGTTCTTTAAAAAAGGATTTAAAACTACCTTCTTTTCTGAACAGGATAAGAAAAAAATGTGCACAAAAACACATTTGTTGATGTCAGGACCGGTTGATGTAGATGCAGAACCAATTGCGGGCGAGAGAGAGAGATCCGGAAGCAGTGACGCGTTTAAGAATATTTTTTTAACATTTTTTTTATAAATTTGTTTCTGATTTTATCCCATTTTTCTCCCAATTTGGTAGCCAATTAGACCCGCTATTTTAACGTCAATCCCCCCTAGTAATGTGAGTTCGCTGCCGTCGTCCTGCGACCGGTAGTGACGGCGAAAGTGACGCCTCTTACGAGACGGCACCCGCAGGCCGTCGACCGTAACCCGGTACTACAGGGCCACTCTACGCAGCGAACGTCACGTCGGCTCCCCTCCCCCCTCCCTGGGGCGGACAGCCAATCGCCGCCCCCTGGTGGCGCTCCCGGCCCGAGCCGACACTTGGCGAGACGGGGGTGAACCCGGTCTCCGTGGCCAGCGTCGGACGTTGTAACCACTGGACCACGCGGGAGGCCGGCAAGAATATTTTAATGCTTAAACGCTAGACAGGAATGAAAACAAAACGGTGTCTGAACAAGACACGTAATAATACTAATAACCAAACCAAAAGCAACAACGAGAAGAAACAAACAAAACTAGCGAAACGGAAAATCCAAAACGTGTACTAAAAACACGGAAATAAACTAAACACTGGAATACTAATAAACAAATAAGAAAAACGAACACGAACAAATACTAATTCCAACGAGCGAGAGACAATCGGCAACAGTGGGTACAAAGAATCACAGCTAGAATAATGTCCAAGCGAAAAACAAAGAGAATCAACTAGTTTAAATGTTCTCTTAGGGTTCATTGTTTCCAGCCGTCGGTAATGACCTGGATAGATTCCTTGCATTCCTCACGCTTCTCCTGATTGGGATTTGGAGGAAATGCCCATTTGTAGATTGATTCGTGACAGTTGAAGTGTTACCTCTGATCATTGGTGGGGTCTGTTGGCACAAAAAATAGTTTAGGGGTGGGGGGGAGGTTGGTTTACCTTATCCCATGTTTTGAGGAGACAGGGCCTGGTATCAGATTTCTATGTTACTGACAGTAGTAGGTAAGCAAAGCGATATCGGTAATGGGAGTGTTTGGCTTTAGCGCATAGCGCTATAATGAAAAAGCAAGCTTTCCAGAGTCTTCCTTCAGCAGTCTGAGTGCTAAATTGTTATACAAGTGAGGTTACAAATCCTCAAGATATAACATTTGCATTGGTTCTTTAAAAGAGGAATTAAAAGTAGCATCTTAAAAAAAAAAAAATTATACTTTTTTTTCAGATTTTACCATTTGGTAGCCAATTACTCCTGCTGTGCTTAGTTCAATCAGCTCCCTTGTAGTTCGCTGCTGTAGCCCTGTGACCGGCAGTGACAATGGCGAAGCATTGCCTCCTCCGAGACAGCACTCGTCATGCTGTCAACTGTAATTCCGGCACCCCAGAACCACTCCTGTGTGCAGCGAACTGTGTTGGCTTCCCTCTCCCCTCCCTGGGGCCGACAGCCAATTGCTGCCCGATGGCACTCCTGGCCAGAGCTGACTCTGGCGTGATGGAGAATCGAACCCTGGTCACCATGGCCAGCGTCGGACGTTGAAACCACTAGACCACGTGGGAGGACCCTAGTAGTGGCTTTTCTTAACAGGAAAATAAGATTCTTAAACAGGGACGCATTGTGTTCAAATTAGCAAGACAAGGGGCCGACGGTTGGCGAGTGCCATTCGGCCGAGGAGGCGTTACTTTGCCTTCGTCACTACCGGTCGCAGGACTACGGCAGCGAACTCACATTACTAGGGGGGGATTGACATAAAAATAGTGGGTCTAATTGGCTACCAAATTGGGAGAAAATGGGAGAAAATCTGAAACAAAATGAAATTTAAAAAAATTGTCATCCTCACCTCTCAGTTCAGGTTCAAAGTCACTAGGGCTTGTTCGGGAGAACCTTGCACCAGCGAAACGACAGGTCTCAGAATGGGCGTATTCGCACATAGGTTTCTGAATGCGTGTATTCCTGTTGTCTCATGAACCTGGCAGCAAACGCTATTCAATCTTAAGATAAAATACATAAAATACATTTGACAAAATTCTATCAAAAATAAGACTCCTCCTTGAGCTGCCACCTTACCGTGGTGGAGGGGTTTGCGTGTCCCAATGATCCCAGGAGCTAAGTTGTCGGGGGCTTCATGCCCTGGTAGGGTCACCCAAGGCAAACAGGTCCTGGGTGAGGGACCAGACAAAGCGTGGCTCACAAGACCCCTTATGATGACGAACATAAATGGAACTACGTTTCCCTTGCCCGGACGCTGGTCACCGGGGCCCCCCTGAGCCAGGCCCGGGGTAGGGCTCGAGGGCGGCGCCTGGTGGCCGAGCCTACACCTATGGGGCTCGGCCGGGCACAGCCCGAAGAGGCAACGTAGGACCCCCTTCCCATGGGCTCACCACCCATGGGAGGGGCCAAAGGGTCGGGTGCAGTGTGAGATGGGCGGCGGCCGAAGGCAGGGGCCTTGGCGGTCCGATCCTCGGCTGCAGAAGCTAGCTCTAGGGACGTGGAATGTCACCTCTCTGGCGGGGAAGGAGCCTGAGCTGGTGCGGGAGGTCGAGAGGTTCCGGCTAGATATAGTCGGCCTCGCCTCGACGCACGGCATGGGCTCCGGAACCAGTCTCCTTGAGAGGGGTTGGACTCTCTTCCACTCTGGAGTTGCCCCTGGTGGGAGGCGCCGAGCAGGGGTGGGAATACTTATTGCCCCCCGGCTCGGTGCCTGTACGTTGGGGTTCACCCCGGTAGACGAGAGGGTAGCCTCCCTCCGCCTTCGGGTGGGGGGACGGGTCCTGACTGTTGTTTGTGCCTATGCTCCAAACAGCAGCTCAGAATACCCACCCTTTTTGGAGTCCTTGGAGGGGGTGTTGGAGAACACTCCTTCCGGGGACTCCCTCGTTTGCTGGGAGACTTCAATGCTCACGTGGGCAACGATAGTGAGACCTGGAGGGGCGTGATTGGGAGGAACGGCCCCCCCGATCTGAACCAGAATGGTGCTTTGTTGTTGGACTTCTGTGCTTGTCACAGATTGTCCATAACGAACACCATGTTCAAGCACAAGCGTGTCCATATATGCACCTGGCACCAGGACACCCTGGGCCGCAGTTCAATGATCGACTTTGTGGTCGTGTCGTCGGACTTGCGGCCGCATGTCTTGGACACTCGGGTGAAGAGAGGGGCGGAGCTGTCAACTGATCACCACCTGGTGGTGAGTTGGCTCCGATGGTGGGGAGGATGCCGGTCAGGCCTGGCAGGCCCAAACGTATTGTGAGGGTCTGCTGGGAACGTCTGGCAGAGTCTCCTGTCAGAAGGAGCTTCAACTCCCACCTCCGGGAGAGCTTCAACCATGTCCCGGGGGAGGCGGGGGACATTGAGTCCGAATGGGCCATGTTCCGTGCCTCTATTGTCGAGGCGGCTGACCGGAGCTGTGGCCGCAAGGTCGTCGGTGCCTGTCGCGGCGGTAATCCCGAACCCGCTGGTGGACACCGGCAGTGAAGGATGCCGTCAGGCTGAAGAAGGAGTCCTATCAGACCTTTTTGGCCTGTGGGACTCCGGAGGCAGCAGATGGGTATCGGCGAGCCAAGCGGAGCGCGGCTTCGGCGGTCGCTGAGGCAAAAACTCGGGCATGGGAGGAGCTCGGTGAGGCCATGGAGAACGACTTCCGAACGGCTTCGAGGAGGTTCTGGACCACCATCCGGCGTCTCAGGAGGGGGAAGCAGTGCACTGTCAACACTCTGTACAGTGGGGATGGGGCGCTGCTGACCTCGACTCGGGACGTCGTGGGTCGGTGGAGGGAATACTTCGAAGACCTCCTCAATCCCACCGACACGCCTTCCAGCGAGGAAGCAGAGTCTGGGGACTCGGGGGTGGGCTCTCCTATCTCTGGGGCTGAGGTCGCCACGGTGGTTAAAAAGCTCCGTGGTGGCAGGGCCTCGGGGTGGATGAGATCCGCCCGGAGTCCCTCAAGGCTCTGGATGTTGTGGGGCTGTCTTGGTTGACACGACTCTGCAGCATCGCGTGGACATCGGGGGCAGTGCCTCTGGACTGGCAGACCGGGGTGGTGGTCCCCTCTTTCAAGAAAGGGGACCGGAGGGTGTGTTCCAACTACAGGGGGATCACACTCCTCAGCCTCCCTGGTAAGGTCTATTCAGGGGTTCTGGAGAGGAGGGTCCGTCGGATGGTTGAACCTCGGATTCAAGAGGAGCAATGTGGTTTTCGTCCCTGGTCGCGGAACTGTGGACCAGCTCTACACCCTCCGTGGGGTCCTGGAGGGTGCATGGGAGTTTGCCCAACCAGTCTACACATGTTTTGTGGACTTGGAGAAGGCTTTCGACCGTGTCCCTCGGGAGTCTTGTGGGGGGTGCTCCGGGAGTACGGGGTACCGGACCCCTTGATACGGGCCATTCGGTCCCTGTACGACCGGTGCCAGAGCTTGGTCCGCATTGCTGGCAGTAAGTCGGACTTGTTCCCGGTGAGGGTTGGACTCCGCCAGGGCTGCCCTTTGTCACCGGTTCTGTTCATAACCTTTATGGACAGAATATCTAGGCGCAGCCGGGGCGTTGAGGGGGTCCGGTTCGGTGGCCTGAGGATCGGGTCACTGGTCTTTGCAGATGATGTGGTCCTGTTGGCTTCATCGGGCCGTGACCTCCAGCGCTCGCTGGAGCGGTTCGCAGCCGAGTGTGAAGCGGCTGGTATGAGAATCAGCACCTCCAAATCCGAGACCATGGTTCTCAGCCGGAAAAGGGTGGAGTGCACTCTCCAGGTCGGGAGGAGATCCTGCCCCAAGTGGAGGAGTTTAAATACCTCGGGGTCTTGTTCACGAGTGATGGAAGGATGGAGCGGGAGATCGACAGGCGGATTGGTGGGGCGGCGTCGGCAGTGATGCAGACGCTGCATCGGTCTGTCGTGGTAAAGAGGGAGCTGAGCCTAAAGGCAAAGCTCTCGATTTACCGGTCGATCTATGTTCCTACCCTCACCTATGGTCACGAGTTGTGGGTAGTGACCGAAAGAACGAGATCGCGAATACAAGCGGCTGAAATGAGTTTCCTCCGCAGGGTGTCTGGGCTCTCCCTTAGAGATAGGGTGAGGAGCTCGGTCATCCGGGAGGGGCTCAGAGTAGAACCGCTGCTCCTCCGCGTCGAGAGGAGCCAGATGAGGTGGCTGGGGCATCTGGTTAGGATGCCTCCTGGACGCCTCCCGGGTGAGGTGTTCCGGGCACGTCCCACCGGGAGGAGGCCCCGGGGAAGACCCAGGACACGCTGGAGAGACTATGTCTCTCGGCTGGCCTGGGAACGCCTCGGGATTCCCCCGGAAGAGCTGGACGAAGTGGCCGGGGAGAGGGAAGTCTGGGTCTCCCTGCTTAGGACGCTGCCCCCGCGACCCGAACAGGACAAGCGGTAGACGATGGATGGATGGATGGGGGATTTGGCCGATGTACATATTTACATACTTAAAAATGTACAAAACGTACAAAACGTACACTTTCTGAAGGGAAAATATGTATGTTACTTTTGTATTATTTAAAGAATAACATTCAATACACAATTAGATTTACCACATGCTTCAAGAACTGATTGTGTATTTTAGTAAGTACTAACGAATAGAAGAGTACATTTTCATGCTTGTCAACAGGTTAAGATAATGACCGATCAGCTATTTACAAGTTAGGCTATATTTTATAAAATAAAAAATAGGACATAATGTTGTAGTGACATATTGTGTCGCTTTTACAAAAGTGCTAAAATATTCACCCTCAATAAGTTACCTTAAACAATTTTGACTGTACAAGTTCTAAGCTGTCCTTAGATTCGATATATTACTATATGCAGGTCAATTAAACATATCGGATCCATTATTATATATTTTCCCCCTCCGGAATAAACATTCGTTGCTTATTTCCAGTAGCTTTAAGCTACAGAAAAATGAAGACAGCCTCGGGCGAGTTTTATATTACGCTCCCAAGCAATACGTCATTGGACATCGGTAGTTTCAGGACACATTTTGCCAAGCGTAATGATTTGAAGGGCAAATGGGAAGTTGCTCTTGCAGAGATAGACAACAATATCCTCATACCTGGGACTCAATAATCGAAGGAAAACACATTTGACAGTAAAACAACAGATGTTCTTCCTGCAAATGTGAAATGTTATACTTTTTCATAAGATTTTGGTAACTTTATAACTGTGTTTGTAGATCTATTTACAAGCTGCATATGATACTGACCAAACTATTGATGGCATATAAATGTAGCTGTGATTGTCCTTAAAATAAAAATATCAAACACTTTGGAGTAAGTGTGTGTTAAGTTGATGAAATTGAGATAAATATCAGACCACACGAAAATCACAAAGCTTCTCTGAGCTAAGCACTGACCTCAGGGGGTTAATGGTAAGGGCATTCGTGAGAAATGGGGTAAATATATTAAATTTAGAACATGATGGATATACACATACATGCAGGCTTCAAACCTAAAAAACCAAGACTAAAATGCAGCCAAAATGACTTTTCCAATTATCATGTGATTAAAGTTTAGTTAGAGGTAGCCTACTGTCAGTTCATACAATGGGTAATGTACTTTTACCGTTAACCAGAAGCAACTCCTCCTGGCTTTCAGTTTCCTAAACCATTTGTCTTGCTAATTTGAACACAATGCGTCCCTGTTTAAGAATCGTATACTATTTTCCTGTTAAGAAAAGACGCTACTTTTAATTCCTTTTTTAAAGAACCAATGCAACGGATTATGCTATATCCTGAGGATTTGTAACCTCACTTGTATAACAATTTAGCACTCAGACTGCTGAAGGAAGACTCTGGAAAGCTCGCTTTTTCATTATAGCGCTACGCGCTAAAGCTGAACACTCCATTACCCAGGCTGCTGTGCATAACTACTACCGTCAGTAGCATAGGATAAAATTCACTGTCCTAAATATTTCACGGTAGTTACAAGCAAGTTTTAAAACTCCTTCACCGAAGAAGCACGAGACACGCTGAATACTCCAAAGCGAACCACCCTGTTAACAGGGGATGGTCATAAAAGCCGCTTAAGCTAATGTTTATGGCCAAGGATCTTGAATGACAGAATAGCAGATAAGAAGTTAGAAGCTAAGGAGAGCTAACCTCTGCGTGGCTCAGCTCAGCTGTTAAAAAATAGTTTTGTGCACGAAATACAATTGCTCACAAAACTTCCCGTTCAGAAAAGACAATAGTTTTGAATGTACCCTACCAACTTATACAGATTCTTCAAAACGTCCGGCCCATCCCCTGGTACCTCCACTCTCAGATCTTACCAGCGAACAGACACTTTATCTGTTTGTTGCATTAGTGTGGCTTTTACGACCCTCCCTGATAAAACGATATGTATACAAATTTTACGAGTGTGGCAACAGACCCCACCAATGATCAGAGTTAACACTTCGACAAGTGTTTT
>JAINUG010001964.1:0-15112 GCA_029706075.1 Aldrovandia affinis | reverse complement strand
ATTATGATTAATTTTTAATCTGTCCATTCTAATTCCATAACATGTTAATGATGATGACTACAACAAAAATGCAGATACAATGTTGCATATATTTAGCTAAATTGACATCTCAAATGTATTAGTATTTATTATTAAATGAACAGAAGCTGACCTGACCTCAACACAGTGGAAAGTTGAACATGACATCCTTTTTCAAGTGTAATGCATAACTATTTAAATGTATTACTGATCAAATAAAAAAAGTGAACATGGCGTGTGCAAAAGTTTGAGCACCCTTTTAGTACTAAGTAGCACCACCTTTGGCTATATAACAGCTTCCCAATGTCTCCTGTACCCCAAAACATACCCATCTGTGATGGAAAAAGTAAGTAATCCAAAAGTATTCTAAAAGTTATCTGAATATGTTACTTTTTTGAGACATGTAACTGTATTCGTATCGGATTACTTTCAGAGCCTTGTAATCAGTATTCAGGCACTAATTACATTTACAAAGTAACCCTCCCAACCCTGAATATATGCCATTTAGCAGACGCTTTTATCCAAAGTGACTTACAGTAGTGGTCCCAGTGGGGATTGAACCCACAACCTAAGCATTGCCACCGCCATGCTCTACCTACTGAGCCACAGGGAACCACCAATGTAAGTAATGAAGTGCTCCTGTGCGCATGTTCACCCTTCTGCCTATTTTATACATATGCATTGCGTGCTCGTAATAGCTTTGTTTATGACATCACGGATCACGTGAATTTAAAATGACCTGGCTTTGGCTCCACCCTGCTGCGCGCGCAGATAGCTGCTGGCTAATTGTAGACGAATACGATTCGCAAGGCCCTGCCTATCAATCGATAGCGCGCTTGTATCGCAACCAAATGAGAAACATGGCAGTGTACTTGGCTTAAAACCGCGATAAATAAAAACCAAAATGGCCAGGTAGGGTGATATCAGCTATATTGGGCCATCAGGTAAACTGAGCCATTTAAGGTTTGAGCGTCTCAGCTCTTCAAATTTTAAAAGCCAATGACTGCAAATGATATTAAACTGTTGCCACAACAGTACTGGACATGTAACAATTGATTTGAGTGGTCTATGGTTGCTACGGTGGTCGGGGCAATGCCTCACATCGAGACTGCCCAGGAGAACTTCAAGGTGAGTGGCCTGACATATGAAAATGTACTTGTCAATAATAAGGTTGATAAATCAATAAAAAACAAATGTACATCTATAAATGATTATGTATACTACATGCTCTGATGGCCTCCATCAGATATAATGCTGATAGTTTGCAAAAAAAAGTTTTTTTTATAAAAAAAATTTTTTGTTAGTGGTTCAATTGACCTTAATGTGTTAAGGTAAATTGAGCCATGCATTTCAGCCAAAATGAGCCACCTTCTGAATTGAGTTTTAGCAGATATTTTGATGGTTCCTCTTATTAAAAGTAGGCTATTAATAGATTATTATATTATATTATTGTATATATTACATGCCTCTTTTCACATTTTCCCTTCTAATTATGTATGTGTGTGTTAGCTCTGGTCCAGGGCGCATCGTGAGCTAGCTCTCACTATCTAGCGCTCTGTCACACACACAGACACACAGACACACACACACACACACACTGTGATGAATGAGTGATTTACTGAAGCATCAGTCTAAAAGAGTAGTCTTGTCTCCCGTTTTAATATGACTTTCTTTACAGTTGTTCCGAGAGTATTTTTAATTCCAGATATGCATGTGTAAGCCTGCATAGTTAGGCACACACACACCACACACACACACGCACACACACACACATGCACAGACACATTCATGTTCCAAAATGAGTTCCTAAAGTAATTGGTACTTCATGAATGAATTTTAATGTTATTCTTTATGAATTCTTAATGCTTTAATGTTATTCTTCATGAGTTCATTTAATGTTATTTAAATGCAATGTTTTAGTGTGTTGAGATTAAAGATGATTCGTGTGTGTTTTATCCCGTATTGTGTTTTATCAGCCGCAAGATGCACTGCATTCCTCAAAGCAAAAACAGTTGGACAGAAGTCATGCTTTATTACGGAGAACACATATTTGGGGGGTGGGGAGGGGGTTAAACCTCCAAAATGCAGGGGGCACAATCCCAAAGCACGAGGCTTGAACAGTCGTAGTATAGCATTACCTTGTTTTTCGTCTTAAGTCGCTGTCAGTTGCTCCGAGTTTGGACGCACGCTTCTGCCGCGCTCCTGTGTGGCCGAGCCTCGCGTGAGGGGGGCGGGGTGATAAAGACTCGAGAGGGGGGGCGTTTCAATGTCCCCACTGTGACGTCAGAGGAGCCTAGTGTTCCGCGCTAATTCGTAGCCGTAAAGAGGTGACGTCAATACTGGCTGCAGTGTTCTCTGAAAAAAAACAGATTTTAGTAGTCAGGATTAGGAATGGCTATAGTTCCCGATCAGTTTCGAAGCTGCGTGTAAATGTATATATGAACTTTATTAAAGGGATAAACCCCTTGAGATGTCGCATCTCGTTTTCGAGGGGGTCCCTAGGAACATAGGTACATCAACTAAACAAGTTGGTACATCAACTAAAACAAGAGAAAAATACAACAGATCAACAGAAATACAAAACACAAACACAAAAAACAACAGTCATACAATCCCCCAAAAATCTAAAACAAGAACAAGTTGTCTTGAGGTGAGCAAATAATAATGTCCTAAAAATATGCAGGGAAGAACTGGAGCGAAGCGAGTTGGGCAAGTGGTTCCAGTCCGATGGGGCTTTACATTTAAAGGCCCGGCGTCCAACTTCTTTAGAAAAACGAGGGACAATGAAAGAAGGGTACTGTGCGTGTCTGAATAAATAAGAAGATCTGCAAGGAACTAAATATTGCTTTAGATAAATGGGATATTTGAAAAAGATACATTTAAAAATAAATTGCAGCCAATGGTAATGCATTCTGGATTGTAATGAGAGCCAATTAAGTGATTCATACAAAACGCAGTGATGAGTGTGATATGGGCACCTAAGGATGAACCTACACAGTTTATTGTAAACTACATTAAGCGGACGTAAATTTGATTCTGATGTATTCTGATAAACTATATCTGCATAATCGAGAATGGGGAGTACTAACTGAGTAATAATTCTTTTTCTAACCTGAAAAGTGAAGCAGTTTATTGAACGGTAGAGTGAGCTCAGGCTGCGATTTATTTTCTTTATAACAGAGTCAATATGAGGAATGTATACATACTTACTGTAGCATGCCAAGCTAAACGTTTGACCAGTCATAGATTACTACACTTGCTAATGCAGGATGCTATGAATCCTTATAGCAAGCATCTGTCATGTGTGGCACAACGGCGCCCTCTGGTGTTTAAATCCTGCTAAGCACGAACAGCGCACTGACTCTGAACACGAGCAACGTTTAAACACTAATTCACAAATCTCACACAGTGTGTATATTAACAATGTATATATTCTTCTTATCATTATTATTATTATTATAATGTACGTACACCAGAAGAGGCTTTCAATACATGCAAAATAATAATAATGTAATTTCTCCAAAAAACCTAACTAGTTGGAAAGGATGGCAGTGGATTCTCATGAAAGACAGTGATTTGGATGTTATACATTTTCTTGCGTTTTATCAGTTTTATCCGTGAGAACGTCGCCAGTCAGGCATTAAAAATTGGAATAGCCATTGTGTTGTAAGATGGAGATAAACCTTTCACGGAACTAGTTCTGTAGCTCAGTTGGTAGAGCATGGCACTGGCAATGCCAAGGTTGTGGATTCAATCCCACAGGACTACATGTTTGTCGTTTGGATGGGACGGTAAAAACCAAGGTCCTGACTCTCTGTGGTCATAAAAGATCCCATGGCACTTCTCGAAAAGAGTAGGGTGTTAACCTGGTGTCCTGGCCAAATTCCCAACCCAGACAATATATATACAATTCATTCCCTCCCTCCTTACCTTTCCACTGCATATCTGATGTGTAGTGAGTTTGTACTGCCATCACCACTGTTTACATGTTTAAAAATTTAATTAAAAAAAAACTTTTCTCTCCTTGTGTTACAGTTATGGTGTTACAGCTGCCAACAATGATGTCTATTACAATGTTACTCCACTGATCTCTTGCGCTAACCATGATTCATCTTACCATGTGTAAATGCACTTTTGCACTTTTGATCGTCTGCTAAATGTAAATGTAAATTATATAATGTATATATGATATATATAAAAAATTTGCGATTGTGCTGACGGTTGAATCAGACCACCATTATTCTTATTAGTTATGACCAAATAATTTTAATTGGAGATATGGATATTCATTTTAATAATAGTACTGACTTGAAAGGTATGGAGTTTATTAACCTCTTAGACAACCTAGGATTAACACAACATGTTACTGAAACCACCCATCGACAGAGTAATATCACAAGCATAAGCATCGATAACGTTTTAGTGTCTGACATTACTGTTTCTGATCATTACTGTGCGTTCTTTGATGCTGTATTAAATACATCTAGTAGCAAAAGAGAATTTACTATTTTAAAACGCGATTTCGATGCTAGAGCAGAACAAAAATCTTCAGAACTTGCACATTTGATTGAGACATGTAATGTACACTGTTCGATAAACAAAATGGTTGATGCCTTTAATAGCAACTAAAGTAAGACATTAAAGAGCGTTGCGCCAGTTAAGTTTAAAAAGAAGGCACATTATAAAGTGTCACCATGGATAAACAACACTATCCGTGAGCTTAAGAGACTGTGTAGAACAGCTGAACGCACATGGAGAAAAACTAAACTAGAGATCCGCCGTAGTATTTTGAAGGAGCACATTGCTACCTATAACAATGCTATCTGCACTGAGAGAAGAACCCACTTTTCAAAGATCATTGCAGAGAATTCCAGCAATTCTAGGGTACAACTATTTAAACTATTGACTGATTATTAAGTCCCACACCAGCCACTGACATTCTTAGCCTGGCTTCTGCCTTCAAAATGTGAGGAATTAGCTATTTCTTTTACAACAAAACAACAACCATTAGAGCTGGTATTGTAAGAAGCACTAGTAACCCATACGATCTGCCCCGTAACAGGCCGGCAACTATGAGGAACTTTAGTAGCATCTCTGATGCAGAACTCTGTAAGATTGTAACACAGAAAGTGTCTCCACATCTGTTCTAAAAATAATTAACTCTTGAGACTGGAATTTCCGATCCGATCGGGGCTGACGACCAGGGCTGGTCTGGTAGAGACGCAGGTTTCGAACCGCGTCCCTGACAGGCAGCGCACGCCACACCAAAGTGTGGCACGTTAGACCACTACGCCATCCGCCGCCCTCAAGAAATCACATTTATTCCGCCTCTGGTGGCGCTCCCGGCCGGAGCCGACTCTGGTGAGACACGGAATTGAACCCTGGGAACGTTGTAACCACTGGGCCACGCAGGAGGCAGGTGTGTGTGAACAATTTTGACTCTTAGTGTTTCCTCCTGGGGAATTGTGTGTTAATTGGGTTCAAGTTGTGATCACTTGAGTTAATGATATTGAATGCCAGTGCTTTCTAAATGAGCACATGGTGCAGACAGTGATATATGAAGGGCTTTGTGTGTAGAGTTTTTCACAAAAAGTTCAACAAATCTGAATCATGTGTGAAAACAGGGGAATAGTGTTTATAGTTTTGGGAAAAGGGTCTGTCTTTTGGTAGATGGCGTCATGGTTTTGGATGTTTAGTTAATAGGCCCAGTTATAGTGTGTAAGCGATCGAGAAAAACTGTAAAACAATATTCTAGAGAAGTTCCAGTCAGGTTTCAGGTCTAATCACAGTACAGAGACTGCTCTAACTAAAATAGTGAATGATCTTAGACTCAGTGTTGCTGCAAACAAGGTTTCAGTTCTTATTCTCTTAGATTTGAGCGCTGCATTCGACACAATTGACCATAGCATTCTAATCAATTGTCTAGAAAACTGGGTTGGTCTCTCTGAATGTGCTCTGAACATATATTACAGAGAGACAATTTTATATTAGTCTTGGAGATCACATGTCAGAGAAATGTGACATATCCTTTGGTGTTGCACAAGGAATGAATCAATGGATGATTTTCTAAAACTAAATGAAGATAAGGCAGAAATACTAGTAGTTGGGCCCAAAGCCAAAAGGGATGCACTTTCTAATAGGTTAGGCTCATCAGAATAAATTGGAAGTAACAAGTCTAGCTGTAATTTTAGTCTCTGATTTAAGTTTTAAAACCACATAAACAAGGTGACCAAAACAGCATTCTTCCACCTAAGAAATATTGCCGTTTTTAACTCAACAGGATGCTGAGAAGTTAATTCATGCTTTTATTTCACATAGACTGGAATACTGTGATGATCTTTTCACCAGTCTTCCAAAAAAGTCAATTGAGAATCTAGAACAGAACTCTGTTGCTAGACTTTCAACGGAAACAAGGAAGAGAGAACATATTACTCCTATTTTAGCTACACTGCACTGGCTCCCTGCATGTTTTAGAATTGGTGTGTGTGTGTGTGTGTGAGAGAGAGAGTGTGTGTAAGTGTGTATATGTGTGTGTGTGTGTGTGTGTGTGTGAGAGTGTGTGTGTGTGTTTGTGTAAGTTTGTGTATTAGTGTGTGGGGGGTATGTGTGTGTATTAGTGTGTGTGTGTGTGCGTGTGTGTGTCTGTGAGTGTGTGTGTGTGTGTGAGAGAGAGTGTGTGTAAGTGTGTATATATGTGTGTGTGTGTGTGTGTGTGAGAGTGTGTGTGTGTGTGTCTGTGGGTTTGTAAATCTGTGTATCAGAGTGTGGATGTGTGTGTTTGTGTAAGTTTGTGTATTAGTGTGTGGGGGGGTATGTGTGTGTATTAGTGTGTGTGTGTGTGTGTCTGTGAGTGTGTGTGTGTGTGTGAGAGAGAGTGTGTGTAAGTGTGTATATATGTGTGTGTGTGTGAGAGTGTGTGTGTGTGTGTGTGTCTGTGGGTGTGTAAATCTGTGTATCAGAGTGTGGATGTGTGTGTTTGTGTAGGTTTGTGTATTAGTGTGTGGGGGGGCATGTGTGTGTATTAGTGTGTGTGTGTGTGGTTGTGAGGTTGTTCATTGTGCATTACTGAGTGTGTGTAAGTGTGTATTAGTGTGTCTGTGTGTGTGTGTGTGTGTGAGGTTATGCAGTACTAAGTGTGTGTGTATTACTTGGCCCACACAAGCAGAGTGAAGCGCTTGAAGATGCCGGTGTCAGCAGGTGGAACAGGAGGCCTGTGTTTCCCCCCAGGGTTCTCGGCTGATTGGGACGATGCGCTGGTCCCAAACCATTGAGAGTTATATAAGACTCTTTACTTTTGATGTTCCTTTATTACACACATGAGAATATTTCCACCATTACATACACACCCCATAGAATCAAATCAGCATTCAAAAGAAACGGAAAAACAAAACCAGCACAAACAACTCCCTCAATCCAAACACATCTCAATGCACCACATTCTTTTAAATGCTCCCACATCATGCATCATTTTATAATATTCAAACTGGACCATAAGGAGCGCAGAGACATACCCCCTAAAAACCAACAGTGCATCTGTGAACCCACAGTCCCGAAGTGTATAATCCATATCGCCAGTTTCACCTGACCCTACAGGAAGTTCCTTAAAAGAGAAAACCACTCCTCACCACAAACACACATTTCCAAGCAGGGCTAGGTGTGACCCCCACCCCAAAAAAAACATCGGAACTGATTAAAAAAGGAAATGCACTTTATATTTATATAATATGTTAAAAATGTTTTATTATTTTATTTATTTAGTCATTTTAAGCATATTGTTTATTTTCTTTTTTTTAAATGGTCTCATTGGAGAGTTTTCCCCTCTTTGATTTCTCTCTTCCTCATCCCAGATCACACAGTTTTACAGAAGAGTGTAAATTAAGCCCAAAGCCAGGGTGGAGGTGCTGAGTGAATTTGCTCTGGACTCTGTGGAGGAGGGTCATTGTGTCAGAGACATTGTAGAAGGACAAACCTCCTGCCCCGTGATCCAGATACACTCCTATTCTGGAGGAGGGGGGAGCAGGGAGTTCAGTGAGCTTTTTATTGTGCATGAAATAGCACCTGGAAGGAGAGCAGGCCAATCTCCAGGACTTGTCATTATATCCCAGATGACAGTCATCACCGCTTACTTTCCTGCTGATCTCTTTATATGAGACTGCTATAGCAACCATCTCCCCACTCCACTCAGCCTCCCAGTAACAGCGTCCAGACAGACCCTCTCTGCACAACACATTGGGCCTGTAGTCGAATCTCTCTGGGTGATCAGGATATGACTGGTCCTGTCCCCCATGTTTCACCTTTCTGTTCCCCTCAGACAGACGGAGGTGTCTATACGCTGTGTTGGGGTCCAGTGTGAGTTCACAGGAATCTGATGGAAGTGAAGAAAGAGAGAAGAGAGCTCAGTGATCATAATCATCAATACATTACATCTCTTACATATTTTACAAACGTTTAAATAAAATATTTTCTTTCATTCACACATTTAGCTCTTATTTTTGTTTAAAAAAATGTAAATGTTTAAAATTGTTTTAATTTAGGTTTAATTACAGACTCATTGTAAGAAGTCCTCTCTGGTCCTGGGCTCTAGAATATCGAATTCTTTCACTGTAGAGAGATCACAAGAAAGATGAGCTCCTAAAAATGAACTTTTGATCATATTTCCTGGAGAAATGGGAATATATTTTAACCAATAAAATGCAGGTAAATGCAAACTGAGCTCATCCAGGGTTAATAACAATATGAAATTAAAGTGTGAGGAATATATCGTGCTGAGCGCTGGAGGCTCAGTAGTTTTGGCGGTTTACTTTTAAACAGCAGTGACAGTTGGATCTGAGGTTTGAAACTGTAACAATGTTGCTCATTTCCCCGGTTGCCATGGTGAGCAGCAGTGCTGAAGGGACAGAATTTTCTGAGGGGAAGTCTGCATCTCTCAAGGCACACGCGTTTGTTTAGACGCGGATCTTACCCGCGCCAATATGGCGGCCACGTAGACCAAGGCCGAAATTACCATATATATTGGGGGGGACACATCCCCCCCAATATTCAGATATGCTCAAAATGTCCCCCCCAATATATAGCCTAGCTGATATTTTTTTAAAATGTCCCCCCCAATGTTGACTCCATGGTTACGGCCTTGACGTAGACACATCTAAACAGGGAGAATGAGGATCTCGTTTTTATATCTATGCTCACTGGGCTCAAAAACAACCAGAGGCCTGTACTACACTCATCATGCACTCAATGTGGTTTAAAAAAAAAAAAAAATCATATATTTTGCAGTATTATCAACCTTATTGTGTTGTATGGAAGTGAGAATAGGGTTCACTCAGTCAACAAGACTACACTGAATGGGGGCAAAGCTCCAGCTGAAACCCTGCATGCAGAATTCAGCTAAAAATATCCTGCCCAGTGCTGAGGAATATCCCTTATCACAAACTGATGAAACTGCTTAAAATAATTCCTAAATGTTAAAGGGCCTACATGACATAAAATGAAAACGATTTCTGCTGTAATCACCTGTTTGAGATCTTGACTAATTCCTCCTTGCAGATGTCCTCAAGTCGCTCTTTCAGTTCAGACATGTTTTGCTCACAGCCTCAAAAGAGGCGTGTGGATTGACAGTGATTCTGGGCAAGTCTCCAGGTGAAGGAGGGCACAGACAGACTGACAGCTCTACAGAGAGACAGACAGACAGAAACAAACAGTCTCAATACCCATTCCTGTGGGAGATGCCAGGAGCAGATCTTTGTAAATGAGGAACACGCATCACCATGTTTGTACAATGTACAGTGCAGAAGAGAGAGCCAGTGATGTTACCTGGAGAAATGGATGTCATCCTCTGTGTGTGGAAGCTGCTCAGCTCAGCGTCTCTCCTCCTCAGCTCAGCAATCTCCTGCTCCAGCCGCTTCAGCTGTCTTTCAGCCCGACTCACTTCAGCCTTCTCTTGATCTCTGATCAGCTCTTTCACCTCAGAGCGCATTCTCTCAATGGAGCGGATCAGCTCAGTAAAGATCCTCTCGCTGTCCTCCACTGCTGCCCGTGCAGATCGCTGTCAGGAGACACAGAGAGGAGGGCTGTACATTTTAACTAGGCCTTTCACTCAGCTCTTACTGGGATCCCAGATAGCCTGTTCCCCACAGTGGCTCAGTGGGATTGACTGGATGAGGCCTGACTGAGCCCTGAAAAGGCTCTTCCAGCAGCAGCTAGCTGTTGTGTTCTCCTGTGGTCAGTACCCACCGTGGTGAATCCACAGCCTGTCTCAGATCCTGCAGCTCCTTCTCTGTCTCCTGATTCTCTGCTGGGATTTCCTCTGTGTCTCCCCCAGCTGCTTCTGTGGACAGATTGTTTTTCCTTGTTAAATTATCGTTAAATCTGTTATGTTGTGCCCCTTCCTTTGTAAAATGTATGTTTGAACCCATTGTTAACCAAATACCTTTTCGTTTTTCTTTAGTTGGAATGCCAACTTTTAAATTCAATGAATAGTAAATTTGAAAATATATACTTTTTTAAACAATAAAAGAACATTGTTAAATTATCTAGCAATACATTAACATTTGTTAAATAATCGTACTGTTTTATTCAAAATGACACACTATAAATAACCATGAAACTATCACACACTGCATCAGTGTGTAGAGTGTGTAATGGTCTTATAGGTAAGCTTGTAAACTGAGTGAAGTAGCTGTTCCCATGGTGTTGATTCTCATTCAGGGGAGTGAATACGGGGGTGAGGTGGGTGAACAAAGCAGTCTGCAGAGAACTGGCTTGTGTTCACCTGCTCTTTTGCTTTGTCACTGAACTTAAGACCTAAAAACTTAACTTCCTTTTTCAATTTATTTCCAAATCTATAAAATACTACCAAATGAAATCAGTGAAGCACAGTTCATAAGTATACATATTGAAGCAATAAACCAAGATTATCACTATCACCACTGTAAAAGTGTAAGTGTTATGTGTAGGAACCTGCCAATACAGATTTTCAGTTCTTACCTGTTTCTCAGTCCTTTCTGCTGCAGCTGAGACTGTATCATGGCCTCTGTGTTCATCCATCAGACACTGATAACAGATACACTGCTGATCGGTACGACAGAGTAAACCTCCAGAAGTTTGTCATGATGAGAGCAGATCTTCTCCTGCAGGTGTCCAGTGGCTGGGGGTCAGTTTGTGCTTCTTATAAGCAGGAGATTCATAGTGAGGCTGGAGGTGAGTTTCACAGAAGAGCCACACACACCCAGACAGGACTTGACGACTTTGTGCTTTCTCCCAGTGCAGGAATCACACGCCACATCTCCAGGTCAGCGTAAGAATGAGCAGGAGTAGCACCTTGAAGTCCTGTCTTCTTCAGTTTCTCACCACTTCAGCCAGCATGGTGTTTCTTCTTAAAACAGGCCTTGGGGTGAAGATATCTCTGCATTGTGGACAGCTGTAGACACCAGTATGATCATTCTGATCCCAGCCCTTAATACAGCCCATACAGTAACTGTGTCCACAGGGGATAGTCACCGGATCCTTCAGTAGATCCAGACAGATTGAACAGCTGAACTGGTCCTGATCCAGTAGATCTGCAGCTTGAGCCATTTTACTGCACACAGTGACACTGACACTGAGAGTTAAGTTTCGCTTTTCTGTAACTGCGTGAGAGAGGGAGTGACTTCCTGGTTCTACCCACAGCTGCAGGAGGTGTGGTGTTGGGCTGAGGCCAAGCTGAGCAGAGCAGGGAGTGTAGCGAGAGAACAGACTCTCTCCCGCACATAAAACACACACTCTCTCTGCTGTGCTGCTGGTCACTGCTTTCAGTCTTGATCAACTAACCCTTACACTGAGACACTGTGTCTTATGGTTAGTATTTTCCTATAAGGTGTGTGGATGTACAGTATGTGAGTATGGTGTGCATAAGTGTGTGTGTGTGTCTGTGTGTGTGTCTGTGTTGGCTTGTTAAAGTGTTTGACAACATTGGATGACCGGCTACTGGGATGCTCATCCTGTTGAGACACAGCTCTCACAATGTGGCTCTCTCTACTGTCCTGCTTTATTTCTGCATTCAGTGGGAAAATAATAATAATATGGCCCTATAGCTGTGGCTGTGTGTAGGCACAGAGAGATGGATTGCCTATAGTTTCAGACCCAGGAACCTAGCTGGTTGTTTGACAGATAACTAGGTTGGAGCTGTCATTGAATAACAAGATAGCTGGTGAATATGGAATCTTTTTATATATCATAGTGGACATCACATCACAGACCTCCTTCCGGAAAGCCTGCTTGTGACAGCTTTCAGTCTTGATCAAGTAACCCTTACACTGAGACACTGTGTCTTAATAGGTAGTGTTTTTCTATAAGGTGTGTGGATGTATTTGTGTGTATGTGTATATGGTGTGCGTAAATGCACGTGTTTGTGTTTGTGTATACATTTTACTGTAGGTTTGCAGCATAAATTACCATGACGATGCAACCCAGTTCAAAGTGAGCCATGGTCGTGAGACCGAAAAGCCCAGGGTTAAACCCAAAGTTAGCTCGCTAACCCACTAATCCTGTTTCGTGAGACAGGACCCAGGAGAGTGGCATTCAGATCTTCGTGCGGAAATAAACAATATTTCTTATTTCACGAAAAAGAACATGCTGCACCTTGTATAATCAATATATTCTAAGAGTTTATGGTGTTGCGTAAGTTTCAACATAGTCAAAGTTGTACATGTAATATTAATTTGGGGATTAATATGGTAATTTCTATTATACTCCACCATGAGCACACAAGATAAATGAAACCCTCTCATAGGGATGTTTGTGCTTTTATGTGGAAATCACATAAAATGATCTTATGTAAAATATTTATGCAGGGTGTTGGGACAGGTGGTTGGAAGGGGTTATATTTTCTGTTACTGAACACATACGTTTAAGCATCCATATAGCGTAAATATGTGTGGATTGGTTTTGAATTAAATTCAGATCAACTGGATTCTGAGCAAACAAAGTTCCCCGTGCTGACAATCTCACTGGACTACAGTTGGGTGATTGCATACGCCAGAAATGTTTAATTTGGGAAAGGAAATTCATGTTCATGCTGAAATTCCATCTAATATTCCCACCAATGAAGCAGGACCAATGGCCTAAAGAATAAGACAGAACTGTAAGCCAAACATAATGAGTAAGCTTCAATCATTTAGGTTAGGCTGCCTTTAGCTCGTAAGTGTCTGTGATGCTCAAAGGCACCCGATAGGTTTCCGTCCTGTGGGCCTGACTCCTGTGTCTTCTTTAAAAAGTGCATAAAGAGAGACCACATAAAGTGAAACCCAGTTGCTAGCTAGCTAATTATAGCAATGTAGCACCAAAGTAGCGGTGTAGCACTACCTCCAGAGCTGGGGATGAGGTTTGAGTCATATCTGTGTCAAATTGTGCTTCAGCTTCACAATTGTTAATAATTAAAATAAACGTTAAACAGGAATATATTGTCCTGACAATTTAATTAAATCACAGGGCCAGTTTACACAGGGATCATGTACACAAGGAAGTATGTCTAGAAAAGCACAGGATTCTGTTGAAAATGATTTTTGTTATTTATTTTCCCCCAAATTTGTACATATGTTGACTTCCTTGAGCCGCCACCTACCGTGGTGGAGGGGTTTGTGTCCCAATGATCCCAGGAGCTAAGTTGTCGGGGCTTCATGCCCCTGGTAGGGTCACCCAAGGCAAACAGGTCCTTGGTGAGGGACCAGACAAAGCGTGGCTCACAAGACCCCCATGATGACAAACAATAATGGAAATACGTTTCCCTGCCCGGACGCGGGTCACTGGGCCCCACCAGAGCCAGGCTTGGGGGTGGGGCTCGAGGGCGCGCCTGGTGGCCGGGCCTACACCTATGGGGCTCGGCCGGGCACAGCCCGAAGGCGACATAGGACCCCCTTCCCATGGGCTTACCACCCATGGGAGGGGCCAAGGGGTCGGGTGCAGTGTGAGATGGGCGGCAGCGAGGCAGGGCCTTGGCGGTCCGATCCTCGGCTGCAGAAGCTAGCTCTAGGGACGTGGAATGTCACCTCTCTGGCGGGGAAGGAGCCTGAGCTGGTGCGGGAGGTCGAGAGGTTCCGGCTAGATATGTCGGCCTCGCCTCGACGCACGGCATGGGCTCCGGAACCAGTCTCCTTGAGAGGGTTGGACTTTCTTCCACTCTGGAGTTGCCCCTGGTGGGCGCCGAGCAGGGGTGGGAATACTTATTGCCCCCGGCTCGGGTGCCTGCACGTTGGGTTCACCCCGGTAGACGAGAGGGTAGCCTCTCTCCGCCTTCGGGTAGGGGACGGGGTCCTGACTGTCGTTTGTGCTTATGCTCCAAACAGCAGCTCAAGAATACCCAGACTTTTTGGAGTCCTTGGAGGGTGTTTGAGAGCACTCCTTCTGGGGACTCCCTCGTTTTGCTGGGAGACTTCCAATGCTCCACGTGGGCAACGATATGAGACCTGAGGGGCGGATTGGGAGGAACTTGATCTGAACAGAATGGTGCTTTGTTGTTGGACTTCTGTGCTTATCACCGGATTGTCCATCTTGTTTCACCATGTTCAAGCATAAGCGTGTCATATGTGCACCTGGCGCCAGGACACCCTGGGCCGCAGTTCAATGATCGACTTTGTGGTCGTGTCAGTCGGACTTGCGGCCGCATGTCTTGGACACTGGTGAAGAGAGGGGGCTGGGCGGAGTTGTCAACTGATCACCACCTGGTGGTGAGTTATTCATGGTGGGGAGGATGCCGCACAAGCCTGGCAGGCCCAAACGATTGTGAGGGTCTGCTGGGAACGCTCTGGCAGAGTCTCCTGTCAGAAGGAGCTTTGACTCCCACCTCCGGGAGAGCTTCAACCATGTCCCGGGAGGCGGGGACATTGAGTCCGAGGCCATGTTCCGTGGCTCTATTGTCGAGGCGGCTGACCGGAGCTGTGGCCGTAAGGTCGTCGGTGCCTGTCGCGCGGTAACTCCCCGAACCCGCTGGTGGCACCGGCGGTGAAGGATGCCGCTCAAGCTGAAGAAGGAGTCCATCGGACCTTTTTGGCCTGTGGGACTCGGAAGCAGCAGATAGGTATCGGCGGGCCAAGATGGAGCGCGGCTCGGCGGTCGCTGA
>JAINUG010001963.1:0-15123 GCA_029706075.1 Aldrovandia affinis | reverse complement strand
GTTTGTCTGTATTGTAGTTCTACGGTGTTTCGGTGTTGCGGTGTTGCGGTGCTAGATGGTGCTAGCTTCATTCAATGTTAGCTTCCATTCTGACATGCACGCTGAAGTTCATCATTAAAGCATCTGTAAAAAGAACCGGAGTCCTCGCATGCAGTCAATGGGCGGCATAGTAGAACACTTCACTGCATTCGGTGAAGGCTCCAAGATGAAGATGGAATCGCGGTAGCCGTATGTGGACGTCGGGCAGAGGAAAGTCATCGCGCGGAAGAAAAAGAGTTGTCACGTTTGGAACTGTTGCGTTGGGATGTTCAAGGAGCAGGTGGACAAGGCTATACAAGCAAGCACGTTGAAGCAAACGTCTTGAAAGTAGCGCAAGTACTTGTCAGCTGCCATTCAAGTTTCTATCGCACCAGGATTTCATCGGACAGCGTTCGTCCTTAAAGCAACGGTGAACCTTTTCCTTGCGGTTGACTGTCCAGTAAGTGATAGCTTTAAACGCTATTCCTTAATTTAGTTAAAAGATATTTTGAGTTCCACATCCAAGTATTGTATACAATTTCATTACAAGTGTGTTCCTTATATTTAGAATGTGTTGAGGTCGCTTACAGTTTTATTGTTTTCCATTTCTATAATTCATTGTGATTCATTGTGTTGAACATTGTAGGATTGGATGTGCATTTATGTGGTCCTATAAGATTAAGTAAAAGTAGGCCAATCCTAAAGGGTATATTTACATTTCATATTTGCATTTCATAATTCTATACATTTGTTTATACATTTCATATTCGAATTTCATAATTCGACACGTTATAATTAGACCTACATGTTTTATTGACATTTCATATTTCCATTTCATAAATACATTTAATATTTACACATATAGGAGAACAGCCTACATTTGATTTAGATTTCAATAACATTAAACACTACACATTCAACATGTCACACACAAGTGAACATGCTCCACTGCCTACTGAAGAAGTCACCCATGCACACCTTCAAGAAGATGGTGATGCAGAGCAGACCTCACCAAAGCAAGCTGACACTAGTGAGCAAGTTGAAGTAACCACACAAGACACACAATCTCAGGTTGACGCAGATAACACGCAACAGCCTGTAGACAGTAGGAGAAGCCAACGCACACGAACGCTCACTGAAAAGGGAAAGGCTCTGTTAGATGACAAACTGAAATATCTAAACGTGAATTTCACAAGGATGTACAACAAGTGGAAATACCACATAAATGGATTAAAACGATCCATCAAGAATAATGATGATGCTAATCTGATTGAGGAAGTCATAAGCACAATAAATACCATCCAAGTTGACGTTGATAATACTTACCTCAAAATAAGAGCCATCTCAAATCCTAATCCTGAAATCCGCAGAATGAATGATACATACAAAATCGGCCCCAAAGACAGCGAAGATCTTCGTGAGTTTGGAGATTTTCTGAGCAGTGTCGAATCAGCCATGCCCTATGTTCAAGGTTTACAAGCTCTTAATGATTGTGTGGAAAACCAAAGGATTGCCGCCAAACTACCAGATTGGTTGATCTCACGGTGGAATAGAAAAGTCACACAGATTCAGGATGAATACAAGGTGTTCCCTGATTTCAGATACTTCGTATCATTTCTCAACAAGGAGGCTCGTATTGCGTGCAACCCCATTACATCACTGCAATCAATGAAGCCAAAGGAAGAGGAGAAATCTAAGCCAACAGAACAAGAACATTCTAAGTCTCAACGAAGGCGCAACATCGGTGCTAAGACTTTCACCACTAGTTCAAGTGAGAAGACAAACATCATGTGTATGTTTTGTAACAAACAAGGCCATACTCTCCACAAATGTTTTAAGATGATGGAAAGACCCATCGAAGAGAGGGTTAGGTTTGTACAGCAGGAGAAGTTGTGTTTTGGCTGCCTTGAGACTGGCCATCGCTCTAAAGTCTGTACATCTAGGAGTACATGTGACTCATGTGGAAAACACCATCCAACATGCCTACATCAAAATCGTGAGAAGAAAGACCAAAAACAAGGAATGAAACCTAAACAAAACCAGTCAAATGAAAACAATGACAAAGACAAAGAGTCTAAACCAAAGAAGACACAAGAATCCGATCAAGCTACCTCCAATAGAGTAGTCCAAGACAAGAATAGCACTCATACCTCATCAATCGTTCCAGTCTATGTGTCCACACTAACTGAACCAGACAAGGAAGTCCTAGTGTATGCTCTGCTCGACACTCAGAGCGACACTACCTTCATCTTAAGGGACGTAGCTGAGACACTGAATGCCAAGAAAGATCCAGTGAAACTCAGAGTATCTACGATAACATCAAGAACAAAGGTTGTGTCCAGCGAAAGGGTAAAAGGACTTCAAGTAAGAGGCATCAAGTCTGAAACCAAAATCAAACTTCCAGCAACCTACACCAGGGATTATATACCAGCAAATAGATCCCATATACCCACAAGTGAAACTGCAAAGTCCTGGCCTCACTTAGAACATCTGGCAGATGAAATGTCTCATGAGCTCGACTGTGAAGTAGGGTTACTAATCGGCTATAACTGCCCTCAAGCTTTACTTCCCAGAGATGTCATCAGTGACAATGAAGACCAGCCTTTCGCGCAAAAGTCTGCGCTGGGTTGGAGCATTGTTGGCTACAACAGTGCTGCCATTGACTATGAAGATGAACTAGGTGTGAGTCACCGTATCATCACAAAGCAAGTCATACCACCTATCACACCTTCTAAATTCAAGTCTGAAGTCCACTGGTTTACAGGACCCAGTTTCCTATGGCAAAAGGAACTCCCTAAAGAAGAAAAGACTAAGGTTGGAGATATTGACAATGAAGACCCAGAACTCAAAAGAGCACAGGTTCTCACAACCAAAGCAAAGGAGGAGAGGTCTCTGTCAGATCGCCTAGCAAAGTTCTCAGATTGGAGGAGAGTGATAAGGGCCATAGCGAGACTCAAGCGTCGTGCAAAAGAAGCAAAGGGTCTGAAGACAAGATCTAATGGAGCCACAACGCTTGAAGAAAGACAGGATGCTGAACAATTCATAATCCATGTAGTTCAAGGAGAAGCGTTCAGTGAAGAGATCAAATCTTCAGAAAAGATGGAAGAGAGTTCAGTTCTTGTCAAATGAGTTCTGGACCAGGTGGAGAAAGGAATATTTGCTTAATCTGCAACAAAGAAGAAAATGGAACAAGGACAGGAGAAATGCTAAAGTAAATGACATTGTCCTGTTGCAAGATGATGCCACACCAAGAAATCAGTGGAAGTTGGCAAAGGTAGTCGAAGTCTTCCCAGCTGCTGACAAAAGGATAAGAAGAGTCAAACTGTTAGTCAGTGATACAACACTAGACAGCAAGGGTGCACGCACAACTAAGCCACTTTATTTAGAAAGAGCCATACACAAAACAGTACTATTACTTGAGGCTGAGTAAAGGGTTAATTAATCAGTGAAAGTGATGAAACCTTTGTTTGTTGTTTAATAACAATGTAATGATTAATGTTTCAATGTTAAGTTCTATTAAGAATCACACTTTGAGTGATGGTGGGAGTGTAACTGCGGTCACTGACCACTAGAGGTCAATCCTATTTTTCTAATTGTCTTTTCACAATGTGATTAAGTAGTTTCGGTTTCATCTATGTATTGCATCTTCGTCTTTTTTATTAGTCATAGAGCATCTGGCGAGTAAGACCAGGAACAGGGCAAGAGACAATACAGTGGAGAAACAGGAGGAGGAAGACCGGAGACGTTTTGTCTTCCAGAAGGACCTATGGACAAACATGTGCAATGAGAATTGTGCAGACAGGTCCAGGCAAAGGGAGAGGCAATGTGAGATGCTGGGTGAAGAGCTGGCTACACAGGAGCGTGAGAAGGCCAGAAAATGTGATCTGATGAATGCCAGGACCATTGCTAAATCTGTGGCTCAGCAGGATGCTACATTTGATTATACCCAAGACTGCAAGAAACAAATGAATTTGGAAATGGCAAGCTCCTTTGCCGCACACAGGGAATACAAGCAGAGGGAACAACAGTTCAGGGCAATGGAGGAACGACGGACTGCAGAGTACACGCTCCAAGCCAACAAAGACACAGACAGAGCCTACAGGGACAGCCAGAGGCTGGTGGCCCAAAGGAAGAGGGAGGAAATGAATGGTGATGGACAAAGCACTTCACCAACAGATAGTTCAGAAACATGTCCAAGAACAAGTCAGGAAGCGCGACGAAGCAGCATTTGACCAGCGTAATTTCAAAGTGCTCGCTCAGGAAGACCTGGAGTTCCAGATGTACGCCAAAGGAGTTATTGATGCAGCAGAAGATGCCAACAGGAACACTATCCCACTCCAAAGGGGTTTCAGGCAGGGGATTGGACTTGGGTTTGGCTCCATTTCTGGAGGAATCAGGGCCAATTATTTGGTTCCTGGTGCCAGACATTGTCAATTGCCTGAGTATGTGAACTGCACAGCCCACGATATGGGAAGATTAAACAGGACCGCTCAAGAGCAGTCAAGACTTGGCTTCACATGGTAAACATTTAAGAAGAATATGTTGTATTGATTGTTATATTGTATTGCATTAATCCCACTCCTCAAATAAAAAGTTGAAGTTCATCATAGTACAAGATATTTTTTGTTAAAGTATTCCAAGAAGGGTCTGAGCAGCATTCATTTTCCACCTGACACAGTTCTGAAAATAATGAACATATGTATCATAAATATGATCAAACTCAGCTTTGGCCTCAGTACTGTCTCTCCAGCATACTACACATAATCAAGGTTTCTATAAAGTATCATTAGAAGAAAATGATAGTATTGTAGCGGTGGACGCCAGGGAATCAAGCCAGGAGATTTTGCTTTTCCATTTGGGTACTACTTCTTTATTATAATAAAGCGTGTAGCACAGGGAAGTACAATCACAAGCATGGAATCACACAGGGCACACTCACAACCCATTCAACACAATGATGGTTGGTTGGCACATGTACACATTCACACATCATTCTCAACAGTGTAAAAGGAGGATTCATTCCAGACATATGTGGTACTTTACATCAGAACGTTTATACATTTATTAACATAGCTAGCTTATAATCTTACGTTTAGCTGACCGCAAGGGCCTCTGGGACATGTTACAGTTTCCTAGGTTACTATTAGCCACCAAGCATGCTAATCCCTACGTAAAATGGAGGTCAGCTAGCCCCCGCTTTAAAAGAATGGGAGCGCCCTGCTGCATCTAACCCGGTCTACTGGAACAAAGTCACCGAACCATGCTGGGGGTCTCCTGCTTCTCCCCCCCCCCCGTCATTTGGGTGGCGATGTCAGGCCGGCTGTATACATTGGTGATGTCTCTGATCAGGACCTGGCTGCAGGACGACAGGGAACCGGGGTCCATTCCGCTGAAGGTGAGCTGCTGGGGAGCGGAGTTAAGCACGCGGGCTGTGAGCCGCGACAAGGTGACGAGTGCTCTCTTGGGGCTAAGGGGCATTCTTTGTCACCCAGATACTGGGCGAGTCGATCGCAATGCAGCACTACTACCCGGTGCCTTAGTCGCTGTCCAGCTTTGGTGACAGGCCCTTTCTCCTTTGAGGGTTGAACACCTACACTTGTTCGCATGCCTGGAGCTTCTGACCCATGCAGCGCGTGTCCTAGTTTATTTTCTGTCGCTGCTCCACTCCCTGCTGAGGATCATGAGGCAGATTGTGTATGCGGTCAAAGCGATCTGGTGAGCATAGTCGAGCCCAGGTTGGCGAGGCAGTTCCGGG
Source organism: Aldrovandia affinis (assembly GCA_029706075.1). NCBI lineage: Eukaryota > Metazoa > Chordata > Actinopteri > Notacanthiformes > Halosauridae > Aldrovandia > Aldrovandia affinis. The sequence goes on along the minus strand of JAINUG010001963.1, from coordinate 9,350 downwards.
TCTGGTGGGCAGCCGAAGATGAGGCTGACAGGAGTGCGCAGCTGTGGGACGCTGGCGTGGACTCAGTGGATTCCTACACCGCTGACAAGCTTTCTCCAACACAGAACGCTGATGCTGCAGGTCACCTGTGGAGAAGGGCCAGATGCCGGCATGGGGAAGCAACGTTTCCCTGGGCAACAACAACACGCCGTTATCCAATCAAATCAGACCGAGAGGTCGAGAGGATTGGGAGGAACCAACAGGGTGTGTTAAAAAACGACCGTATCGTGGGGCGATGGATAGCGTAGCTGGTTGGTCGGTCCGATACGGTGTGCGCTGCCTGTCAGGGTCATGGTTCTAAACCCGTCTCTACCAGACTGGCCCTGGTCATCAGCCCCGATCGGTGGCGAGGGCGTTTGGCTGTCCGCCCCAGGGGGAGGGGGAGGGGGGAGGGTGAGCCGGCTCGGGTCCGCCGTGAAGCACGTAAGGGAGTCTCCAGAATGTGGGTGGGGGAATTCCGTCTTGAAGGAAGCAGAGATCGCTGGCCTCAGGGAATTAGCTTGTCCCATACAGAAGACCGGTAAGTTTGTGGGGGGAGGGTAAATCAAAATAAATAGAGGGTATTATTGGCTACTAAATTAGGAGAAAAACGGGAAAAAATTTGAAACAAAGTGAAGAAATCAAGCCCAAGGAATGGACAGTGCTGTATGTACAAATGTAAGCTGCGTATGTTGCTCTGAATAAGAGTGCCTGCTAAACAAAATGTTTATTATTATTAACAATAATAATAATAAATTATAATAATTATAATAATCTAAGGGGCAGAATTAGTGGAACACCACAGCGAAGGCCAGTCCAGCTAAATCCGATGACACACACATACACACACACACACACACACACACTGGCCGAGGGGAGCAGGGCTCAGTTTCGCCAGCACACAGAACTCTTCCATCAGCAGTTTCTGTGCCCTGCCCTGCTGCCATGACCCCAGTGAACACAGCCTGAGAACATCCTGCCTGCCCACTTATCCACAGGTGACCGAACCCAAACCAAAGAGCTCAACGTAATCGGGGCTGTCCCGTGATGACGTCATCATTCACCAAGTAGGGTCGTCCACTCCCGTGATCGATTCTTTATCACTTAGAGAACCATCAGCCAGACCTTTCCCCCACCACACACACATACACACTCCCCCACACACCCCCCCAAACACACACACACACACCCCACCCCACACACACACACACACACACACCCCCACACACACTCACACACACACACACACACCCCACCCCACACTCACATACAGACACACACACACACACACCCTCTCCCTTCCCCCTCATATTAACAGCGAGAGGTACACACACACACACACACACACTCACTCACACACACACACACACAAAGGCCATGGGTGTGTCCTCCCCCCTCGTATTAACAGTGAGAGGTAAATTGCATCTCAGACAGTACAGAGAGCGTGAGGGAGGGTTGGTTGCATTCTGGAGCGTGTAATTGCACTTTCCTACAGCGCTATAAGGACCAGAGTCGCTTGTTATGATAATACGTACACAACAAGGAGTCATAGCACGCACTGTACCTAACACAAACACTCTCTATACACCTGACACACTCAGACACGCTCAGCCTAACATGTTAGTAAAGTGTAAGTGAGCTGCTGTCATGTGATATCTGACACTTTCCATTCTGCCCCTTCTTGCTATATCTCTGCATGTGTTGCATTAAAATGGCAACTGCTGCTATGACTGCATCTAGTCCCCCTACTGCTGTATAATCTCAATGGTGATTTTAGACCCTATTTAGGGCAGTGGTATTTAGGGGTGTGCTAACACTCGGAGAAACTTCGCCAGTAAAGCCGTCACTCACTGTGAACTGCCGTTGGAGCCCTGTTGTCCTGTTCCCACTTCTGTTTAACGCAGGTAAAGGTGTGTAAAGATGTGTAAAGGCCTCTGCATGCTCAAAGGACAACAACACCACAGCAACACAACCAGGGCTCTGCAACATCAACGCAACCTTTGTGACCTACGCAGAGGGGGTTTTAGGGGTTTGTCGCGTACCTAGCACAAAAATCTAACTCGTGAGCCCTCCTTCTCTCATCACTCATCCACACGACTACGTCTTTCTATTCGTCTGTCATATCCTCTGTTTACATCGTTAGCTGATACATCAACCATACATTTTTTTATAATTTTTACGCAGCTCCATCGCGGAAGTTTTTGTCGCTATTTTTCATCTTTTCCCCAATTATATATTTATAATTATAAATTAATTAATAAATAAAATAATAATAACTAAAGAAGGAATAGAAGGCCTGTCTCTCAACCACAGACTGAATGTCACATTTCCTCAATAAATAAAAGCAATGTGGAACCAATATGTATATATATATTTTTTTTAAACTCATCTACAGCAGCAGATTTTTTTCATATTTATTGTATTTTTTTCTCCCCACACTGCGAAAAAGTTGTGTTGCAGCTTTTTTTCTGTGCTGTTTAGAGCCTTTTTGCTAGTTTGTTTTGATGAAATGCGAAGCGTGCAAGCTTCTGTACCGCCGACACATCTCATTACCTCAAAATAGCGTTCCTCCAAAGTCCCTCCCCTGCGCTATGGTGGCAAAGCCGGCCGATCGCTTGTCATGCCACAGTCAAGAGAGAGAGGGGGAGAGAGAGAGGGGGGGGAGAGAGGGAGAGAGGGAGGGAGAGGGAGGGAGAGAGAGGAGAGGGAGACGGAGAGAGAGAGAGAGAGAGATTTTCTACAGTATTCTGAATGCCCGAATACAGACATTCCTTACCGAACACAGTGTTTGAGTCAGAGTCAGATTGGCTTTCTTCCAAAACATCACACTACTGACCATCTCTACACCCTACACACCTTAATTAGTAAACACATATGGCAAAAAAATGAAGAAAAAATATTTTAAAGAAAGCATTCGATTCAATTCAATTTGGCATGAGGGCCTATATAAAACAATTCTGCAAAGTGGTGCAAAGTGGTGCAAAATAAGTGCATAATAAAAATTGGGGGGAAAAAGAAATGAATTTTTCACACAAGGGCGTGGAGTGAGACAGGGCTGCAGTTTGAGTCCAACATTGTTCAATATTTATATCAACGAGTTAGCAGTGTTACTGGAACAATCTTCAGCTCCTGGCCTCACTCTAAACTATACAGAAGTTAAATTCCTTCTATATGCAGATGACCTTTTGCTGCTGTCATCCACTGAACAAGGGCTACAGCAGCACCTGGATCTGCTGGAGAAATACTGTCAGAACTGGGCTCTGACAGTAAACTTCAAAAAGACAAATATTATGGTCTTTCAAAAAAAGCCCAGATCTCAGGAAAGCTATAATAGCTTTACTCTAGGCAACACCGCCCTAGAACATACACAAAATTATAATTATCTAGGACTGCAAATCGGTGTGTCAGGGAGCTTTCATCTGACAGTCAATGCATTAACCCGTTTTTCGTTTCATCTCGTTCCCATCAAACCCGACTACACACTTTTTACTTTATAAAAAAGATCTATTGGTGTTGAGCGAGAAAAAAAAAAGTTCTACTTGTGGAATCCTGCAGTTATTTTATAATCAGTGTTTTAATTCGGCACTAGTACGTCCCGGCGTAATCAATAGTTTGTTTATGAGTGGTGAAGCGGCCGTCACGTGATCGCGCTAGACCAATAAGGTGGCCGCTTTTGAACTAGCTTCCAAGATGTGTGCCTCCACGGCGTTAACAAGCAGTAACGAAGACGAAGAAAATCCTGCCAAAAGTCCTCCGAAAGTGTGTTTAGTGCGTTCAAAATGATATATCGCAAGTTCAGGACTAAGTAAAAGGTATCCAGGACGTTAATTTAACATTTTATTTTGTTTCTGGTGAAATTTCATTGAAATGTCGATGCGAAATGCGATATTTTTGACCCGAATGTGAGATATCTTTGCCCAAATGCTAACTGCCTGCGCAAAATGTAATTATCAGATAAGATAGATTTGTTCTTGCACTTACCTCAGCCCTGGTTATGCTCTTGGATGCTTGTTTAGTAGGGAGATGTACTTATGATTTCCGGTGACTAGCAGTTCTCTTGCTTACCTACGTTAAATGCATTTATTGTAAGTCGCTTTGGATAAAAGAATGTGCTAAATGCCTGTAATGTAATGTAATGAATGTGAATAAAAAATGAAAATCATATGCTGAGGGTTCTGCTTGCAACTTTATTCTTGCAGCATCTGTGAGGCCATTGACAGCTACAGTACATATAGAACCGTAGGCAGAGGTCTACGTCGACCAAGATTTGACAAAGTAATGGACATTCAACGATAACAATGCACAATTTGACTACATTACAGAGGGAACAGAGAGAGGGCTACGGAGCTAAGAAGAAGCAACAAAGGTGAACGTTTGATGACACAGAGATGCCGTTCTGTAGCAACACATGCACAAAACTGTACAAGTACACTGGTGAGATATTTTGTGATGTTAAATTAATCTAAATAAAAGTTTATTTGATTTAAATAAAATTCAAAAGTACACCTCAACAAAACCATCATCTTTATGAACAGTTAGAACAGTCTGTGTCAAAGCAAGACAAAAAAGTGTCCCAAGTCTATAGATCAGAAACACCCCACCCCCACCCCACATTTCCCAGGTAACACGGCAAGTCTCTTAGTCATCACTATCACTATCAGGAGAGCTATCATCACATGTAGCCCTTTCCTCAGTTTCTTTGAAAACATTTGCACAATTTTGGCACCGACATAAATCTGTACAAGACAGTCTTGCAGACATACAGGAACATCTTCCTGTCTCGCATTTGCCTTGCCTGCAACTGCAGTGGACTACCTGCAACATACTTTCAGGGGCAGGATTTCTAGTCATCCAGGTCACTGTTAAGTCCCCATCCTCAAGGTGCCATCCATTGCCAGCAGGTGATGGGGCACACATCTTGGCTTTAAGAGATGATCTCATTATTGCTGCTTGGTAGTTTGCCCTTTTGCAGTGTTGGTACAGGGTGTCACTTGTGGGGGGTATGGATAGTTCTGGCAAAGCTGATGATGCCATGCAGAACGCCTTGTATCGTGCCTCATTAACATTTTCAGCAGCTGACTGGTCATACAGGTGGCACATGTATTTGCAAAGTATTGCAAAGGTAGGCTGCTACCCAGATTTGTAAAGGCAGTCAGGTATTCATATTTTTCGCAAGCAACAGAAAATGGCTTTCTTTTGCCCTTGCCATAAAAGGCACTTGTCACATTCCTCATGATCACATGTCAGATCTTCAGCAGCACAAGTGTACACGGATAGACTTTGTGATTGACCAGTATCCGGAAATTAGTATTAAAAATGTAGAACGGTCACATAGAGCTGGTGGCGGTACACAACGGGTGCAAATCTATGGACGGGATCAGAAGACACCAACACAACGGAAAAGTTTCTATCAGAAGGAACAAACAAAGAGGCACTGGCAGAATTCCTCTATGTTGCATGGCAAGATGCTGATCTTACTGCTGTGGGCAAGGACTTCAGCTTGTACATAGCACATGGAGAACTATGTCACTGCGTGACTGTAATGGAAGGTTTACAAACTCTCAGTGCTATTGAAGATCTGACATGTGATCATGAGGAATGTGACACCAGGGTGTTTTTACATGCACAACATGCTGCACAGGAATATCAAACTGTTGTCATCAAGAGCCCTGATACTGATGTGCCAGTGATTGCTGTAAGTCTACAGACAGATTTACCATGTGGGTTGTATTTTTTCACAGGAGTTGGCAACAGAACGAGGATCATTGACTTAGCTAAGGTGTCATCAGCTCTTGGCACCAGTGTGTTCGGCACTTATTGGGATCCATACCTTCTCCGGTTGTGACTCTACAAGTGCCTTTTATGGCAAGGGCAAAAGAAAGCCATTTTCTGTTGCTTGCGAAAAATATGAATACCTGACTGCCTTTACAAATCTGGGTAGCAGCTTTAACCTGGACCAGTCTACCTTTGCAATACTTTGCAAATACGTGTGCCACCTGTATGACCAGTCAGCTGCTGAAAATGTGAATGATACAAGGCGTTCTGCATGACATCATCAGCCTTGCCAGAACTATCCATTCTCCCCACAAGTGACGCCCTGTACCAACACTGCAAAAGGGCAAACTACCAAGCAGCAATAATGAGATCATCTCTTACAGCCAAGATGTGTGCCCCATCACCTGCTGGCAATGGATGGCACCTTGAGGATGGGGACTTAACAGTGACCTGGATGACTAGAAATCCTGCCCCTGAAAGTGTGTTGCAGGTAGTCCACTGCAGTTGCAGGCAAGGCAAATACGAGACAGGAAGATGTTCCTGTATGTCTGCAAGACTGTCTTGTACAGATTTATGTTGGTGCCAAAATTGTGCAAATGTTTTCAAAGAAACTGAGGAAAGGGCTACATGTGATGATAGCTCTCCTGATAGTGATAGTGATGACTAAGAGACTTGCCGTGTTACCTGGGAGATGTTGGGTGGGGGTGGGGTGTTTCTGATCTATAGACTTGGGACACTTTTTTGTCTTGCTTTGACACAGACTGTTCTAACTGTTCATAAAGATGATGGTTTTGTTGAGGTGTACTTTTGACTTTTATTTAAATCAAATAAACTTTTATTTAGATTAATTTAGCATCACAAAATATCTCATCAGTGTACTTGTACAGTTTTGTGCATGTATTGCTTCAGAACGGCATCTCTGTGTCATCACTTCACCTTTGTTGCTTCTTCTTAGCTCTGTAATGTAGTCAAATTGTGCATTGTTATCGTTGAATGTCCATTACTTTGCCACTACAAATCTCGGTCGACGTAGACCTCTGCCTACGGTTCTATATGTACTGTAGCTGTCAATGGCCTCACAGATGCTGCAAGAATAAAGTTGCAAGCAGAACCCTCAGCATATGATTTTCGTTTTTATTCACATTCATTACATTACATTACAGCCATTTAGCACATTCTTTTATCCAAAGCGACTTACAATAAGTGCATTTAACGTAGGTAAGCAAGAGAACTGCTAGTCACCGAAATCATAAGTACATCTCCCTACTAAACAAGCATCCAAGAGCATAACCAGGGCTGAGGTAAGTGCAAGAACAAATCTATCTTATCTGATAATTACATTTTGCGCAGGCAGTTAGCATTTGGGCAAAGATATCTCACATTCGGGTCAAAAATATCGCATTTTGCATCGACATTTCAATGAAATTTCACCAGAAACAAAATAAAATGTTAAATTAACGTCCTGGATACCTTTTATTTAGTCCTGAACTTGCGATATATCATTTTGAACGCACTAAACACACTTTCGGAGGACTTTTGGCAGGATTTTCTTCGTCTTCGTTACTGCTTGTTAACGCCGTGGAGGGCACACATCTTGGAAGCTAGTTCCGAAAAGCGGCCACCTTATTGGTCTAGCGCGATCACGTGACGGCCGCTTCACCACTCGTAAACAAACTATTGATTACGCCCGGGACGTACTAGTGCCATTAAGAGAAAAAACCTGTAGAGCTTTCTATGCAATCAAAAGAAGATTCCATAAAATAAATATTCCTGTTAGAATTTGGATAAAAATCTATGATAGTGTCAGCCAGCCTATTGTGCTATATGGTAGTGAAATATGGGGTCCACTCAGTGAGCAAGATTACAGTAAATGGGAAAAACATCCAGCTGAAATTCTGCATGCAGAATTCTGTAAAAGCATCAGTGGCGGGCCATGCATTTCGCACCTAGGCCTTCAGTAGTGCTCCGTCTGAATCAATCCACCCCTCAATAACCATTTTATGGCTATAAAAGCCATCTTATTGTTATGTTTTGAGTGTCTGTTCGGTTTGTTTTTGCACTTTGTTTATTTATCTTTCTTCAGTCATGTTTCATTCTCGTTCTGTCATGCACTTCGGGAAATTCTATGTTTCGGTTTTTCCGTCATCGTTTCTAATCTCGTTTTACTTCCTTCTTACTTTCTAATTACACTTTGTATATATTAGTTAGATGTATATAGTACTAACCAACTAATCTACTAACATTAGGGATTTAGATTAGGTTACTAACACTACTAATCAATAATTATCTCACGCTTCTAACTATCGCTGTCATTCTCTCTCGTCTCTATCGGTGTCATTCTCTCTCATGAAACATGACTGAAGAAAGATAAATAAACAAAGTGCAAAAACAAACCGAACAGGCACCCGTTGCCGTTGCATCGCAGATAGATAACTCGTGTATCCAGAATAAATGCCTTTACTGAAGAAACAAACCCAGGGTGCTACAGCTGCGACACACATACAAAAGCATCAATAATAATAACCTCATAAAATTGCAATATTATTTAGGAAAATAGCAACATTTTACTCACCAAAAATCCTTATTATTTGTACACAAAATCCATCCCCCTTTCTTTTCCTCAAAAGAGTTCAATTACTCTGTCGTACAGATTATCCGTGTGTTTCAGTTCCATCAAGAAGTCCTTTTCTATTGCCATCGAAGCTAAAGCTGAAAGTCGAGCCTGCCCTGTCGTATTTCTGGCATAAGTTTTAATTCGCTTTAGGGCTGAAAATGTCCGCTCAAATGTCTGAATCAGACTGATGTTAATTATATTTTGTCCATGAATACTTATTAAATAATTCCAAATGGTCTGTCCGCTTCCTTTCATAGCTTTTCCCCTGATTGCGCTGCTTCCAGACGTGTATTTTCATATTAAAGCATTTAACCAATCACATTACATCGTAGTCAGACACTCTCTGACTATCCAATCAAAGGGTGTGAATACGCTGACGTTACCTAGGCCTTCTAGAAGGCCTTCGTGTCCCCAACTCAAAATCTGATTGGTTGAAGCAACAGTTTGATCAACACTTATTTTATGCTACAGGGCCTGCAGAACTGATTGTGAAGGCCTCCAGGCAGATTTCTTTGACCCTGGCAACAAATGATGGCTGAAATGTGATTGGTTAAATGCTTTAATATGAAAATACACGTCTGGAAGCAGCGCAATCAGGGGAAAAGCTATGAAAGGAAGCGGACAGACCATTTGGAATTATTTAAGAAGTATTCATGGAAAAAATATAATTAACATCAGTCTGTGATTCAGATATTTTTTAGGCCAGCAGAGAAGGCCTTGCAGGCCCTGACGGCCCACCACTGATATATATATATATATATATATATATGTATATATATTTATCTTTAAAAATGAGGAGTAAGCAGGGATGCATATACAAGAAATGTTGAACAAGTAGGCAGTGGTGATAACAATTGGCTAGATGTACAGAATTCAGTGGTAGTTGAGTCTGAAAAGGTGGGTTTTGAGTTTCTTGCGGAAGATCGCAAGTGATTTTGCAAGA
>JAINUG010001962.1:0-15158 GCA_029706075.1 Aldrovandia affinis | reverse complement strand
AAAGTACTTTTCCGACCGATTTGGACCGGAAAACGGCCTGGTTAATGAGGGGGCGTGTCAAAGCCAATACCTAGCGATGCTTTACACTGACTAAACCGCTAGATTCGCCGCGCTACATTACAAAATGTCACGCCGCTGCTATCGCTGCCATTGAATTGAATGGATAGCCAGTTAGCATGTTTCCGACTTGTTTTAAACTACTTTTCCGACCGATTTGGACCGGGAAAACGGCCTGGTTAATGAGGGGGCGTGTCAAAGCCAATACCTAGCGATGCTTTACACTGACTAAACCGCTAGATTCGCCGCTACATTACAAAATGTCACGCCGATGCTATCGCTGCCATTGAATTGAATGGATGGCCAGTTAGCATGTTTCCGACTTGCTCCTTTTGTATTTTTTTGTAAAATATATATATATATTTCCTTTATATATATATTTTATTTTTTTTTGTCAAATTTTTCCTTTATATATATATTTTATATATTTATTTTTTTTTTCACATTTTTTTAGTACATTTTTTTAAATATATATATATATTTTTCCTTTATATATATATTTTATATATATTATTTTTTTTGGTCAAATTTTTTTGTAATTTTTTTATATATATTTTTTTTCCTTTATATATATATTTTATATGTTTTTTTGGGTCAAATTTTTTTGTAATTTAAAAAATATATATATATATATTTCCTTTATATATATATATTATATATATTTTTTTTTGTCAAATTTTTCCTTTATATATATATTTTTATATATTTTTTTTTTTGGTCAAATTTTTTGTAATTTTTATATATATTTTTTTCCTTTATATATATATTTTATATATTTTTTTGGGTCAAATTGTTTTGTATTTTTTGTAAAATATATATATATATTTCCTTTATATATATATATTTTTTTTTTTTTGTCAAATTTTTCCTTTATATATATATTTTATATATTTATTTTTTTTTTTTTTCACATTTTTTAGTACATTTTTTTAAATATATATATATATTTTTCCTTTATATATATATTTTATATATATTATTTTTTTTGGTCAAATTTTTTTGTAATTTTTTTATATATTTTTTTTTCCTTTATATATATATTTTATATGTTTTTTTGGGTCAAATTTTTTGTAATTTAAAAAATATATATATATATTTCCTTTATATATATATATTATATATATTTTTTTTTTGTCAAATTTTTCCTTTATATATATATTTTATATATATTTTTTTTTGGTCAAATTTTTTTGTAATTTTTTTATATATATATTTTTTTTTTATTATATATATATTTTATATATTTTTTGGGTCAAATTGTTTTGTATTTTTTTGTAAAATATATATATATATTTCCTTTATATATATATATTTTTTTTTTTGTCAAATTTTTCCTTTATATATATATTTTATATATTTATTTTTTTTGGTCATTTTTTTAGTACATTTTTAAATATATATATATTTTTTTCCTTTATATATATATTTTATATATATTTTTTGTCACATTTTTTAGTTATTTTTTTATATATATATATATTTTTCCTTTATATATATATTTTATATATATTTTTTTTTTGTCAAATTTTTTGGTAATTTTTTTATATATATATTTTTCCTTTATATATATATTTTATATATATTTTTTTTTTCTTGGTCAAATTTTTTTTAATTTTTTTATATATATTTTTTTTCCTTTATATATATATATTTTTTTTGGTCACTTTTTATGTAAATTTTTTTTATATATATTTTTTTTTCCTTTATATATATATTTTATATATTTTTTTTTTTTTGGTCAAATTTTAATGAGGGGGCATGTCAAAGCCAATACCTAGCGATGCTTTACACTGACTAAACCGCTAGATTCGCCGCTACATTACAAAATGTCACGCCGATGCTATCGCTGCCATTGAATTGAATGGATAGCCAGTTAGCATGTTTCCGACTTGTTTTAAACGACTTTTCCGACCGATTTGGACCGGGAAAACGGCCTGGTTAATGAGGGGGCGTGTCAAAGCCAATACCTAGCGATGCTTTACACTGACTAAACCGCTAGATTCGCCGCTACATTACAAAATGTCACGCCGATGCTATCGCTGCCATTGAATTGAATGGATAGCCAGTTAGCATGTTTCCGACTTGTTTTAAAACGACTTTTCCGACCGATTTGGACCGGGAAAACGGCCTGGTTAATGAGGGGAGTGTCAAAGCCAATACCTAGCGATGCTTTACACTGACTAAACCGCTAGATTTGCCGCTACATTAGAAAATGTCACGCCTATGCTATCGCTGCCATTGAATTGAATGGATAGCCAGTTAGCATGTTTCCGACTTGTTTTAAACTACTTTTCCGACCGATTTGGACCGGAAAACGGCCTGGTTAATGAGGGGGCGTCAAAGCCAATACCTAGCGATGCTTTACACTGACTAAACCGCTAGATTCGCCGCTACATTACAAAAATGTCACGCCGATGCTATCGCTGCCATTGAATTGAATGGATGGCCAGTTAGCATGTTTCCGACTTGCTCCTTTTTATTTTTTTTTGTAAATATATATATATATTTCCTTTATATATATATATATTTTTTTTTTTTTTTAAAATGTATAATTTTTCCTTTATATATATATTTTATATATATTATTTTTTTTGGTCAAATTTTTTTTTACATTTTTTTTTATCGCTGCCATATATATATTTTTTTTTTCCTTTATATATATATTTTATATATTTTTTTTGTCAAATTTTTTTGTATTTTTTTAATATATATATATATTTCCTTATATATATATAAATTTTTCCTTTATATATTTTTTATATTTTTATTTTTTTTTCACATTTTTTTTTATATACATTTTTTTAAATATATATATATATTTTTCCTTTATATATATATTTTATATATATTATTTTTTTGGTCAAATTTTTTTGTAATTTTTTTATATATATATTTTTTTCCTTTATATATATATTTTATATGTTTTTTTTGTCAAATTTTTTGTAATTTAAAAAAAATATATATATATATTTCCTTTATATATATATATTATATATTTTTTTTTTTTGTCAAATTTTTCCTTTATATATATATTTTATATATATTATTTTTTTGGTCAAATTTTTTGTAATTTTTTTATATATATATTTTTTCCTTTATATATATATTTTATATATTTTTTTTGGTCAAATTGTTTTGTATTTTTTTAAAAAATATATATATATTTTCCTTTATATATATATTTTTTTTTTTGTCAAATTTTTCCTTTATATATATATTTTATATATTTATTTTTTTGGTCACATTTTTTAGTACATTTTTTTAAATATATATATATTTTTTTCCTTTATATATATATTTTATATATATTTTTTTTTGGTCAAATGTTTTTGTAATTTTTTAAATATATATTTTTTTCCTTTATATATATATTTTTATATTTTTTTTTTGGGTCAAATTTTTTTGTAATTTAAAAAAAATATATATATATATTTCCTTTATATATATATATATATTTTTTTTTTTGTCAAATTTTTCCTTTATATATATTTTTATATATTTATTTTTTTGTCAAATTTTTCCTTTTTTTATATATATATTTTTTCCCTTTATATATATTTTTATTTTTTTTTTTTGTCAAATTTTTTGTATTTTTTTTTAAAATATATATATTTTTTTCCTTTATATATATATATATTTATATATTTTTTTTGGGTCAAATTGTTTTGTATTTTTTTGTAAAATATATATATATTTTCCTTTATATATATATTTTTTTTTTGTCAAATTTTTTTTATATATATATTTTATATATTTATTTTTTTGTCACATTTTTTTAGTACATTTTTTAAAATATATATATATTTTCCTTTATATATATATTTTATATATATTTTCTTGTCAAATTTTTAGTTATTTTTTATATATATATATATTTTTCCTTTATATATATATTTTATATATATTAATTTTTTTGGTCAAATTTTTTGGTAATTTTTTTATATATATTTTTTCCTTTATATATATATTTTATTTATTTTTTTTTTTTCTTGGTCACTTTTTATGTAAATTTTTTTTATATATATATTTTTTTCCTTTATATATATATTTTATATATATTTTTTTTTTGGTCAAATTTTAATGAGGGGGCATGTCAAAGCCAATACCTAGCGATGCTTTACACTGACTAAACCGCTAGATTCGCCGCTACATTAGAAAATGTCACGCCATATATCGCTGCCATTGAATTGAATGGATAGCCAGTTAGCATGTTTCCGACTTGTTTTAAACGACTTTTCCGACCGATTTGGACCGGGAAAACGGCCTGGTTAATGAGGGGGCGTGTCAAAGCCAATACCTAGCGATGCTTTACACTGACTAAACCTAGATTCGCCGCTACATTACAAAATGTCACGCCGATGCTATCGCTGCCATTGAATTGAATGGATAGCCAGTTAGCATGTTTCCGACTTGTTTTAAACGACTTTTCCGACCGATTTGGACCGGGAAAACGGCCTGGTTAATGAGGGGGCGTGTCAAAGCCAATACCTAGCGATGCTTTACACTGACTAAACCGCTAGATTCGCCGCTACATTACAAAATGTCACGCCGATGCTATCGCTGCCATTGAATTGAATGGATAGCCAGTTAGCATGTTTCCGACTTGTTTTAAACGACTTTTCCGACCGATTTGGACCGGGAAAACGGCCTGGTTAATGAGGGGGCGTGTCAAAGCCAATACCTAGTGATGCTTTACACTGACTAAACCGCTAGATTCGCCGCTACATTACAAAATGTCACGCCCGATGCTATCGCTGCCATTGAATTGAATGGATAGCCAGTTAGCATGTTTCCGACTTGTTTTAAACTACTTTTCCGACCGATTTGGACCGGAAAACGGCCTGGTTAATGAGGGGGAGTATCAAAGCCAATACCTAGCGATGCTTTACACTGACTAAACCGCTAGATTCGCCGCTACATTACAAAATGTCACGCCGATGCTATCGCTGCCATTGAATTGAATGGATGGCCAGTTAGCATGTTTCCGACTTGCTCCTTTTTGTATTTTTTTGTAAAATATATATATATATTTCCTTTATATATATATATTATTTTTTTGTCAAATTTTTCCTTTATATATATATTTTATATATTTTTTTTTTGGTCACATTTTTTAGTACATTTTTTTAAATATATATATATTTTTTCCTTTATATATATTTTTTATATATATTTTTTTTTTTTTGGTCAAATTTTTTTGTAATTTTTTTATATATATATTTTTTTCCTTTATATATATATTTTATATGTTTTTTTGGGTCAAATTTTTTTGTAATTTAAAAAATATATATATATATTTCCTTTATATATATATATTATATATTTTTTTTTTGTCAAATTTTTCCTTTATATATATATTTTATATATATTTTTTTTTTGGTCAAATTTTTTTGTAATTTTTTTATATATATTTTTTTTCCTTTATATATATATTTTATATATTTTTTGGGTCAAATTGTTTTGTATTTTTTTGTAAAATATATATATATATTTCCTTTATATATATATATTTTTTTTTTTTTTTCAAATTTTTCCTTTATATATATATTTTATATATTTTTTTTTTTGGTCACATTTTTTTAGTACATTTTTTTAAATATATATATATATTTTTTCCTTTATATATATATTTTATATATATTTTTTTTTTTGGTCAAATTTTTTTGTAATTTTTTTATATATTTTTTTTCCTTTATATATATATTTTATATGTTTTTTTTTTTGGTCAAATTTTTTTGTAATTTAAAAAAATATATATATATATATTTCCTTTATATATATATATATTATATATATTTTTTTTTTTTGTCAAATTTTTCCTTTATATATATATTTTATATATATTTTTTTTTTTTGGTCAAATTTTTTTGTAATTTTTTTTATATATATTTTTTTTCCTTTATATATATATTTTATATATTTTTTTTTTTGGTCAAATTGTTTTGTATTTTTTTGTAAAATATATATATATATTTCCTTTATATATATATATTTTTTTTTTGTCAAATTTTTCCTTTATATATATATTTTATATATTTATTTTTTTTGGTCACATTTTTTTAGTACATTTTTTTAAATATATATATATATTTTTCCTTTATATATATATTTTATATATATTTTTGTCAAATTTTTTAGTTATTTTTTTATATATATATATTTTTTCCTTTATATATATATTTTATATATATTATTTTTTTTTGGTCAAATTTTTTTGGTAATTTTTTTATATATATATTTTTCCTTTATATATATATTTTATATATATTTTTTTTTTTTCTTGGTCAAATTTTTTGTTAATTTTTTTATATATTTTTTTTTCCCTTTATATATATATATATTTTTTTTTTTGGTCACTTTTTATGTAAATTTTTTTATATATATTTTTTTTTCCTTTATATATATATTTTTATATATATATTTTTTTTGGTCAAATTTTAATGAGGGGGCATGTCAAAGCCAATACCTAGCGATGCTTTACACTGACTAAACCGCTAGATTCGCCGCTACATTAGAAAATGTCACGCCATTGCTATCGCTGCCATTGAATTGAATGGATAGCCAGTTAGCATGTTTCCGACTTGTTTTAAACTACTTTTCCGACCGATTTGGACCGGGAAAACGGCCTGGTTAATGAGGGGGCGTGTCAAAGCCAATACCTAGTGATGCTTTACACTGACTAAACCGCTAGATTCGCCGCTACATTACAAAATGTCACGCCGATGCTATCGCTGCCATTGAATTGAATGGATAGCCAGTTAGCATGTTTCCGACTTGTTTTAAACGACTTTTCCGACCGATTTGGACCGGGAAAACGGCCTGGTTAATGAGGGGGAGTGTCAAAGCCAATACCTAGCGATGCTTTACACTGACTAAACCGCTAGATTTGCCGCTACATTAGAAAATGTCACGCCTATGCTATCGCTGCCATTGAATTGAATGGATAGCCAGTTAGCATGTTTCCGACTTGTTTTAAACTACTTTTCCGACCGATTTGGACCGGGAAAACGGCCTGGTTAATGAGGGGGCGTGTCAAAGCCAATACCTAGCGATGCTTTACACTGACTAAACCGCTAGATTCGCCGCTACATTACAAAATGTCACGCCGATGCTATCGCTGCCATTGAATTGAATGGATGGCCAGTTAGCATGTTTCCGACTTGCTCCTTTTGTATTTTTTTGTAAAATATATATATATATTTCCTTTATATATATATATTATTTTTTTTGTCAAATTTTTCCTTTATATATATATTTTATATATTTATTTTTTTGGTCACATTTTTTAGTACATTTTTTTAATATATATATATTTTTTTCCTTTATATATATATTTTATATATATTATTTTTTTGGTCAAATTTTTTTGTAATTTTTTTTATATATATATTTTTTCCTTTATATATATATTTTATATGTTTTTTTGGGTCAAATTTTTTTGTAATTTAAAAAATATATATATATATTTCCTTTTATATATATATATTATATATATTTTTTTTTTTTCAAATTTTTCCTTTATATATATATTTTATATATATTATTTTTTTTTTGTCAAATTTTTTTGTAATTTTTTTATATATATATTTTTTTCCTTTATATATATATTTTATATATTTTTTGGGGTCAAATTGTTTTGTATTTTTTTGTAAAATATATATATATATTTCCTTTTATATATATATTTTTTTTTGTCAAATTTTTCCTTTATATATATATTTTATATTTTTTTTTTTGGTCACATTTTTTTAGTACATTTTTTTAAATATATATATATTTTTTCCTTTATATATATATTTTATATATATTTTTGTCAAATTTTTTAGTTATTTTTTTATATATATATATTTTTTTCCTTTATATATATATTTTATATATATTATTTTTTTTGGTCAAATTTTTTGTAATTTTTTTATATATATATTTTTTTTCCAAATTTTTTGGTATATATATATATTTATTTTTTGGTCACTTTTTTTGTAAAATTTTTTTTTTTATATATATTTTTTTTCCTTTATATATATATTTTATATATATTTTTTTTTGGTCAAATTTTATTGAGGGGGCATGTCAAAGCCAATACCTAGCGATGCTTTACACTGACTAAACCGCTAGATTCGCCGCTACATTAGAAAATGTCACGCCGCTGCTATCCCTGCCATTGAATTGAATGGATAGCCAGTTAGCATGTTTCCGACTTGTTTTAAAACGACTTTTCCGACCGATTTGGACCGGGAAACGGCCTGGTTAATGAGGGGGCGTGTCAAAGCCAATACCTAGCGATGCTTTACACTGACTAAACTGCTAGATTCGCCGCTACATTACAAAATGTCACGCCGATGCTATCGCTGCTATTGAATTGAATGGATAGCCAGTTAGCATGTTTTTCGACTTGTTTTAAACTACTTTTCCGACCGATTTGGACCGGGAAAACGGCCTGGTTAATGAGGGGGCGTGTCAAAGCCAATACCTAGCGATGCTTTACACTGACTAAACCGCTAGATTCGCCGCTACATTAGAAAATGTCACGCCGATGCTATCGCTGCCATTGAATTGAATGGATAGCCAGTTAGCATGTTTCCGACTTGTTTTAAACTACTTTTCTGACCGATTTGGACCGGGAAAACGGCCTGGTTAATGAGGGGGCGTGTCAAAGCCAATACTTAGCGATGCTTTACACTGACTAAACCGCTAGATTCGCCGCTACATTACAAAATGTCACGCCGATGCTATCGCTGCCATTGAATTGAATGGATGGCCAGTTAGCATGTTTCCGACTTGCTCCTTTTTGTATTTTTTTGTCAAATATGTATATATATTTCTTTATATATATATATTTTTTTTTTTTCAAATTTTTCCTTTATATTTATATTTTATATATTTATTTATTTTGGTCACATTTTTTAGTACATTTTTTTAAATATATATATATTTTTTTCCTTTATATATATATTTTATATATATTTTTTTTTTTGGTGAAATTTTTTAGTAATTTTTTATATATATTTTTTTCCTTTATATATATATTTTATATATTTTTTTGGATGGCCAGTTAGGTCAAATTGTTTTGTATTTTTTTGTAAAATATATATATATATTTCCTTTATATATATATATATTTTTTTTTTTTGTCAAATTTTTCCTTTATATATATATTTTATATATTTATTTTTTTTGGTCACATTTTTTAGTACATTTTTTTAAATATATATATTTTTTTTTTCTTTATATATATATATTTTATATATATTTTTTTTTTGGTCAAATGTTTTTGTAATTTTTTTATATATATTTTTTTTCTTTATATATATATTTTTATATGTTTTTTTTTGGGTCAAATTTTTTTGTAATTTAAAAAAATATATATATATATTTTCCTTTATATATATATATTATATATATTATTTTTTTTGTCAAATTTTTCCTTTATATATATATTTTATATATATTATTTTTTTTGGTCAAATTTTTTTGTAATTTTTTTATATATATTTTTTTCCTTTATATATATATTTTATATATTTTTTTGGGTCAAATTGTTTTGTATTTTTTTGTAAAATATATATATATATTTCCTTTATATATATATATATTTTTTTTTTTTGTCAAATTTTTCCTTTATATATATATTTTATATATTTATTTTTTTTGGTCACATTTTTTTAGTACATTTTTTTAAATATATATATATATATTTTCCTTTATATATATATTTTATATATATTTTCTGTCACATTTTTTAGTTATTTTTTTATATTTTTATATATATATTTTTCCTTTATATATATATTTTATATATATTAATTTTTTTGGTCAAATTTTTTTGGTAATTTTTTTATATATATATTTTTTCTTTTATATATATTTTATTTATTTTTTTTGGTCACTTTTTATGTAAATTTTTTTTATATATATTTTTTTTTCCTTTATATATATATTTTATATATATATTTTTTTTTGGTCAAATTTTAATGAGGGGGCATGTCAAAGCCAATACCTAGCGATGCTTTACACTGACTAAACCGCTAGATTCGCCGCTACATTAGAAAATGTCACGCCGCTGCTATCGCTGCCATTGAATTGAATGGATAGCCAGTTAGCATGTTTCCGACTTGTTTTAAACTACTTTTCCGACCGATTTGGACCGGGAAAACGGCCTGGTTAATGAGGGGGCGTGTCAAAGCCAATACCTAGCGATGCTTTACACTGACTAAACCGCTAGATTCGCCGCTACATTACAAAATGTCACGCCGATGCTATCGCTGCCATTGAATTGAATGGATAGCCAGTTAGCATGTTTCCGACTTGTTTTAAACTACTTTTCCGACCGATTTGGACCGGGAAAACGGCCTGGTTAATGAGGGGGCGTGTCAAAGCCAATACCTAGCGATGCTTTACACTGACTAAACCCGCTAGATTCGCCGCTACATTACAAAATGTCACGCCGATGCTATCGCTGCCATTGAATTGAATGGATAGCCAGTTAGCATGTTTCCGACTTGTTTTAAAGTACTTTTCCGACCGATTTGGACCGGGAAAACGGCCTGGTTAATGAGGGGGCGTGTCAAAGCCAATACCTAGCGATGCTTTACACTGACTAAACCGCTAGATTCGCCGCTACATTAGAAAATGTCACGCCTGATGCTATCGCTGCCATTGAATTGAATGGATAGCCAGTTAGCATGTTAAACCCGACAAAAACAATCTTAACTTCGACTATTTAACACCCGTTCGCTAACCAACAAGGGACTTCTACTTCACGACCTACTGAACGACCGTAAGTTTGATTTCCTGTGTTTGACTGAAACATGGCAGCAACCCAATGACTTCTCACAGCTCAATCAAACTATTCCACCTGGGTTTGTTTACACCTGCCAACCCCGTGCCTGTGGCAGAGGAGGTGGTCTCGCGATACTGTACAACGAGAAGTGGAAAGTCTCTTCGCTAACTGTCCCTGTCCAGAGCTCATTTGAGTCCATTGCCCTCCAAATCAATGGGGCAATTCCTACCATACTAGCCACTGTATATCGACCACCCAAGCCCAATAGTGATTTCTTAGATGAATTCTCTGTTTTTTTAACCTCCTTATGTTCCTTCCCATAATATAGTATTGCTTGGGGATTTTAATGTTCACTTGGACAATGTCAACAGTACCCTTACAAAGGACTTTACATCATGCCTGGACAGCTCTGGATTACAACAATATATTGACTTTCCTACCCACTCTAAAGGACATATTCTTGATCTAGTTTGCTGCTCCGTGTAACTCCCCTTAATTGTACTGCGTTTGATTTGCCCATTTCTGATCACAAGTTTGTATCTTTCAATATCAACCTAAAATCACCTCAAACTAATCTGTCACGTCCCATCTCATTTCGTAACATTAAGAATATTGATTTATCTGCTCTATCCAGTGGAATCGATAACCTCCCAAGCATAGAAAATGTATCCACTCCTGACGAACTGGTCTCATTCTCTACAATGATGAACTCCATAGTCTTTTAAATACCCATGCACCGTTAAAAACCCGCTCTGTCTCCTTTACCCATTCTGCACCGTGGTTTTACACCTGAGCTACGCCAGTTTAAAGCTAAAGGTCGCCGCCTGAACGCCTCTATGCAAAAACTGGCCTTTGTTGTACACAAAGATATGTATAACAGTCACATACTGAAATACAAAGATGCTCTCTCCACTGCAAAATGTACTTACTATGCTAACTTAATTAGGTCAGGTGAAGGGAACACAAGAGCCCTGTTTTCCACGGTTAGGACTATCCTATCGGCCCCCAGACACTTTTGCTCCTCATATGTATTCTGTTGCTCAGTGTAACAATTTTATGACCTTTTTAATGCCAAGATTGAAAATATCCATCAACAGTTGACCTCTTCTATCAATACTACTTACAGTTCACCCCTTTTGTCTTCTGATGTTTCTGTGTCTTCCTCCCTATCTAGTTTTGAACTTCCAACTGTGGGTGAAATATCTGGTCTCATCCATAAATCTAAATCATCTACCTGTCAGCTAGACCCCCTCCCTACTCACCTAGTAAAAGTCTGTCTATCTTCCTGTCCTCCCTAATCACTGATATCATACACTCCTCCCCTTACCTCTGGTCTTGTTCCCTCATCTCTCAAAACAGCTGCAATAACTCCTATACTCAAGAAACCTGGTGCAGACCCCAACAATATGAATAATTTTCGTCCTATTTCAAATTTACCATTTCTCTCCAAGATACTTGAAAAAGCAGTTGCAGCCCAGGTACACGCCCACTTGACCAACAACAACCTGTTTGAGCAATTCCAGTCTGGTTTTCGCTCTTTTCACAGTACTGAGACAGCTATGGTGAAAATCACAAATGACCTATTAATGGCAGCTGATTCTGGGCTCTTAACCATACTTGTGCTTCTCGATCTGTCTGCAGCCTTTGATACCATCTCACATAACATCCTCCTAGATAGATTAGCCTCCATTGGAATCACTGGCACCCCTCATGACTGGTTTACATCATACCTCTCTGGCCGCACTCAGTTTGTCCAGCTCAAAAATCTAAGATCACAGCCCACTCCAGTCACCACAGGTGTTCCACAGGGATCTGTTTTGGGCCCCCTCCTATTCATAATCTACCTCCTACCCCTTGGCAATATTTTCAGGAAATTTGGACTTCAATTTCACTGCTACGCAGATGACACCCAGCTCTACCTATCCACGAAGCCAAATTCTGCCCTACCACCCACTTCCCTCTCCCAGTGTTTGCTGGAAATCGAATCCTGGTTCTCAATCAACTTCCTAAAACTTAACAGTGATAAAACAGAGGTTCTCCTCATTGGCACTAAATCCACCTTGGCTAAACCTCATAGCTTCTCCCTTACCATAGACAATTCCACAATGTCCCCTTCCCCTCAGGTTAAGAGTCTGGGTGTCATCCTGGACAGCACATTATCTTTTGAATCACACATCAACAATGTCACTCGGTCTGCTTACTTTCACCTACGCAACATACATCGTCTCCGTCCATCACTTACACCTACCAGCACCGCCATTCTTGTCCACGCCCTGGTCACATCCCGTATAGACTATTGCAACGCCATCCTCTTTGGCCTTCCACACAAATGTCTCCATAAACTCCAACTGGTCCAGAACTCAGCTGCACGTATCATTACCAGAACCCCTTCCACTGACCATATCACTCCAATTCTCCAACAACTTCATTGGCTCCCCATTAAATTCCGTATTCATTTTAAAATTCTCCTTCTTACCTTTAAAGCTCTCCATAACCTAGCACCTTCATATCTTTCTGAACTCCTTCTTACATACACTCCCTCACGTAGTCTCAGATCCTCCTCTGCCAGACAACTTGTCACACCTTCTGCCCGCTTGATCACGATGGGATCTAGAGCCTTCAGCCGTTCTGCACCCTGCCTCTGGAACTCTCTGCCACCTAACATTAGAAATATTGACACTCTCTCCACTTTCAAATCCAGTCTCAAAACACACCTCTTCACTTTGGCATATTTGGTTTGACCTGTTATATATTGTTGTTTGTCTGTTATTCTGATTTTGCCTTGTTAATTTTATAATGTTTTGACATGTTGTTTTTACTATGTTTTGTAAGGTGTCCTTGAGAGCCTTGAAAGGCGCCCATAAATAAAATGTATTATTATTATTATTATTATTATTATTATGTTTCCGACTTGTTTTAAACGACTTTTCCGACCGATTTGGACCGGGAAAACGGCCTGGTTAATGAGGGGGAGTGTCAAAGCCAATACCTAGCGATGCTTTACACTGACTAAACCGCTAGATTCGCCGCTACATTAGAAAATGTCACGCCTGCTGCTATCGCTGCCATTGAATTGAATGGATAGCCAGTTAGCATGTTTCCGACTTGTTTGAAACGACATTTCCGACCGATTTGTTTTGGGAAAACGGCCTGGTTAATGAGGGGGCGTGTCAAAGCCAATACCTAGTGATGCTTTACACTGATTAAACCGCTAGATTCGCCGCTACATTACAAAATGTCACGCCCGATGCTATCGCTGCCATTGAATTGAATGGATAGCCAGTTAAAATGTTTCCGACTTGTTTTTAACTACTTTTCCGACCGATTTGGACCGGGAAAACGGCCTGGTTAATGAGGGGGCGTGTCAAAGCCAATACCTAGTGAAGCTTACACTGACTAAACCGCTAGATTCGGCGCTACATTACAAAATGTCACGCCGATGCTATCGCTGCCATTGAATTGAATGGATAGCCAGTTAGCATGTTTCCGACTTGTTTTAAAACGACTTTTCTGACCGATTTAAACCGGGAAAACGGCCTGGTTAATGAGGGGGAGTATCAAAGCCAATACCTAGCGATGCTTTACACTGACTAAACCGCTAGATTTGCCGCTACATTACAAAATGTCACGCCGATGCTATCGCTGCCATTGAATTGAATGGATAGCCAGTTAGCATGTTTCCGACTTGTTTTAAACGACTTTTCTGACCGATTTAAACCGGGAAAACGGCCTGGTTAATGAGGGGAGTATCAAAGCCAATACCTAGCGATGCTTTACACTGACTAAACCGCTAGATTTGCCGCTACATTAGAAAATGTCACGCCTATGCTATCGCTGCCATTGAATTGAATGGATAGCCAGTTAGCATGTTTCCGACTTGTTTTAAACGACTTTTCTGACCGATTTAGACCGGGAAACGGCCTGGTTAATGAGGGGAGTGTCAAAGCCAATACCTAGCGATGCTTTACACTGACTAAACCGCTAGATTCGCCGCTACATTACAAAATGTCACGCCGATGCTATCGCTGCCATTGAATTGAATGGATGGCCAGTTAGCATGTTTCCGACGGGAAAACGGCCTGGTTGCTCAAAGCCAATACCTAGCGATTTTGTATTTTTTTGTAAAATATGTATATATATTTCCTTTTTATATTTTTGTAAAATATATATTTTTTTTATTGTCAAATTTTTTTTTTGTCCTTTATATATATATTTTATATATTTATTTATTTTGGTCACATTTTTTTAGTACATTTTTTAAAATATATTTTTTTTTTTTCCTTTATATATATATATTTTATATATATTTTTTGTCAAATTG
>JAINUG010001961.1:0-15164 GCA_029706075.1 Aldrovandia affinis | reverse complement strand
AACAGTGAGTGTTTCAAAGCAGTTGAGACTTGCGTTACTGAATGTAAGATCATTAACAAATAAAACCTTTTTGGTTAGCGATCTGATTGAACAGCATAAACTTGATTTAATTTTTTTAACAGAAACTTGGCTAGGTGCAGATGGTAAAGCCTCACTTATTGACACCTCTTCTCCGAATGATGCGTTCTCTCATACAGTAAGGCAAGGCAGGAGAGGAGGTGGACCAGCAAGTATTTATCCTTAAAATATAACATGCAAACAGATTTATATTGGGGATTTTTCTGTCTTTGAATATCTTGCCCTTGTACTGCAATGTGATGCTGCTGTGCTTTTCATGACTATTTACCGACCACCTAAAAAGAATGCAGTATTTCTTAATGAATGAATATCAACTGATTATGACAGAGTCCTTATGACTGGAGATTTCAATGTACATGTGGACAATGGTTCAGACTCCAAGGCTATGGACTTCATCAATCTGCTACAGTCTTTTGATTTTACCCAGCACGTTACCAGGCCAACGCATAGACATGGCCACACTTTGGATTTGATTGCCTCTAGAGATCTAAGCACCACCGTATCCTCTATTATTGATGTTGCTATGTCTGACCATTTCTGTGCATTTTTTTAGGAAGCGCTATTTTAATTCTGAATTGGCTGATAAGTTTGTAAACTGTGTAAATGATATGCCTATGCTAGTCTTGCCTTTCTCCTGTGACAATTTGGTTAACAGTTTTAATAGCAAACTTAAAACAACCCTTGATATTGTTTCTCCAGTCAAAATGAAAAAGGCCTCCTCCAAAAAGAAGGCTCCATGGAGAATTGGAAAAGTAAGTCAGCTGAAAAGAAATTGCCGTAAAGCTGAACGAAAATGGAGAAAGACAAAGCTACAGGTTCATTATGAAATTCTTAAAGAACCATTATTGTTCTCCCTTTACATGTTGCCACTTGGTGATGTCATTCGTAAACATGGCGTACATTTTCACTGCTACGCAGATGACACACAATTATACCTATCAATGAAACCTGGCGAAGGACAATTCGAACAGTTGGAGGCCTGTTTTAAAGACATAAAAGACTGGATGTCAGATAATTTTCTATTGCTGAATACTGATAAAACAGAGATGTTGGTCTTGGGGCCCAAAAACCTCAGAAGAGGGTTATCTGATTTATCTCTTAATCTGGATGGTTGCTCTGTTGCTGCAAGTTTGGCGGTAAAAGACCTTGGTGTTACTATAGATCCTGGTCTCTCATTTGATAGTCACATCAAAAACATTTCCAGAGTAGCCTTTTTTCACCTGAGGAATATTGCCAAAATTAGGGCTTCCTGTCATTAATAGATGCAGAAAAATTGGTACATGCCTTTGTTACATCTAGATTAGATTATTGCAATGCATTACTGTCTGGCTGTTCCAATGCCTCACTCAGGAGCCTACAACTCGTACAGAATGCTGCTGCAAGGATCCTGACTAGAACAAAGAAATATGAGCACATTAGTCCTGTGTTAGCGTCACTTCACTGGCTTCCTATAAACTATCGTGTAGACTATAAGGTACTCCTCTTAACTTATAAGGTGTTGCATGGACTTGCACCCTCTTACTTGACGGATCTACTTCATCCGTACAATCCCCACGTTCACTTCGCTCACAAGATGCAGGCAACTTGGTAGTCCCTAGAATTAAAAAAATACAGCAGGTGGCAGAGCTTTCTCCTATAGAGCTCCTTTACTGTGGAACAGTCTACCCATCTCTGTGAAGGAGTCAGACACGGTCTCAATTTTCAAGTCTAGGTTAAAACGCATCTCTTTAGTCTCTCTTATAGTCATTAGGTGCAGATGTGGAGGGGGTAGCAATAGAGCCTTCTGGTGCAATGAGCTATCCTTACTGTCACCAATCATAAGTGATGATCCGCCCCTATCAGGACTGCTGATGATGTGGTGGGATGGTCTCTGAGTGCCCTCATGGCTGCGTGCTCCTGTGCCACTCACCTAATTAGTTATGCTGCCCTAGATTACTTCTGCTGGTGCAAAAGTGTTATCACTACTAGTGTTGGACTGTCCTAGTTCACCATGTGAGAGTATCATGAACTCCTTTTCCATGGTTAATGTAGAGATACCATTAAGATGGAACCATTAAGATGGTTAAGATGGAAAACATCATTTTTCCATCTTAAAAATATAGCAAAAGGTCAACAATTTATTAAACAACAAGATGCTGAAAAATTGATTCACGCCTTTGTTTCATCAAGGTTGGATTATTGTAACTCTGTCTATTCTGGTTACCCAAAACATTTTTTAAAGAGCCTCCAGCTCGTTCAAAATAAGGCAGCCAGAATCCTCACTAGAACGAGACGCACCGAGCACATTACCCCTATTTTATTTACTCTGCATTGGCTTCCTATTGAGGCTAGAATTGATCTTAAAATTGTATTTTTAACTTTTAAAGCCCTACATGGACTGGCGCCGGGGTATTTGTCCGATGCGCTTCGGCCATATATTCCGTGTGTGCCCTCCGGTCGCAGGATGCGGGGTTATTAGTTGTCCCGCCCGTGGCCAAAAAAACGGTTGGAGGTAGGGCTTTTTATTTTAGAGCTCCTTTTCTATGGAATAGCCTCCCCATCTCTATTAGGGAGGCTGATTCCATTAATGTTTTTAAATCCAGACTCAAAACATAATTATTCATAAAATTGCGCACGCACACACATACATACACATACACAGTTTTAAAAATTAAATTAATTTGTATACATTTTAGTTTTGCTTTGTTTCCAGTTTTTAATTTAATTTTTATTTTCTGTTAAGCACTTTGAGACCGCTTTGCGATGAAAAGTGCTATATAAATGAGGGGTTATTATTATTATTATTATTATTATTATTAGCCTATATATAGTAAGGTTGTACTGCAATTAAAACCCTCTACATGCTCTCTTGATCCTATTCCCACCAGGTTTAAAAAAAAACGATTTAACTGTCTGTCAGATGATGTGCTAGCCACTGTAAACTTTACAAACTAGAAACTTCCCAACTGCATTAAAGAGACTGCCCTCTCTTAAAGAAAAATAACTTCGATTCCTCAGTTCTCAGCAACTTTAGACCTATTTCAAACCTTCCTTTCCTAAGTAAAATTCTTGAAAAAGTGTTTTTTAAACAACTAAATGACCTTCTTTGCAGTAATGTTATTCTTGAAAAATTTCAGTCAGGTTTCCGTGCAAACCACAGCACAGAGACTGCTTTAGTTAGGGTGGTAAATGACCTGAGACTCAGTATAGACTGTAATAATGTCTCTGTCCTTGTCTTATTAGACCTAAGTGCAGCATTTGATACTGTGGACTATACAATTATTTTACATCGTCTTGAAAATTGCACTGAAAATCAGTGCAGTAATACAGCGATAGACATCGTTGTAGGCAGCTGCGTACCATGCCTGTAACACTGGGAAGAAGAAGGTTGTCATTGATGTTAAAACACCCCGAGGAGGTTGTGTAGCAGTAGTGCACAGTGCAGTACTCTCCTCTCTGCACTGGCTCCCCATTGCAGCACGCATCAGATTCAAATCCCTGGTGCTGGCTTTTCAAGCGGCTAGAGGAACTGCTCCCCCATACCTCCAGTCACTCATCACTCCCTACACCCCAGCCAGACCCCTCCGCTCCGCCTCCTCTGACAAACTGACTGTCCCATCCCTCCGGGCGCCCGACAGCTGCTCCTCGCGGTCTCGCCTCTTCTCCGAGGAATCACTTGCGATCTTCAAAACCCACCTTTTCAGACTCCACTACCACTGAATTCTGTACATCTACACCCAGCTATCTTGTCATCACCACTGCCTACTTGTTCAACACTTTTTGTACATGTATCCTTGCTTACTCCTCATTCAAAATAAATCAATAAATCAATTAATTAAATTTACGAACCTTTTCCTTCCCAGTGTTACAGGTATGGTATGCAGCCGCTAACAATGATGCCTATTACTGTATTACTGCACTGATCTCTTGCGCGAACTATGATTGTTCTTACCATGTATTAATGGACATCTTGAGCGTCAATGAGTGTCTGCTAAATGCCGTAAATGTAAATGTAAAATGCAAAACAAGGCACATGTATCTCTGCGTGGCCATAGGGAGAGTGAAGAGACATTTTTGGAACTGTTTAGTTCATTTCCAAATACGTCCCAGACGTCCGATATTGCCTCCATCAGATTCAAAAAACGCAGGATCAGAAATTCCGAATGAGCTATTTATGGGATTTATTGTCTGTGTATAGGCCACTCGCTGTATGTTCTAAAATTAACAAGGCTGTATGGGGTTTAATATACAGATTATTGTGTGATCAGTCCCCAGGGTTGTTTCCACATTAGGAAAAACTGCCTTTTCATATTGTGCACCCACAACATGGAACACCTTAGAAAATGTTCTCCAGTTAGAGGTGCTGGTACCACTTAGGGAGTTCAAGACCCTGGTTGCAGATGTCCTTAAGGAGGAGTGTAGATGTTTCCCATAGGCTGGATTCTTTAAGTATATATATAGGTGTCCTGGAAGATGTTTTAAGGTATTGTATTGTCATACATGTGTCAATGTAACTTTTAAATGCTGTTCTGCTGCCTTTCTTGGCTAGGTCTCCTTGAAAAAGAGATTGTATCTCAATGGGCTTTTTTTTCATGGTTAAATAAAGGTTAAATAAATTAAAAATGTGCTTAAAGTCACGTAATCAACGCATTCATGTTGCAAAATGTAGTTTGTCGACCTCTTTTATGAGTGGTTGTACTGAGAGTCGCGCTTGTGACTCAAGCTTTCACAGAGCTATCACACAAGTTTAGTGACAGATGTCGTTCATGACTCAGTTTCAAGGAAGTAGTTACAACAAGGCCCGCCAACTTTAACCAAAAACAAAATTCTAGCTACGCCACAGGTATGATTGTCTATCGCATACCTGTTTGGGGAATGTAACTCTTCCCATTTAGTTACACCTTAGACAATGACACCTTACATCCAGTAATTTCACCCTATAGATGATAAAAAATAAGAACTTGTTTTTTCACTTGATCTTGTACTCATCTGTACAGTTGTCTCAGATTTTCCTGTGACTTTCTTGACTTTCTTATAGATCTAGCACTGTTCGTGTAACCTCCACAAACTTAATTTAGAGTCGCTCTGGATAAGAGGGTCTGCTAAATGGCAGAATTGAATGTCAAATTTAAAAATCTCAGGTAATAAATCTACCTGCTTCTTTAATTATTAATTATTATTATTACCTGTTTAAGTTCATCCAAAATTATACATTATATATTTTCTTTATCTTTGTTTTCTTTAAAAAAAATACATGCATAACCAGAGATGATCCACTGTCAGTTTGTTTGTGTGTGTCTGTGTTCATACATACATATGCACACACACACACACACACATTATTTTTACAATTTCATTTAACTGCATTGGTTGTTAACGGTGACTGAGACACAAGCCAGAGCAAATTTACCTCACCCCTTTTATATCCTTCCCCCTTTTCCTCTCACTCTACCTCTCCTTGTTCTTCAGTTCTCTCCCTCTCTCACACAGATTGAGAGCTGGACACAGAGGAAGTCTCACCTACCGGTTGATGTCGGATGGCTGATGTGCTGTGGGATGCTGAATGACGGCTCCTTAGAAGAAGGAAAATATTGACACTGAAAACTCAATACCAGTCCAGTGGGGCATTCAATCCCAAAAACATTTGTGTGGAGAAAGATTTGTTTCTGCAAAACAACAAGCAAGTGAAAAACTAAAAAATGTGTGTGTGTGTGTGTGTGTGTGTGTGTGTGTGTGTGCATACTTGTGAGTGTGAAATTTGCAATATTTGACAGACACGCCATATAGTTCACATTTAGATATTTATTGTATTGCTCCAATTAAAATGTTTAAACCTACCACATTCTTAACATTGTGTTCGATACAGAATAAAAATGTATTATTGTTGCATGTTTCCATGGAAATCCTGTGACACAATGGCCTGGATTTAATCAACATTTGAACTTAAGACACAACTACACGTAGGCGTTAATTTTTCAGTTACAATACAGTTTGGTGTGTTTGTGTGTTATACAGGCACCTGAGCACTGCGCAGCTGGAGTGATGTCACAGGTGGATGAGGACTGCGCAGCTGGAGTGATGTCACAGGTGGCTGAGGACTGCGCAGCTGCAGTGATGTCACAGGTGGCTAAGAATTGGGCAGCCTAAGCACAAGAACCAAATCCTTAACAAGAACAACCTGCTTAAAATACTATTTCCTTCATATCAATAAACGCTCTGCCTTAAATACACCCTAGATGTATGATTATTTCTTACTACTGAATATGTATTTACTTGGGAAAATGATTGTGTTTTATTCTATTTAAGGTCCCATCCACTCTTATACCTACTACACACACATACACACACACACACATACACACACACACACACACACACACACACACACACACACACACACACACGCTGTAACTATGTTTCTCTCCCTCTTGTAAAGAGGAGTGTTATAAATGCCTGGTAGACCTGAGGAATGTTGCTGTACTTGTTACTTTTCTCAATCGATTAAAGACAATTCTCAGTATTTACTTCTCAAAACACTAAGTGCAAACTTCAGAACACAATGCATTTCCCTCAAACACTATATCATTTATTATTGCTTTCCCACAAAATGTTAATGTCAAACACTTTTTTTCAAAACAGTAAACAAATCTCTACAAGTGACACCAAAATCAATGAAATAGCACTGTTAAACAAAATGGATTGTACTGTTGTATTGAATGTGATTTCTCCCAAATTAATTTATCCATAATCTCCTTGTAAAAGCAGTGAGTTTGGTGTTGTTGAAAAATGTACAATATTTTTTGCCGAATGGCATATTCTCTAACAGTGTACCAAATTTTTACTGTAACAGCTAAAATTCCATCTTCGCCAATATGCTGTTCAACCAACAATAATGGTAATTCATTAAAAATCGAATTAATGTGTCCAGAGTTGGTAATATTAATAAAGTCTGGCACCTGCGGGGAATCATCAGTCTAAAAAGGCTTTTACAGTGTCCACAGTAATATATAAAAATATATTCAAATACACAAATAACCACCTAAATCCCAACCCCCCCATCAACCACCAGCAGCCCCCTCTCCACTCTGACTGTATTTCATCAGAATGTCATAGTTTACAGAATAAAAGAAACTTACGGAGTGAATCTGGCTGTGTATTTTCTCTGACTGTCTACATCCACGTCTTTATGTCACTTTGATTTCCTTGTGTAAGGAGGAATGTTATGAATGCTGGTAGATCATATTTCTGTCCTTTGATTGGTTACATCGTGTGGAGACAAGTTATAGAACACTGATACAACATTGTAGGGAGAACCAGTTTAGCAGTTATCTGAAAATGGATCTTTCGCGTAGCATACGCGACAACCTGATTTTTTCAAGAATTCCAGAAAACTCATCCAATGACCCCGAAAAACTCATTAAAGAATTCATACAAACATCCCTGAAACTAAAGCCAGACAGTTAAAGAAATAACATTTCACCATATACACCGTTTAGGAGGAAAAACGCCAACAACAAACGCCCCAGGCCCAACATCGGCAAGTTCAAACATTTCAAACATAAAGAACTTGTTAAAAGCAAAGGAAGGGAGCTGAAAGGAACAAGCTATGGTATCAATGACCAGTTTCCGCGGGAGATTCAAGATGAAAAAAAACTGTTTCCAATCAGAAAACTATATGTTGATGGACAGTTATACCGTGACAAGGGTGTCACCCCCTGGCTGTTCTAAATTGTATGTAAAAAGAGGCAGCCCACTATGCAATGCTGTATACAATGAGCAAAACACTGCACCCTGTAACAAAAATCACCCTGAGCTAACCCACTATATGCCCTAACTTAAATCTTGTTCTTATTTGTTTGTTTCTCTGTCATGTCTATGTACTGTTGGAGGGTCAGTGGCCTACGGCAAGAGAGGACACAAGTGCATCTGGTGAAGTTGACTGTTTTTTTTCTCTGCAGTTGAAACATAATTTACCGCTGGAATCCAAAATTGAAAGAGCGATTATAATCTGTTTTCTGGTCTGGTTTTGTTAGGTAACGTTAGCCACTGTGCTTTTATCCGCATATTTTACCTTTTTTCCATTTTGAAGTCTATTTGTACCTGCTCCGTCCGATCTGTGGCCGCTCAACCCCACTGTCCTGTGGACCAAACCCCGGCGCGGTTAGCTCTGTGGGGCTGGGACCGCTAAACTGAATGCCCGGGTAAAGAAGGCCAACTCCTCCCCATTTTTACGTGGGTTCCAATCTCAGCCTTTTATATTTATTCTCTTTTAATTTATTATATTTATTTTATTTTTATTTTTATTTAAATCATGGCTTTGGACTATTTCACTTCTAGTGGACATCGGCAAAGCCATGAAGTGTGTGTCCTGCGAGATGTTTATTGTTGTTCAAGAGGAAGATCTCGTGATGGCATTTCAGTGCAATAAATGTACTCAGAACTATGAACTGAAAGGTTCTTGCACTGGAGGAGCACATCTCGCTCTTAAAGGCCAATGCACGAATCCAGGAAGCATTTGAGACGACACTCTTAAATGGGCAGGCAGAATTAGCTGCCTCGTCCACACAGCCATTAGTAGGGGGAATTATGTGAAATTTCGTTACGCGGCGGATAGAAGCTTGGAAATTGATACACATGTTCCTTGGGTAATCCTAAGACATCCTAGAAGGGGTGCCCAAAAAAATCTTAAACAGGAAGTGAGTTATTGACGAAATTCAAAATGGCCACCTAAACTGTTGGCAGTTGACTCAAAAGACACCTAAAGAATCTCATAAAAGCATAAAATTTGGCACAAATGTCCCTTGGGTGATCCTAAGACATCCTACAAGGGGTGCCCAAAAAAATATTAAACAGGAAGTGAGTTATTGACGAAGTTCTAAATGGCCGCCTAAACTGTTGGCAGTTGACTCAAAAGACACCTAAAGAATCTCATAAAAGCATAACATTTGGCACAAATGTCCCTTGGGTGATCCTAAGACATCCTAGAAGGGGTGCCCAAAAAATCTTAAACAGGAAGTGAGTTATTGACGAAATTCAAAATGGCCATCTAAACTGTTTGCAGTTGACTCAAAAGACACCTAAAGAATCTTATAAAAGCATAACATTTGGCACAAATGTCCCTTGGGTGATCCTAAGACATCCTAGAAGGGGTACCCAAAAAAATCTTAAAACAGGAAGTGAGCTGTAGAAGAAATTCTAAATGACCGCCTAAACAGTTAGCGATTGACATAAAGCACAAAAAGGACGTCATAAAAGCATATAATTTGGTACGTACATTGAGTGATCCTTATATATCCTAGAAGGGGTGCCCCCAAAAACGATTAAACAGGAAGTGAGCTGTTAAAGAAATTCCAAATGGTTGTCTAAACACACTCTGCATCTTCTTGCTTATTTTGCACTCTGCGTCTTCTTATGTATTTTGCACTCTGCATCTTCTTGTTTACATGTACACTCTGCATCTTCTTATTTAGTTTGCACTCTGATCTTGTTTACATTTGCACTCTGCATCTTATTATTTATGTTGCACTCTGCATCTTCTTATTTACATTTGCACTCTACATCTTCTTGTTCATTGCTGTCTAGTAGTGACTCACGTGTGCCAATTCACATGTTCCAGCACATTGGCATAATGCTGTGCAAGGTAACCCAGCATCCCGGCATCGACACTTTCGAGAACAGAGGGGCTCAGCTTTGCAGCCACACTTCAGGAGTTCTCTACAAACTTTGGATTGCAAGTAACCGCGGGAACTGTTGTGTACCTCTCAGGAAGAAGGAGGGTATCCTTTTCCTTTGGTTCAATGGTAATTTGTTCTCTACAAACACCCGTGTTTGAAAAGGTTGGAAATTGGAACACACTTATTCCAGTCCCATGGAATGATCCCTGAGCTGTGGTTGATGAAGGATTATGGTCTATGTTATCAAGTGCCCCAACAGTGAAAAGACCTTTCCTTAGGATAGCAGGGCAGACCAGGTCCTGTGCCATGTACTTTCGACAGACAGCAGATCCAAGCTGGGTTTCAACCTCAAGGACACGTTTGTAGTTAATACTGATTCCCAATGTGTTGAGGGAATTGACAGTGATCTTGCTTCTCGTTTGAGTGTGAACTTGAAGACCAATATAAAGAGGAAGAGGCGGCTCATGAAGTTTGGAAGACCTTGATGGTCCTGTTGCATTAGCAGATCTTTTCTTCATATTGAAAAGTATCAGCTGAGAAATGGTTAGGCATGCCTGAGAAACATCGCTATCTTGATTAGTGACATTAGGGCCATTCAGTAGCATGGAAACCAGTGCCTTCAAACTGGGTGGGACGGAATCATTCTGACAGTTCTGTGGGAAGTGACCATCAAATTCAAACCCTGTATAGTCAACCATATCATTGCGAATTGATTTGACTAGTTTTGCAATTGCAAGTGCCTCTTTATCATAGTCACGAACCATTGTGCTTTCTTTCAGCATGGTCTGCATTCCATCTTTGAAAACAATTAATGTTGTATTTTTGCAAGACTGGTCCTGACATCCATCAAAATGATCCACAATTTGTGATTTAAGTCTGGTTTTGTTGATTGTTTTGTTGATACCAAGCTGACTTAGCCGACTTTCATATAAACCATGGAGTTCTAAGAGTTTGAAAATGTATGTCCCCCCTTCCAAGTTACTTTCGATGTATGATACCAATTCAGCAAAGACCAAAGCTTCAACACATTTTTCAGTTTCATTTGAATCTCTTTTCTCAGACCTTTGGATACTTCTGTATGTGTTTTTGTATTTAACAAGACATTCAAGATGGTATTTAGCTTCGATTGCAATTAGGTCCCCCCCTGAAATTTTTGCCAACAGAGCTGTGTCCTGCATTTCAGTGGCCATTTTCCGCAGACTGTTATCAAGATCCATTGTTGAACATTGACAGAGTTTACCTGTCTTCAAAGAGCAGAACAGGCACTCACTAGGACATGTATTTGAAATGGACTGGCGCTTGGATTGCCGCAAGTCTTCATCAACGGAGTCTTGTTTTCTTTTGTTCAGACTCTGACGCATTCGTAATTTCTCTAACTTTGAGAATGAAAATTTCAGATGGCATGACTTGTGCCATTTGGCTTTATTTTCTTCAAAAGCTTCAACTGTACCACAACCTTTGAAATCTATCTCCACAGGCATCCCATCCAATTCCTTAAATTCTTTAACTAACTTAAGGAAAGTGCTGTACACCTCTGCACCGTTTCTTTGCAGAGAATCTGCTGGAATATTCCCTCCTCCCTCTGAGCAAATCACGCACACACTCCAGTCCATGTTTTCTTACCCTAACCTTAACACTGACCAAAAAAATAAAATAAAATAAAATAATTGGAAGTCGCTTTAGATAAAAGCGTCTGATAAATGACCGTAATGTAATGTTTGAAAGCCTTTAAAAAGGCTGTTGGTTGAATAAAGCTACTTCAATATTACTGCTACGCAAAATTAGTTAGGTCTCTACTCTAGATCAATCTAATGACAACTGAACAGAAAATGAGAAGCAGAGCAAATATCAGTAAGAAGACACACCCCCTTCCACTCACTGTCCCACAATTCACTGATAGCACACTACAGGGGTCTAACTTTTACGCTACTGACTAGATTTGACGCTAGTCAGTGACTAGATTTGACGCTAGTCAGTGACTAGTTTGACGCTAGTCAGGACAATGTGATATACTGCCAGCGTCTAACTTTTACGCTAGTAAGGACAATGTGATATAGCCTACTGTACTTCCAGAGTCTAACATTTACGTTAGTAACTACAGGCGTCTGTAAACT
Organism: Aldrovandia affinis; assembly: GCA_029706075.1. Classification (NCBI taxonomy): domain Eukaryota; kingdom Metazoa; phylum Chordata; class Actinopteri; order Notacanthiformes; family Halosauridae; genus Aldrovandia; species Aldrovandia affinis. Next base: position 3,319 of record JAINUG010001961.1, on the reverse strand, counting down.
GTAAAAGTTACGGTAGCTCAAATTCATTCGGTGCCAATGGGAAACTAACCTAAGCTAGTTACATGCTAAATGTGAACTTCATAATCCAGGGGAGTGTTTTTTCCAGCACAAAATACATAATTGAACCGAGCACTGTTCTGATATACTGCCTTTATTGATTAGTTAAGCCCCGCCCCCTCACACCCCCCTACCTCCCTTCCCCAAGGGTCAGTCCAGGTTCAGTCCAGTGTCTTGTTTGCAATGATACAACATTTCTATACATTCGCAATAGTACATCCAACTGTGTGCTTCTATCCACAACATAAGAAATTAGCCAATTTTGGGGCATTAAAATGCTAATGAGTTGTGCCCCAATAGAGGGCTTGATCTCTGGTCATATGAAGATTTTAACAATATATTATCTATAGATAATCATTCATTGGGTCTTTTAAAAGTTTTTAAAAACAATTATGTATATATGCCATTGACAGTATATCACTCAGAAAAGGATTCATTTGGAAGGTCATCTCATTCCGAGTGTTTTTTTAAGCCTATGTTTGGTGTTTAAAGCTGTTTAAAATGTATTTAAGACATTTTTCATGGGTTATTTTGGGCAAATCCTTTAATATTAGTCTATTTACTATAAATGTAAAAGCTATAATTAGCACAATCAGCCAAAATGTCAGCATTATATCACTTTTTAGGAATCTTGGGTCTTTTCTGGTGGCCATTTTGGATTTCCCCTTTTAAAAGCCTTTAATGGGTCCAAATTTTTGGGCACCCCTTCTGAGATGGTGAGATACATCCTAAAGAGTGTGTGTACCAAATTTGGTGCTTCTATCCGCCGCGTAACGAGTTGGCCATTTTTTGAGCTTAATCCCCCCTACTACATCCAGGAGATCCACCGGAGATCTGCCCCCACCAGCGACCCACTTTTCTGGCTCTGCCTGCTCCACTCCCTGTGTGCCCAAGGCACAGTGGACCAAGGTCGGGTCCAGACGTCGATCCAGGCGCCTCGCTCTACCCACGCATCCGAGCCTGTGCCTATCAAACTGATTCCAGGCTCTCAGACAGCTGCCTTCCCCACAGTCCCCTCCATCAGATGCGGGCACATCCACCATGGTGACCGGGGACTCCATCGTCAGGGATGTGACTTTCCCCGATGGCCTGCGTGGGTCGCTTGGGTCTACGGTCGTCCACTGCTTTCCTGGAGCGCGAGTGCTAGACATTAACAAGCAAGTGCCTTCTTCGCTGGCAAACGACGGAAACGTGAGTACCATTGTGACCCATGTTGGTACAAATGACATTGTACTTCGACAGACAGAAACTCTGAAAAAACATTTTAAAACCCTTGTTGACACCCTCCAAGCAAACAAAAAGAATGTTGTGATGTCTGGTCCAATGCCTCGCTTTAGGCGTGAAATGTTTAGCTGCCTGCTTTCTCTAAACAACTGGCTAAGAGACTGATGCAAAACACGGCATATTGTTTTTATTGACAATTGGGACACATTTTGGGAGCAACCTACTTTTTAAAAACGTGATGGACTGCATCCGAACCCTAGAGGTGCTTTTATGCTGTCATGAAACATAGCGAAATGTGTCACAGTCTGACTTTGTCCCACAGTAGGAAACGCTATTTTAGATCTTAGCCCCTTTTTACACACGTTTCCGATACAAACGGTTATTTCTGACCGCTGTAGTCAGAGTGCATATTCTGCTGGTCTGCACAACCCACGTAGTGTTAATAGAAGTAACTTGCTGGAAATTCCCCTGTTAAAACGATTCCCTGTGATAACAGTGAGTGTTTCAAAGCAGTTGAGACTTGCGTTACTGAATGTAAGATCATTAACAAATAAAACCCTTTTGGTTAGCGATCTGATTGAACAGCATAAACTTGATTTAATCTTTTTAACAGAAACTTGGCTAGGTGCAGATGGTAAAGCCTCACTTATTGACGCCTCTTCTCCGAATGATGCCTTCTCTCATACAGTAAGGCAAGGCAGGAGAGAAGGTGGACCAGCAAGTATTTATCCATAAAATATAACATGCAAACAGATTTATATTGGGGATTTTTCTGTCTTTGAATATCTTGCCCTTGTACTGCAATGTGATGCTGCTGTGCTTCTTTTCATGACTATTTACCAACCACCTAAAAAGACTGCAGTATTTCTTAATGAATTTGCAGAGCTTTTATCCATTTTATCAACTGATTATGACAGAGTCCTTATGACTGGAGATTTCAATGTACATGTGGACAATGGTTCAGACTCCAAGGCTATGGACTTCATCAATCTGCTACAGTCTTTTGATTTTACCCAGCACGTTACCAGGCCAACGCATAGACATGGCCACACTTTGGATTTGATTGCCTCTAGAGGTCTAAGCACCACCGTATCCTCTATTATTGATGTTGCTATGTCTGACCATTTCTGTGCATTTTTTTAGGAAGCGCTATCTTAATTCTTAAGTAGCTGATAAGTTTGTAACTGTGTAAATGATATGCCTATGCTAGTCTTGCCTTTCTCCTGTGATAATTTGGTTAACAGTTTTAATAGAAAACTTAAAACAACCCTTGATATTGTTTCTCCAATCAAAATGAAAAAAGGCCTCCTCCAAAAAGAAGGCTCCATGGAGAAATGGAGAAGTAAGTCAGCTGAAAAGAAATTGCCGTAAAGCTGAACGAAAATGGAGAAAGACAAAGCTACAGGTTCATTATGAAATTCTTAAAGAACATCTTGCTAGCTACAATCGGGCTATAAAGGATGCTAGACAGTCTTATTTTCTAACTTGATCAACATACTTTCAAGGAAAGATAAACATTATTAGAAGGAATATCACACAAACAAAAGCAAACTCAGTGTTGGACTGTCCATGTGAGAGTATCATTAACTCCTTTTCCATAATGTAGAGATACCATTAAGATGGAACCATTAAGATGGTTAAGATGGAAAACATCATTTTTCCATCTTAAAAATATAGCAAAAGGTCAACAATTTATTAAACAACAAGATGCTGAAAAATTGATTCACGCCTTTGTTTCGTCAAGGTTGGACTATTGCAACTCTGTCTATTCTGGTTGCCCAAAAAACATTTTAAAGAGCCTCCAGCTCGTTCAAAATAAGGCAGCCAGAATCCTCACTAGAACGAGACGCACCGAGCACATTACCTCTATTTTATTTACTCTGCATTGGCTTCCTATTGAGGCTAGAATTGATCTTAAAATTTTATTTGTAACTTTTAAAGCCCTACATGGACTGGCGCCGGGGTATTTGTCCGATGCGCTTCGGCCATATATTCCGGTGCGCCCTCCGGTCGCAGGATGCGGGGTTATTAGTTGTCC
>JAINUG010001960.1:0-15184 GCA_029706075.1 Aldrovandia affinis | reverse complement strand
TTGAACACGGCTGGAAGTTGCATGCTAGTGAAACACAGCATGGATGAACTGTTGAAAAGAAAATAATAATATTGCCACTTAAAAGAATACTGGAAAGTTACATTTCAAGTTTTTAAAAAACTGAATAAACTGAACTAAATATAGAATATATGATATTTATGAATAATTTACAATGTATACAGACAATATATCATTAATGATAAATAACGCTGTTTATCAATTATGTAATATAAGAGGATTAGGATTATTTAGGCTAATTTGATTTAACATACAAATATAATAGGCAATTAAACCTGACTTGAGTAAGACTAGTGTACAGCCATGATCTTGAAAGCTTCTTGTAAAGTCACAAGTCACACCTTGATGTATATTATTATATTACTGTGGCAGAACAGCATGGACTTTCTGTCTGGAGACAGTGGTCTTACCAGAGGGTGGCCAGCACTGCTAAGAGACACTCTTGAGGGAAAATATTTTTCCCAAAAATTATTTAGGTTATATCATTTTAAGAATGAATTATATGTTGAAGAATTTGTGGCTTTGTGGTGACGATAGTACTTACTCTTCGTACAAGATAACGATATAAAATAGATTTATCTAATGGAACTCATGAAGTAACAAACATGGAGAAGTTTCAGAACCTGAACCTTTAGAAACCTGGAGTGATAGACTTTTATGGAACTACCATTTCACCGAAAAATGAAACAATTAGTTTGGGAAGTACTTTTTCCACACAGGAATCTTGAGGTAGGGTTTGCAGTGCTGAACATTTCCTACTGGCTCTGAGTATGGTGGCAAGACTCTTGAGGCTGGCTGGTTTAATCACAATGGCACTACAGGGAACAAATCACATTTGTGTTGGAAAATCAACATGATGGAACATGCTACTTGTTGGATCTGCAGAGAAGAGGATCAGGCTACAACTAAAGGAAACAGGCTAACTATTTTTACAGCTAAAAGCTAACATTAGCTAGTGTACAAATTTTATTGTATGAGATTTATTCTTAATGAATTGTGAAAACATCTAATATTTGATATTATGTTTATTGACATTTAGTGACAAGTTAATAGCTTAGCTACAACAAAATATGTACACAAATGTAGTTATTTTAAACAACCAGACTTTTCTTTAGCTTGAGAAGGCTAATAAAGAATGACATGTTAGCCAGCAGACTAATTAGCCTAATCTTCGGTTCTTTAGACCCCTGTGGAAACGCAGACTACACGGACTGAAGGAACCTTTTAGTTCCTTGAAAATAGTAAAAACTTTAAAATAAAACTTTGGTGAAACAATGTATTATATTTATGCTAGGTATGACTGGACTCACTGCCAGATATCTTATAATATTCTGCAAATAAAAATAAATGGTTCTTCAATTACACTAAGATGAGGATTCCAATAATGTCTTATGTTTACAAACATCAAAGGTCAACTTTACAACATTCAACACTGGCCACGGTGACCGGGTTCAATTCCCCGTCGCGCCCAGAGTCGGCTCTGGCCGGAGTGCCACTGGTGGTGATGGCTGTCCACTCCCAGGATGGGGGAGGGAGTTTTCTGCCAGGATGTTTGACAAGACAGGATCAAATGGAGCACTGGGTTGTCGATGGTCTGGCGAGTGCCAAATTCAGAGAAGACGACATTCGCTGGGCCACTACCAGTCATGTGGCTACGGCAGCGAACTCATACATGGGGCACTGACTTGAAAATAGGTAATTGGCTACCAAAAATCCGAAACAAAAAAATTAAATAATAAAGCCACAGACTCGAAAACCCACACCAACTACAACATACCCATGCAACATGTCACCAGTTCTCTATGTTTGACAAGTACTAAGCCAAGCCTTGGAGCATTGTTTTTCATAATACCATATGTATTCTCTTCTAAGTGAATATGGTGATGGTTATTTTCCCTGTCCAAATGGAATTGAACCATTGTTACACTTTATATTCAATTAGGCCCCTTGTTATGGAGTCTTAGAGTTTTCCTGACATCCTGCCATCCTTATGAGCTGTTTATTTTTTTTTCTTGCTGTCTGAATGAGAGAGCCACATTGAGATGCTGATTTAGTCGCTGCCTTCTCCGACCTAGCAGTGGAGGCTCATAACGAGGACATGCACCTTGTGGGGGGCTGGGTTTAGCTGGTACATAAGGTCACAGAATATGTTCTGGGAACATATAAGAAGGTGAGAAGTCTAACTAGCAGACATCCTTGACACGGAAAGACTGTGTTTAAACACTCAAATCTCTGACCTGCAGGTTTCTTAGTCTCAGTCTTTTACCTTAAAGCAAACTTTATTTCTGTTCTAAGTCAACGCTTTCTAGTGGTAACTCTTTTCGTTGAAGTCTGCTCTGCTGATTTGGTTTTTCTATGTGTTGTCCTCCTTGAGACACACGATTTGCGCTGGGAACGCAGAATATGGTAACACCGGTTTCTTTTGTTTAAATCGTCAGATCATAGGCTGATTTATTAGTCGCTCTGTTTACTTACACCCTAGCGAGTCGGCCACTGCACCAAGTGAACTTAAACTGAAAAGGGAAAATATATATATTTTGCTGTTGCACAAACACAACAAGTTACTTTCATCGCATTAAGTTTGCACTCTCAACAACACCAAAAACACTGACTTTATTTTTGTCATCTACACTAGCCGAGTTCGCCATGCCGGCGAACATGTTTGATGTACAGGAATTCAGTGATTCACCTAGCTGACGCAAATAAGAAAATGTAGAAAAGCCGGATCTGATTGAAATAGCAGAAAAGTATAACATCTGCCACCCCGCCAGTACAAAGAAAGATATTTATCAGTGGCTCACGGCATGCATTGGAGAGAAAAGTCAATTATCCCTGGGAGGGATATGACACTAAAATCGTAGAACATCACCTGGAAGAGCCACCTCCCAGCCGCCAATTACGCAGCGTGAGCTGGACAATTACAGCCGGAACGCCAACTTAGGGCTGGGCGTTGAAAGAGAAAATGAACGTCGGCATGAATTAGAGCGAAGAGTTAGAAATGAACGGAGCCGGAGCGCAAGCAGCATGCAATTCAGTTAAAATAAATAGGTGCTGAAAAGATGAACTGGGACACCTAAAATCAGTCTCCTGCCCTTATACAGCCTCTGCCTGAGTTTACACTAAATGTGGCAGCAGACTCATACCACCTTTTAATGAAAGATGCAGACGTAGCTATAATTTACCTTGTTTGGAGCGAATTGCCACTCATTAAAATGGCTGACTGGATGTTTGGTCATTGCCTCCTCCTCGTTCTTGCTGAAAGCACAGAGAGATATATACACGTCTGTCTAGAGTGCAGATTATAAATGGTAAAATAATCTATCCTTCAGGTATGAGTTAGTCCTAGAAGCTTCAGCAGACACAGTTCCAATACAAAAATGAGCCTGAACCATGTAGAATTTGGTAAGGGAACAGGCACGATGTTTGATCGCTATGTGCTTCTCAAGCTGTCAAGAGAAATTGAGAGTATGAAAACACTCATACTGCTTGAACAGTTCCAAAGATTGCCTACCTGAAAGAGTGGCAACCTACATTAATGAAATACCGAGATCTCACTTTAGAAAGTTGTTGAACCATGATGAGTTTGTGCTGACTCACAAACCACATTCACTAGCAAGACTGAAAACCCACACCACACACAGAAATATTATAATTATGTGAGAGGTCACATAGTTCACCCAGAGGACTGATGATCAACTACTTTTACAAGGTCCAAAGACAAACGGACAGAAAGCTATCCTATGACTCAACTATAATCACTTCCTGTTTTGGTTGACTCTGTCATTATCTGAACGCAACGCCGCAGTCACTTACCGCTCCAAATCGTAATTTTCCCCATGTCACCATTTTTCTGCAGATTTTAATAAGATTTGAAATTAATAAAACTTCTTTCTATTTTTAAAAATCTTTTTTGCTACTTCTCACCAATCAACTTATATGGTAAGCACAAACGATGGCTGCTTCTCCTCTCCTCCTTTTGCTCTGGTTGCAGTGGCATCTTATTTACTACGACTGAATAAAACTCATGATCTTTAATCTCTCTGAGAGTCCGGATGCGGGCCTCTAACTCAACTATCCTCTCTTAACGCTAAATTAAGCTCACATTTATGGCATGTAAAATTAACATTATCAGTAACATCAGCAGGAGAGCTAAGACTATACATGCTACAACCAGAGCAAAAAGGAGGAGAGAGGAAGCAGCCATCGTTGTGCTTACCATATAAGTTGATTGGTCAGGAGTAACCAAAGATTTTTTTAAAAATAGAAAAGAGTTTTGTGTTTAAACCAGTGTAAAAATGCAGAAAATGCGGGCGGTGAAACAGCAGGGAAAAGTACGATTTGGAGCAGTAGTGACTATAGCGCGCGTTGCGTTCAAATGGCAAACAGGAAGTCAGCAAAACAGGAAGTGATTATAGTTGAGTCATAGGACCAGCTTTCTGTCCGTTTTTGTCTTTGGACCTTGGCAAAAGTGATTGATATCGGTCTCTGGGAGGTGAATTATGTGACCTCTCACATAATTATATGTATTTCTTGTGTATGGGTGTGGGTTTTCAGTCTTGCTAGTGAATGTGGTTTTATGAGTCAGCACAAACTCATCAGCCAGAACGGCAGCTTTTTCTAAAGTGAGATCTCGATGTTCATTAATGTAGGTTGCCACTCTTTCGGGTAGGCAATCTTTGAACTGTTCAAGCAGTATGAGTGTTTTCATACTCTCAATTTCTGTGACAGCTTGAGAAGCACACCAACGATCAAACATACGTGCCTGTTCCCTTGCAAATTCTACATGGTTCTGTGACTCTGTTTTTATAATTTACGGAACTGTTGTCTGTAGGCTTCTGGGACTAACTCATATGCCTGAAGAAGGATAGCTTCTTTTACCATTTTATAATCTGCACTCTGAACAGACGTTAACGCTGCATATACTTTCTGTGCTTTCGACAAGAACGAGGAGGAGCAATGACCAAACATCGGTCGGCCATTTTTAATGAGGTGGCAATTAAGCTCAAACAAGGTAAATTATAGGCTACGTCTACATCTTTTTCATTAAAAGGTGGTATGAGTCTGCTGTTACGACCCAAGTCAAACTCAGACGGGCGCACGGGCAGGAGACTGATTTTGGAGTTGTCCCAGTTCTATCTTTTCAGCTTTTTTCTATTTATTTTAACTGAATTGCATGCTGTGCGCTCCAACGCTCCCGTTCCATTTCTAACTTTCTTCGCTCTAATTCATACCGACGTTCATTTTCTCTTTCAGCAACCGCTAATTGTTCAGCTGCCAATTTTGGCTCAGCTCACGCACACGTAATTTGGGCGAGCTGGGAGGTGAAACTGTTCCAGGTGATGTTACGATTTTAGGTAGCCTACTTCCTCCTCAGGGATAATTGACTTTTCTACCAATGCAGCCGTGAGCACGGTAAAAATGTCTTTCTTTGTACTGGCGGAGGTGACTTGAATGTTATACTTTTCTGCTATTTCAATCAGATCCGCTTTTCTACATTTTCTTATTTCGTCCCAACTAGGTGAATCACTGAATTCCTGTACATCAAACACATATTTCGCCGGCATGACTTGAACTTTCGGCTAGTGTAGATGACAAAAATAAAGTCAGTGTTTTTGGTGTTGTTTGTGAGTGCAAACTTAATGCGATCGTAACTTGTTGTGTTTGTGCAACAGCAAAATATATATATTTTTTTCCCTTTTCAGTTTAGTTTCACTTGGTTGCGAGTGGCCAAAACTCCTTAGGAGTGTAAGTAAACAGAGCGACTAATAAAATCAACCCAAACCAGGCGATTTAAACAAAGAAACCGGCGGAAACACCACTATGTTACGTTCCCAACATAAAATCGTGTCTCAAGGAACTAACATAGAAAAACCAAACTCAACCAAACGAACTTCAACAAAAGGATTACCCACTAGAAAGCGTTACAGCTTAGAACAGAAATAAAGTTTGCTTTAAAGGTAAAAGACTGAGACTAAAAGAAACCATAGATTAAAGAGAGATTTGAGTGTTTAAACACGGTCTTTCCGTGTCAAGGATGTCTGCTAGTTAGACTTCTCACACTTCTTACTTCAACAGGCATTCCCCGAACACTGTTACGAGAAGCACTTATGTACTGGCTAGGCCAGCCCCCACAGGTGCATCGCATCCTGGTTAACGAGGCTCCACTACTGATTGGAAGAGCAGCGACCAATCAGCATCCTGATATGGCTCTCATTCAGACAGCAAGAAAAAAATAAACAGCTCATAAGGATGGCAGGATGTCAGGAAAACTCCCAGGACCTCATAACAAGGGCCTAATTGAATATAAAATTAACAACTTCAATGATTCATTCATTTGGACAGGGAAAATAACCATCACCATATTCACTTAGAAAGAATACATTAATTATTATGAAAAAACAATACTCCAAGGCCCAGCTTCATAGTACTTGTCAAACATAGAGAACTGGTATTGTATTGTGGTCATATTGTGGATTGGTGTGGGTTTTGGGGTCTGTGGCTTTATTATTTAATTTTTTTGTTTGAGGATTTTTGGTAGCCAATTACACCCACTATTTTCAAGTCAATTGCCCCCCTTGTAATGTGAGTTCGCTGCCAGAGCCCTGTGACTGGTAGTGGCCAGGCGAAATATCGTCTTCTCTGAATTTGGCACTCGCCAGGCCATCGACCGTAACCCAGTACTCCAGACCCAGTCCTGTCGCAGCAAACATCCTGTCGGCTTCCTCCCACTCCCTGGGGTGGACAGCCAATCACCACCCCAGTGGCACTCCCGGCCAGAGCCGACTCTGGCGCGACGGGGAATTGAACCCCGGTCACCGTGGCCAGTGTTGAATGTTGTAAAGATTGGACCACGCGGTAGGCCCCCTGTGGCTTTATTTTGAGCATTTATTTGGAATCCTCATGTCTTAGTCATAATTACGAAGGAGCAATTTGGTACTATATTTACAGAATATTATATGAATCCTACAACAGTAAAGGTCCAGTCCTTACCTATTTATAAATATAAGCCGTGTTTCCACCAAAAAGTTTTATTTTAAAGTTTTTACTATTTTCAAGGAACTAAAGGTTCCTTCAGTCCATTGTAGTCTGCGTTTCCACAGGGGTCTAAAGAACCACGAAGATTAGGCTAATTAGTCTGCTGACGCATGTCATTCTTTATTTAGCCTTCTCGCTTCAAGAAAGTCTGGTTGTTTAAAATAACTACATTTTGTGGCCATGTTTTTGTTGCTAGCTAGCTAGCTAACTTGTCACTGATGTCAATAAACATATAATATCAAATATTAGATGTTTCTAATTCATTTAAGAATAAAATCTCATCTGGCTAAGGGGGTTGTACACTAGCTAATGTTAGCTTTTGGCTAGCATAAAAAATAGTTAGCCTGGCTAGCTAGTTAGCTAGCCTGATCACTCTTTCTCTCCATGGATCTAAACAAAGAAATAGCATGACATCCAGCTCCATGTTGATTTTTCCAAAACACAAATGGTTTGTTACTGCCGATTTTTAAAAATGGCAGTTGAAACACAGCGCTGCGAGTCTTTTACCATACTCGACCAATCGGAAATGTTCAGCACTGCAAGCCCCACCTCCAAAGTTCCTGTACTTCGAAAAAGTACTTCCCCAGAACTAAATTTAGACCCTGGTGCCTGCGGTGGAAATGCAGTGAGTTCCTCTAAAGGATATCACTCAGGTTTCTGAGGTTTCAGGTTTCTGAGCTTTCTCCACTTCTTTATTCCCGCTAGCTGATTCCATTAGATCGTCAATACCCAACATCAATTATCTTATGCACAGGAAGCAAATTATCGTCACACAAAGCCACAAATTCCTTCAACATATCGTCACCTTCTTAAAATAATGGCCTAAGTAATTTTTTGAGGAAAAATATTTTTTTCCCTAAGTCATCTCTTCGTGATGCTGGCCACCTCTGGTAAAATTGCCTACATCCTTAATTGAAAAGATCATGCTGTTCCTACCCCGGTAATATAATGGCCTACATCAAGAGTGTGACTTGTGACTTTACAAGCTTTCAAGATGGCGGCTGCTTGCCTAAGTCACTTACTCCAGAAGTCAGGTTTAAAATTGCCTGTCACAACGGCATGTTCGTAAATTGGCCTAAGTAATCTAATCCTCTTATGTTACATAATTGACCGACAGCGTTATTTGTCGTCAATAGTCACATATTGTCATAACCTTTTTGTGTGAAATTATTCATAAATATCATATATTCTATATTTGGTTCAGTTTATTCAGTTTTTTTAAAAACTTGAAAATATGACTTAGGCCATTATTTTAAGAAGGTGACGATATGTAATGTTTTTGTTTTTTCAAGCAGTTCATCATACTGTAGCTGCCAACATGTACAACACCAAACAATGTTATTAGGTATTTTGGATAAAACATGTGTCCAACAGAAGCTTTATGAAATATGATTTACCAGAATTGTTAGGTCCAGAAATTGTACACGAGATGGGATGTCGAAGAGGCCTCGGGTGGTGTAATGGTAAAAGCATTTGCCCAGAGGGCAGGTTGCCCACTCCAGCCGGGGTTTGATCCCCCGTTTGGTGCGGCAATTGGCTGTAAGCCTCAGGAGGATTGGGGGAGCCGGCAAAAGATTGCCAAGGAGCATATAGGGCTTCCCTGTGGGCAAAACAAATAGGCGAGTTCTGTCTCGGAGGAAGCAGTTCATTGCCGGCCTCGGGGTAGTGGCTTGTCCCATAGATGCAGGCGGGCTCATGGGGAAGAATTGAAGAAATAGAGGGTACAATTGGCCATAAAATTGGGAGAAAAACAGGGAAAAAATCTGGAATGTTATTATTATTATTATTTTTTATATTAAAGTGTGTTGAAAGCACCAGAATTTCCTAGGGTCCTAAAATCCATATGGTTGTCAGTCAAGGTTTCTATAAAACAACAGGTGAAGCAGTGCTTCACCTAAAAACAAACAAAAAAAAAAACATGACACACATATCACATAAAACATTTTTTAAATGCCTAAGTATCATCACAACAACTATTTCTTCTGTGAATCAAGCCCAAAAAGTCTCACTTTTAAAATGTATCGTGTACAACAGTTTTGTTGTTTTGATAAAACAGGAACAGTGATGGCGCGGCCGTGTCCAGACGCCGTCGTGGTAGCTCTGTGGAGATTGTGCATTTTTTTTGTTTTTATGGTTGTTTTTAATATCTTTCTTTGCGCAAATACATCGGCACTAATAACATACGGACGCAGCACACTTTGGGACATAAACCTTTCCGCACAACAAAGGGTTTTGTCCACTTTTTCCTTCGACCCAGCGTGGCGGCAGAGATTGTACGGCCCGAGCCACAACAACAGTGGAGACGCATCTACGGGGAGACGAAGGAGAAACATTGGGGAAAACGGAGCGGAATTCGGAACAGACTGAGAGTTCAAGCCCACCGTCCACTCTGCCCAGCATTCTTCTTGCTAACGTCCAGTCTCTGGAAAATAGTTGGATGATGTTAGGCGAGGATTAGATTCCATGTGTTATGTCGGCATCAGAACAAGCATCGGCGTGGCTATGGTGGTGGCTGAGGACTTTAATAGGGCGAACCTAAAGAAAGTCATGCGAGAACTTTCACCAGCACATTACGTGTGCTACCAGAGGAAAGAGCGTTGGACCACTGCTATCGCCCGTTCAAGAGAGGCTACAAGGCTGTCTCTCTACCTCCGTTCGGCAAATCAGACCATGCCGCCATTTTCCTGCTGCGGAGTATAAACAAAGGATAGCAGGGGAAGAGGTAGTGACGAGGGCGTAAGCGGTGGTCTGACCATTCAGAGGCTGAGCTACAGGGCTCTGTGTGGCGTCGACTGGGACATGTTCAATCAGTTCAGGGGCGTCAGCGAGTTTTGCGAGTAATGCTGAGCTTCATAACAACGCCTGAAGTGGACACCATCGTCCCCACGGTAAAGTTAGGTCTTTTCCTAACCAAAAACCCCGTGGGTTGATAAATCCATCATGACGCTTTGAATGCCCGCACTGCTGCCTATAACTCCCGGTCTTGTGTCCGGCAACATGAATGAGCACAAGGCAGCGTCTATGGACTGAGAAAGGCGGTGAAGGGAGGCCAAGAGGAGGTACAGAGACAGAGTGGAGTCGCAGATGGAGCAGCGCGACACCAGGCCTATGGCAGAGGAGCTACGGACTATAACAGACTACCAGGGCAGACCCCCTGCAATTGTGAGTGCCGACGCATCCCTAGCAGACGACCTGAACTCATTTTATGCACGGTTTGAGGCTAGCAACAACAGCGCTCGCCGGCTAACAACAACACTGCTAGCATAGCCGAAGTGAGTTCTACCACTGGGGACGTACACACGCTCTCGGTGACCCGAGCACAGTGTGAGGAGGGCTCTAACGAGGGTGAACACCAGGAAAGCTGCTGGTCCAGATGGCATATCTGGGCGAGTACTGAAAGACCTGTGCTAACCAGCTAGCTCAGTGTTCACCACTATATTCAACATCTCCCTGGCTGAGTCTGTGGTCCCCGCCTGCTTCAAGAGATCCACTATTGTCCCTGTGCCCAAGAATGCTTCTCCAGCATGCCTGAATGACTATCGACCGGTGGCGCTCACCTCGGTGGTCATGAAATGCTCGAGCTGATTAAAGGAATACATCTCGCCTTCCTCCCTTGCTCCATGGACCGCTGCAGTTCGCTTATCGTCCCAAACAGATCCACCGGATGATGCTGTCTCCCAGGTACTGCACACCACACTCTCTCATCTGGACAGCCGGAAGGGGGCTACGTGAGACTGCTGTTCATTGATTATAGTTCATCTTTCAACACCATAGTCCCCACCAGACTGGCTGGCAAGTTGATTGAGCTGGGACTGAACACCCCCTGTGTGCCTGGATCCTGGACTTCTGTCACTTAGGCCCAGGTGGTCAGGAGTGGGCAGACACACCTCCAACCCCTCACCCTGAACACAGGATCCCCCAGGGTTGCGTCCTCCAGCCCTACTGTACTCCTGTACACACATGACTGTGTGGCCAGGTCAGCTCCAACTCCATCATCAAGTTTGCGGATGACACAGTGGTGGTGGGCCTGATCTCCAACAACGACGAGAAGGCCCACCACCACTGTCATCCGCAAACTTGATGATGGAGTTGGGCTGGACCCCTGGCCACACAGTCATGTGTGTACAGGCTGTGGAGACAGCCTGAGTTCTGTGTTCGGAGGCAATCGTCTGCCACCTGACACCTGGGGCCTGGCCCGGTGAAGTCGGATCCGGAAGAATGTATTCGATCTACAATCAACGGCATCTGGTGAGGATTTATGAGTGGTGAAAGATGAACTATGATCAATGGCAACGATGCTCGGCTTTGTCCAAGGCGGTGGCGAGTACCTGGGAGACAGCGTAACTCGTGGTGACGTAAGCGAACTGCAGCAGTCCATGGGAAGCAAGAGAGAAGCAGATGTAATCAGCCTCTGAAAGCATTTCATGACCGCAGTGGCCACCCGGCTGATGGTGAGCATGCTGGAAATATTCTTGAGCACGGGAGACAATAGTGAATCTCTTGAAGGCCAGGACACGAACTCCGGCCGAAGTGAACACTGGGCTAGCTGGTGCCCTGAGTCTTTGGCTCGCTTAGATAGTCTGGGCAGCAGCAGTGTTCACTTACTGCGTTAAATTTTTCTGGCACCGATGCAGCGTATCGTCCCAGTGTGAACTCGCCGACTATGCTAACGTGTTGACGATTAGCGGCGAAATAGCTGCAAACGCGTGCATAAAATGAGTTCGGAGTAGTCTGTGAGATGCGTCGACTCCACGGCTGCGGGGGTACCCTGGCAGTCGTGGCCCTGCCGCAGAAGATCTGGTGTCGTATTTGCTCCATCTCTTTTCCTCTTGGCTCCTTCTGCAGCCCTTCTCAGTATGGGGCGCGCTGGCTGTAACTGTTGCGGACACAAGATGAGTTATGGAGCGGCAGTGCGAAGGCATTCAAAGCGTCAGTAGATGGTATCAACCCGCGTTTTGGTTAGGAAGAACTGGCTTTACGCGATGAGAGTGGTATCACTAGCGCTATGGCTTCGTTACTTGCACTCGTAAAGCTGTGGCGTCCTGGAACTGGGTGGGAACATGTCCCGGTCGGCGATACGCAAATCGCCAGCTCAGCGCGAATGAACCGCAGCTTCGTCCTGCGTCGTAATCACTTTGTTTACTTCTCGACGACAGGCATGTCTGATTTGCGGCGAAGAGAGATTGGCCTTGTAACCTCTGAAGCGGCGTATCGCGTGCGTTCTTTCCACCACTGTCAACTGCGTAATGTGCTGGTGAGACCCGGCATGATAACAGGATAAGCTTCTTTTCCTTAGCTGCGTCGGATCTCTGATGCCCGACATAACATGGAATCTGATCGCTGCAGCCTAACATCGCGGCCTCAGGGCAGGCGTTAACAGAAGAATGGAGCGAAATGGGCGATGAGCTTCTCAGTCTGTTCGATTCGGCGTTTACGGTGTTTTCTCGCTTAGATCTTCCTATGCGTCTTGTTGTTGTGGCTCGCTCATGCAATCTCTGCGTTTTCGAAAAGAAGAATGGACAAAACCGCTGTTAATGTGGCAATTTATGTCCCAAAACATGTGACTAATAGATAAAAACAACCATAAGGAAACAAAAAGATGCAATCTCCACAGAGCTACGCGGCGTCTGAGCATATCCGCGTTCTGTTATCAAAACAGCAAACTTATTGTGCAGCTACATTTAAAAGTGAACTTTGAGCTTGATACAGAAGAAAACCAGTTATTGTGATGATACTTAGGCATTTGTTTTTGTGTGTATTGTGTCATGTTTTCTGACTGTTGAAGCACTGCTTCACTGTTGTTTTATAGAACCTTGACTGGCTTTAACCTGTAATAGAAAAATTCTGGTACTCAACACTTTAATATAAAATAACAATAATGGCATTCCTCTCACAATTTTATGGCCAGTCTATTTCTTCAATTCTTTCCCCGTAACCGCGTAATCTATGGGGCAACCTTACTGACGACTGCTTTCCTCAATGAGCCGCCTATTGTTTGCCCTGAAAGCCCCTGCCTTGCTCACTTGGCATCTTTGCCCGGCTCTTAATCCTCCACGAGGCTTACAGCCAATTGCCGCACCAAGCGGGGGATCAAACCCCGGCTGGAGTGGAGCAACCTGCCCTCTGGGCAAATGCTTTTACTGCACCACCGAGGCCTCTTAAACTGTCCCATCTAGGTATTACAATTTCTGGACCTAACAATTCTAGTAAATCATATTTCATAAAGCTTCTGTTGGACACATGTTTTATCCAAAATACCTAATAACATTATTTCCAATTATTGTACATGTTGTAGCAGCTACAGTATGATGAACTGCTTGAAAAAACAAAAACATTACATGCTCGTCACCTTCTTAAAATAATGGCCTAAGTCATATTTTCAGGATTTTTAAAAATGAATAAACTAGACCAAATATAGAATATATGATATTTATGAATAATTTCACACAAAAAGGTTATGACAATATGTGACTATTGACGTACAAATAACGTGTCGGTCAATTATGTAACATAAGAGGATTAGATTACTTAGGCCAATTTACATACCGTTGTGACGGGCAATTTTAAACCTGACTTCTGGAGTAAGTGACTTAGGCAAGCAGCCGCCATCTTGAAAGCTTGTAAGTCACAAGTCACACTTCTTGATGTAGGCCATTATATTACCGGGGTAGGAACAGCATGATCTTTCAATTAAGGATGTAGGCAATTTACCAGAAGTGGCCAGCATCACGAAGAGATGACTTAGGGAAAAAAATATTTTTTCCTCAAAAATTACTTAGGCCATTATTTTAAGAAAGGTGACGATATGTTGAAGGAATTTGTGGCTTTGTGTGGCGATAATTTGCTTCCTGTACTTAAGATAATTGATGTTGGGTATTGGCGATCTAATGGAATCAGCTAGCGGGGAATAAAGAAGTGGAGAAACCTGAAACCTCAGAAACCCTGAGTGATATCCTTTAGAGGAACTCACTGCATTTCCACCGCCTTGAGCACCAGGGTCTAAATTTAGTTCTGGGAAGTACTTTTCGAAGTACAGGAACTTTGGAGTGGGGCTTGCGGTGCTGAACATTTCGATTAATTCGAGTATGGTAAAGACTGTAGTATTATTGACTTTCAACTGCCATTTTAAAAATGGAAAGTAACAAACCATTGTGTTTTGGAAAAATCAACATGGAGCTGGATGTCATGCTATTTCTTTGTTTAGATCCATGGAGAGAAAAGTCAGGCTGGCTAACTGGCTAGCCAGGCTAACTATTTTTATGCTAGCCAAAAGCTAACATTGGCTAGTGTACAGCCCCCTTAGCCAGATGAGATTTTATTCTTAAAATGAATTAGAAACATCTAATATTTGATATTATATGTTTATTGACATCGTGACAAGTTAGCTAGCTAGCTAGCAACTTAAAAACCTTGTAGTTATTTAAACAACCAGACTTTTCTTGAAGCGAGAAGGCTAAATAAAGAATGACATCGTCAGCAGAACTAATTAGCCTAATCTTAGGTAGTTCTTTAGACCCCTGTGGAAAGCATGAACTACAATGGACTGGAAAGACCTTTTAGTTCCTTGAAAATAGTAAAAACTTTAAAATAAAACTTTTTGGTGGAAACACGACATATTTATAAATAAGGACTGGACCTTTACTGTTGTAGGATTCATATAATATTCTGTAAATATAGTACCAAATTGCTCCTTCGTAATTATGACTAAGACATGAGGATTCCAAATAAATGCTCAAAATAAAGCCACAGGGGCCTACCGCGTGGTCAATCTTTACAACATTCAACACTGGCCCTTGTTGACCGAGGTTCAATTCCCGTCGCGCCAGAGTGTCCTGGCAGGAGTGCCACTGGGGGTGGTGATTGGCTGTCCACCCCCAGGGAGTGGGGAGGGGCTTCGACAGGATGTTTGCTGCGCACAGGACTGGGTCTGGAGTACTGGAGTTACAGTCGATGGCCTGGCCCGAGTGCCAAATTCAGAGAAGGCGATACTTAAACGCCGTCACTACCAATCCTGAAGACTACGACAGCCGAACTCACATTACAAGGGGCAATTGACTTGAAAATAAGGTAGGTGTAATTGGCTACCAAAAAATCGAAACAAAAAAATTAAATAATAAAGCCACAGACCCGA
>JAINUG010000196.1:1625000-1779992 GCA_029706075.1 Aldrovandia affinis | reverse complement strand
TGTTCAATTTATGACAGAAATGATTTAATGGAAAATATAATGGAAAATATATATTTATGATTCCGTA
Organism: Aldrovandia affinis; assembly: GCA_029706075.1. NCBI lineage: Eukaryota > Metazoa > Chordata > Actinopteri > Notacanthiformes > Halosauridae > Aldrovandia > Aldrovandia affinis. The sequence goes on along the minus strand of JAINUG010000196.1, from coordinate 1,779,925 downwards.
TTAAACTCGAATGAACAATGTGTATTATTATAATTGTAACACTATTTCTTACAATTCGAATTACACGTTGCATTCGTTACAATTACAAACAATACAATGCATAACAATTATTGACATTGTTATCATTATTGACACCATTTACAAGTAGGAATACACTACTATGCCAGCAGTGAATCTTGTTTATGTAAAACTGCCACAAGGTGTCCGTATAGTGCCGATTTAGAAACACACTTCAAACTCCTAGCTTTGGGATAATTATGTGGCATTGATATAGTATTGAACATACAATTCTGAAATTCCTTCCATTAGTCCGTCCTCGGAGCTTTGTGCCTGCCTTTTCATAGTTTTCCCTGGTCCAAAATCGATATGGCCAAATACTTCTGTGCAATACGAACAAAAATGGACAGCTCTCAGTCCTCATGCATCATTTGCCTGCACGATCATCCTTTTAAACTCTGGATGTTCCTATCTAAGGAATAAGTCTAGGCTTGCACGGGTAGATCAGCCTTTCCCAAGCGTTGTTTTGAAATTTAATGTGCTGTGCACCAGCCAGTTATGCGCAGGTGGAGCCCGCGCACCTCTCACTGGAGCGACATCTTATACAAAACGTGGCTTCTATTTGGGAAGATACTGTCAGCGTTGACTAACATAACTCCAGCCCACCACGCTTGCACCGATCCATTCGAGTAGCCCTGTGGGCAATACGTATGTCGCCAAACAATTAACTGTAACTGTTTCCCAATCTTTTAATCTGTAACGTTTTTTGTTTAAACTTGATATTCATGGTGCAAATATAAGAGTGTCTAATTGGTGATTCCACTTGCCATTCTAAAATAAACCTATTCTGTCTATTCTCTTTGATTCCTGTTTTAATATACGGTAGGTCACGCTCTCCTATTGGCTAGCGTGTGGGACTCACTTACGTGGGGCGGCCTTTTAATTTAAAGACGTCCCAGTCTCTGATCTTCGCACTCGCGGTGGGTTGATGGTTTGAAGGCACTGTGCCAGAAAAGTTGTTTACTATTATAAAAGTGATGATCGAATATATCTAACATGTGAAATATGTAGGCCTAATTAATTATTCATGTTCCATTTCGGTTTGATTTGCATGTGCAAAAGTACTATTTTTGTGTTTATTTTGTAGAATTATTAAATACGTGCATGTAGCTGCTTTTTGCTACCTAGTTTTGCAAACAACGTTAGTCTTATTGCTAGCTCAAGTTGCATACATAGCTAACGAGCGGTTCATTTCTTTGTGTAGCATGCATGACGACGTGATATGTGTGGCTTCACTTTCACCAGCGAATGCATTTTACAATTTGTGTACAGATACATTTGTTTTTCATATTGCATATTCATTCATTCTAATATTCTAATAATGTGATCTTCGCGGTCGCTCGTGCATGACGACGTGATATGTGTGGCTGCACTTTCATCAGTGAATGTATTTTACCATTTGTGTACAGGATAAACAACTATAGACTGGCTGTCCGACTCCTGTGTGGTCATTAAACACACCGCAGAGTGACCCGTAACATTGGACCCGTCGTTGGATCTGCTGTAGCCGGTCCACAGGGAAAGCTGCAAGATAACAGAGCCACGTTTGCACGCACACAGACACACACAGGCGAGCACGCGCACAGGCGCCTATCATGATAGCAATCTAGCTATGTTGACGGTACTTTTACAGCGAGTGTAATTATTCAAGTGTATTGCTATTTACCAAGTGTTTACGTGTGGATATTTATATTTGCTGCAGTTAGTGTATTGCCATTTTACGAGTGTATATAAGTGTAAATATGTATCTTTTCTCCAGGTATTGCATAGCAGCAGTGTATTTTCAGTTGTGAGTAACAAACATTACCATTAGACATATACATATGTTTGTTTTTATGTGAGTGTTACTGCAGCTAGTTAATGATGTGTATTGGTGGCAGATATTTTATTAATTTATACTTGCATTTTTGAGTGGCAATTTTATTAGCTTATTTTGCCATTTCCTCAAAGTTTACTGAGCAATGGCTGAGGATAATTTGGGCTTTGGCAGGGGGAGAGCTATGCCACTGTCCTTTTTGAGGTCATCTTGTCAGCCAGGGGGTGTGGGTGAGAGTGTTAACACATATCTAGTAGGGGATGATGATGATGATAATAATACAATTTATTTATACAGCACCTTTCATACAGAATGCAGCTCAAAGTGCTTTTACATTTTAGCACGAAGAATAGAGAAAACAAAATAATAATAAAATAAAATAAAATAAATCACACAATCCAAATGGCATAGAGAAAATCATGTAAGTAAAGGAATAAAGCAATTTAAAGAAATAAAATAATGAGTGGATAAAATAAATACAAGTGTTGCTAATTATAAACTAGATTAAAAAGGTATGTTTTCAGTTCCACTGAGCCCACTTCTCTTAATAATTTTTGGTGGGGAGTTCCACAATTTAGGTGTGTAGCATATGCATTATGGTGAGCATAATAGTGGCTTGCCATGCCCTGATAGTATTCCATCTGCAAGTTAATACACATTGCATCTCACACAGCCACCGTTTCAACTCCTAGCATGTGCACTCCCATTACATTTCATGCTGACATTATGCATGCTCCAAGTATGTCCACCCCTGTTGCATCCAACTTAGGGCAAGATACCACACTGGAGCAGTTGAGTGACATGATTAGTGAGTTGCGGAAACTCAGAAGTAATTCTGTCACTGCCCAGCTGTTGTCTGACAGCCAAACTGCGGCACCACCAGTATTCAGGCCCAGTAGCCCCAGAGACACAAACCAGTCTAACAGTACTACACTAGACCTGTCTCAACTGAATGTAGTCCTCAAGTCTGACTTCAGAGAGCCCCCAGTTTTCCGAGGTGACAGTGCAGATAAGTGCTATGCCAGTGAATGGGTAGATATGATGGACAGTTTTCTGAAGAAGAAGAAACGTAGTACTGTTTGTGGGCTGGTGAGATCATGAGTAAGCTAATGGGCAGAGCAGGAATGCAAACTAGTCACCTTTCGGCAAAATTCACAGTTTTGATTGCAAAATCCGTCACCTACGCAAATCATGCAGATTCGATGAAAAATGATGAAAGGTGGGGGGGGGGGCTGAACTGGTTCATGTCCTAAAACAAAACTATCAACTGAAAACATTGTGCTCAAGTAGCCTATGCCTTAGAAAATCACCTTTTCACAATGAAAAAAAAAGAGCTGAATGATGCTCACTGTGGATTTCCTTATCCTAATTAACAGTTTTGGGCAATGGAAAGTTATGTATTGGGCAGTGGTGGGCCGTCAGGGCCTGCAAGGCCTTCTCTGCTGGCCTAAAAAATATCTGAATCACAGACTGATGTTAATTATATTTTGTCCATGAATACTTATTAAATAATTCCAAACGGTCTGTCCGCTTCCTTTCATAGCTGTTCCCCTGGTTGCGCTGCATCCAGACGTGTATTTTCATATTAAAGCATTTAACCAATCACATTTCAGCCATCATTTGTTGCCATGGTCAAAGAAATCTGCCTGGAGGCCTTCACAATCAATTATGAAGGCCCTGTAGCATAAAATAAGTGTTGATCAAACTGTTGCTTCAACCAATCAAATTTTGAGTTGGAGACACCAAGGCCTTCTAGAAGGCCTAGGTACGTCAGCGTATTCACACCCTTTGATTGGATAGTCAGAGAGTGTCTGACTATGATGTAATGTGATTGGTTAAATGCTTTAATATGAAAATACACGTCTGGAAGCAGCAACCAGGGGAAAAGCTATGAAAGGAAGCGGACAGACCATTTGGAATTATTTAATAAGTATTCATGGACAAAATATAATTAACATCAGTCTGTGATTCAGACATTTGAGCGGACATTTTCAGCCCTAAAGCGAATTAAAACTTATGCCAGAAATACATCAGGGCAGGCTCGACTTTCAGCATTAGCTTCGATGGCGATAGAAAAGGGCTTCTTGATGGAACTGAAACACACGGATAATCTGTAGGACAGAGTAATTGAACTCTTTTTGAGGAAAGAAAGGAGGATGGATTTTGTGTACAAATAATAAGGATTTTTGGTGAGTAAAATGTTGCTATTTTCCTAAATAATATTGCAATTTTATGAGGTTATTATTGATGTTTCATGTTACGATCTTGTTTAGCTAGCTATCTAACCAGCTAAGTTTATGTAATAAACATGAGCTGTGACTCGAATAAAAATAGCGATCATAAAACAGGTCAGCTAGCGCTTTTTCTTATTATGATCAGTGTGTTTGTATGATTTAATTAAGTGGCTAACTTATTATAGCTAACCACCTTAGTCTTTAACATTAACTTTGTATCATTCAATTTTTAATAACAAGCTAGCCAGCATGCAAGGCAGATAATAACATGGCACGGCAGGCTGCATTACAAAATGTTATAGATAGCATAACTATCCCACACTGAACACAGGCTGGTTCTGGTTCTGCCGATCCGGTCTCGCGGTGAGAAGAGAACCGTGTCTCTCTGGTGGCAGCAGTGAGTTGTCTTTCTGTAAGCACAGATTCTCACCCGCTGTGATGAGGCAGGCCTGGGTCTGTGAGAGGGGACAGTGACCCCCGTCTTCCTCTGTTATGTCCTGTCCCTACACCGTCGCCATAGCCCCATGTTTATACTGCATTTCTGCATAATAAGAATAAGATGGTTTTTATAGCCATAAAATAGTTGAGGGGTGGATCGATTCAGACGGAGCCATAGGCGTAGCGTGGGGGGTGCTACCCCCCCGTCCGCGAAATAAATAAACTGGTCTCAGCTTTCTCTCCCGTGTACCCCCCGTCTGCGGAAAATGAAACCGGTGAAAGGTTGGGCACCGTTACTGCGCTACGCCACTGGGCAGAGCACTACTGAGGGCCTAGGTGTGAAATGCACGGCCCGCCACTGGTATTGGGACAATATATATATTTTCTTACTATAAATTAAATTGTTGGCATTGACTTTGCATAGTTCAGTTAACCTATATTATTTGAATTTAACACTAGAACAGCCAAGATTTTAAATACATGTAAAACATTCCATAAAATGACTTTAATTAATTTAAGACATAAGAAACTAACCATGGTATGTAGTGTTAGGGAGTACAGTAGCGACGCTACTAGATTAGCTCAATTTCTCAGCGTGACGGTAGCTTTGCTATTTTCATAGTCATGTAGCTTTTCCAGTGGCTACAATATGCTACTTTTCCCACCAAGTAGGGATGTAGCATGAACATAGCTACACTTAGATAATAATAAAAAAATGAAACACTTCAAATCACGACTCTCCCAGCAGCTCTGCTCAGAAATACACAGAAGTCTGCCTTTCTGTCGGTGCAAGGGTGGTTGTCTTGTTGGTAGTGGTGCGAATGGCACAGTCACTGAGTAATGTCATACCAGGTGCGATAGCAACTGCTAACTACTGTTAGGCATTACAATGGATTTTGCACAGCTACCTCCGTTTTCGTGTGTGAGAAGGTTTTCTCCAACTAGGCAATGCAACCCTCCCGTCTAAAAAAGCTTCTGATAAAAATCTACACAGAAAAGGTGAGTAAAGACCTAACCTTCTTCAGGGGCGTGAGGGAGAATACAGGGATGGAGAGTACAATTAGCGATTTCTTTTCCCGAAAAACAAGCACAAGCTTGACATACTGGTGCAGGCTAAAAGGCAGAATAATTAGGAAGCAGTACTTGTGTGTGTAAATGAAAGAAAAAGTAAACAAATCCTTTTGCATCACATCCTAGTGCTGTCTGTTCAGTCAAATTTTGTGTTGTGGGGGAGCAGTATTTTCACCACATATCTCTTGGGGATTAGGATTGAGCGTTATTCTCTCACCTTTTTCACCGTTCATGAGTTCATGACCCTTCCCTTGATGTTGGACAGCACCCAGGCATAATCTACCCCCTTCTAAAACAGCACTTCAGTAACCTGTTATATTCATGCATGCCTCTAGCAGACTTTTCCTGCATGCTTCCTGCTGTTAGAGAAGGCCCCTTTGACTACTGGTTGAGGCTGAATAAGGCCGCTGACACAGCAAATGAGTGTCTACAACACCAGGGCAGGACGATGGAGGATCTTAACAAACAGGTGACCATGATGTTTGTGAGGAATTTCCCTGACCCTGCTCTCACCATGGTTTTTAAGTGCAAGCTGGTAGAGAACTGGACAGCAAAAGAGGTCCAGGAGAGGATTGATGAGCACCAGCGTGAGTTAAAGTGCAGACCAGGTTCCAGTAGTTATGTATTTGAACACCAGGCTAGGCAGTGCATTGCCGTAGTGAGTGACAATGTGCAGACCAGTGATGGGTATGACCCTGGATGTGCTCTCCAGTCCAATGAACAGCATGCAACACTCAGTTTCTGCTAGTGCTGTGGCCACTGTGCAGTACAGCCAGAATGTGGCACAGCCAGTATTGCCTGCTAGTGCTAGGCCCACTATGCAGTGCAGTTTGCATAGAATGGCTGATATGCTGGGAAGAGTGCTGGATAGTCTGTCTGCTTAGAAAAAGCCATTATGCTACACACTCCCCAGTTATTGTCAGTGGGTGTACGACAGTGAATGTCATGCTAGATACTGGATCCATAGCCTGCATTGAGTGAGAACCTGGACAAGACTCTTAGTGATGCTGGATCATTTGATTGTAATGTGCAGCAGGACACTGACATTTTGTTAATTGAATGTGGATGTGAAAAAATGTACTCGAAAAGACTGGTCTTCAGCTTGAAGTTTATGGATGTAAAGCTATTGAGCCCACCTTGGTCATGCCCGGAGAGGTGGATGACCTCATAATTGGAACAAATGTGATCAAGTATCTGACTCATAAGTTCAAGAACACAGAGAAGTGCTGAGAGGGGGTCTCTACCCCAGGTAGGCCTTGTGATTGCAGGCGTGAAGATTCCCTAGCCATGCTGGCTGGTGTGCATCGCTGGACGGGTGATGAGGTGCCAGACATCATGGGAATGGTGAAGGTCACTCAAGCAGTTACGCTATTGCCTGGACATGAGCACCTTGTATGGAGTAGGCTGCCAGTGAAGTCCCGTGGGCCTGTAGGCTGTACGGTTATGGTTGAACCCGTGCCGTACCACGTAACATCCTAGTTGGGCGCATTGTAACACCACTTTGGGGTGATGAATGGGTCTTCATGAAAATCATTAACCCTACAGACAGACCAGTGATGATGAGGAGAAATGCCACACTGGCAGATGTCTAGCCCTGGAGGTTGTGAATAGTGGTAATACCAGTTTGACATCCAATAGCCAGCACATAGACAGTGTGAAGCCTGACCAGTCTACCTACATTTCCGACGCTCTGAAACAACATAGCATGAGCGACCTGGATCTTGACTCGTGTGGAGTATCTGACGACTGGAAGAAGATGAGATGATGAGTCAGCTTGCTGTGAAGTATTCAGATATCTTTTCTAAAATAGACTTGACTGTGGTGAGGTGTCCATAGGATCCACCTGGTGGACGAGGAGCCATTCTGGTTGCCTTTCAGGCGTGTTCCACCAGTCAACTATCAGAAGCTTAGCGTTGTACTGAATGGAGGAGAGAGGAATCATTAGGAAGTCAACAAGAGAATTTGCTTTGATACTTGTTTTGGTGTGGAAGAGGAATGGAGAGCTTTGGATCTGTACTGATTTCTGCTGATTGAATGCCTGGACAGTAAAGTACGCACACCCTCTTCCCCACCAGGCAAACTGCTGCTCTGGATGGCAATGCCCTGTTCAGCACTATGGACCTGGCTTCTACAATGTTCTGCTCCACAAGGACGACAATAAGTTTACTACCTTCTCCTCACCAGCTGGCCTTCACAAATATAACAGCCTGTCTCAGGAACTCTTTATGTGGATGACGATGAACATCACTGGGGACCAGAATGTCATGAGCCTGCTATGTTATCTGGAGGACCTCATGGTCTTTGCCCCTAATGACAGAGAAGCTATGAAGAGGCTTCAGATGGTGTTTGAGTGGTTGCGTGGGCATCTGAAACTCACACTTAAGAAATGTCACCTTCTTACCTTCAAGCTCAGTGCACTTTCTTAGCCATGTTATCGACAGCTGTGGCATCTCTCCACTGATCTTGCGAAGGTTGAGACTATCACCACTGACAGCAGCTGATTTGATGTAGTCAGATGGTGTGACCCCTAACTCCAAGAAGATCCAGTTGTTCTTGAGCCTGGTGATATGGTATCAGCGATTTGATGAGAACTGTTCATCGCTAAGTCTGTTCCAACTTGCTACTGGGCCCACAGTCACCAGAGCCACGTGAGGGAAGACACGGAAACTGAGTAGCAGCTAGGAGGCCGACACCGGCAGATTGGACACCTGAGTGCGAGAAGGCTCTACAATGTCTCAAGGATTCCTTCCTACAAAGCATTGTTTTGGCCCACTAATTCTTTTAAAGACCCTTCCCGCTGTCCACTGACGCTTCTACTGATGGCTTAAGGGCAGTGCTCTCCCAAATAGCACCTGGTGAAGACCGAGCGCACCCCGTAGCTTTTCCCAGCGAGTCTTTGAACAAAGCTCAGAGGAAGTATCCTGCATTACGCTCTGTATTTTTAGCTCTTAAATGGGCTGTCTGTGAGAAATTTAGCCACAAACTTAAAGGGCATGTTGTCACAGCATGGACAGATAACAATCCACTCATATTCTGATTAAAGGCCTCTAAATGCTTCTGCGCAAACAATGCGACTGCAACGAGACTGCGAAGCGACATTCCTCTGCAACATGTCGCAGAGCACTTGGCAATACATACTTCTGCGCAACCTACACAACATGGTGTCCTTACACTTCCTGAAGCTGGTTCATTTTATACCATGTTGAACAAATTATGCTAGCTATCTATATCGTTAGCTACTGTTAGCGAGCTTTATTTGGCCGTGATACCAGGTTGCGAGCATGCGTTGGGTGGTGTATCAAGGAAGGAGAGTCCAAGTAGAATGCAAAACTGGCTACTCGGGCAGCCATTTAAAAAAGAAAAGGATGATTACCCATACTCCGTACACCGCTCAGTCATGGGTAATATCAGCTGCTAGCTTCCATGTTCCCTACACCGCTCAACCCCGGAAGTAGCCTAAAACAAATTGAGGTACTACCGAGTCCTTAAAAGGACACGAGAGACCAATGAAACACCTTTCGCAGAAAACACAGCCAGTCAGAAAGGTACAGTCCATTCCACACAGGGCACATTGACACTCTCCCTCTGGAACTTGGGAGACGGCATTATTTACATAGCGTGTTCTGGTCGCGGTGGTCCCAACTGAACACACCGCGATCAGCTAGCTAACACAACACAGTTTAACTACACAATTATATACAAACATCAAATGGAACAATTTAACAGTTTAACCGGGGGAGACGCTTAAGGTTACAGCAGCGCCTCCCCCAGAATGCACTGAGCACACATTTATTCACAGGCGACCCCGCCGGATCGCCACAATAGATTTGCTTAGCTAACGTTGACATAAATATATACAGGTATGGTATGCAACTGCCAACAATGATGTCTATAGCTGTATTACTTCACTGATCTCTTGTGCAAACTATGATTGTACTTAGCATGTTCTCACTAGCAGGATTTGAACAAATTATGCTAGTTATCTATATCATTAGCTACTGTTAGCGAGCTTTATTTGGCCATGATACCAGGTTGCTAGCTAGCTAGCTAACTAGATATTGATAGTCGCTGCTAGCTTCCATGTTCCCTACACCGCTCAACCCCGGAAATAGCCTAAAAACAAATGGAGGTGCTACCGAGTCCTTAAAAGGACACGAGAGACCAATGAAACACCTTTCGCAGGAAACACATCCAGGCAGAAAGGTACAGTCCATTCCACACAGGGCACATTGACACTCTCCCTCTGGAACTTGGGAGACGGCATTATTTACAACACAGTTTAACTACACAATTATATGCAAACATCAAATGGAACAATTTAACAGTTTAACCGGGGGAGACGCTTAAGGTTACAGCAGCGCCTCCCCCAGAATGCACCGCGCACACATTTATTCACAGGCGACCCCGCCGGATCGCCACAATAGATTTGCTTAGCTAACGTTGACATAAATATACTGTATACAGGTATGGTATGCAGCTGCCAACAATGATGTCTATAGCTGCATTACTTCACTGATCTCTTGTGTGAACTATGATTGTTCTTACCATGTATTAATTCACATCTAGTAAATTGCTCTGGATAAGAGCATCTGCTATATGCTTAAAAAATTTATATGCACCCTTTGTTTTGTTAGTTGAATATTCTGCGCATTAAGGTGTTGTATTGACATGTTACATTTATATGTAATCTAAAGCACAACACAAAACATCTGGATATTTACAACCTTAAATATATAATTTATAATGGCGTGAAGACCACATTCGATCCGTTGTTTGCAGAATCTCAGAGTTTAATGTACTGTCAGTACAATAGACTTTAAAACCTTTAAAAAAGGAAGTACACCTGCCATGAAAGCAGCTTGTGTGCGAGCAACTCACCTTTATAGCATTAAAATAATAGAGTAAATTCACGTGGAACAAAGGAACCAGCAGACGACTCTTGAAAATAATGTTAATGTATTAAGGGAAATGAAGGATGGTCTTTTTCTACCTTTTCACAGAATAAAAAAATCACTGCTTTTATCTTTCTCCCCTAATCTGGACGTCGCTCTGGATAAAAGCGTCTGCTAAATGCTTAAAATGTAAAAAAAAAAAATGAAATATTTAAAAAAATGATGTACTAGCTCGGTGAACTATGACCATGACAGCTGGTCATAGTTCCATTCGCTAACCAACCAATCAATGCTGTGCAACATCTACATGACATGTTGCGAGTTAGATTTTTTTGCTCTCCTCTGCAACACCCTCTGCAACATCAAAGCAACCTCTGCGACGTGTTGCAGAGGATGTTGCATTGTAGTCGCCTTGCAGTCGCGCGAGCATGTATAGGCCTTAAGCCTAAACTAGACGCCTGTGAGCAGTGCTGGGTGGCGAAGCTAGCTGCTTATGAGTTTGATCTTAAATATGTCCCTGGGCCAAAGAATGTGGTGGCAGACACTCTTAGCAGAGAGCCATTCGTGAGCAGCAGGATCAGTCACTGCTTAATCTCAAAGCCTTATGCCACCTTGCTTGCTAAGTCAGAGAAGCTGTCAGGGAGTGATGTACAAGATGTGTTTAGGTGGTAGAACACTTGTCAGAATGCTCAGAGAGTCCATCAGTCAGACGAGTAGGAAAATGTGCCCGGTGGGGTGCTGCCGTCTGTTCCATGTCCACTACTGAGGTTGCTGCTGTCTTTGAGAAACACACTAACTGGGAGACTGCTGCCAGGGTCAGAGCCGTAGCTCTATTCAACCATGTCCAGGTTTGGCTGACATAGGACAAGGATGACCTTGTCACCAGAAGACCTGAGATAAAGCAGTTTGAAGACAGAGTGTAATGTTATACATTGAGCGATGGCAAAGACCCTCAAGATATGAGAGGCCCAGAGAACAGTGGAATGCGCTGAGACTCCTGAAGCATTGGGATAGGTTGACACTGAAATATGGTATCTAGTACAGAGTGTCTCAGGATCCTATCACTAAGAAGAGGAAGTTTCAGTACGTCGTCCCTCAGTCGCTGAGAATGGAAGCTTTGCGTGGATGCCATGATAATGCTGGACACCAAGGTCAGACGAGGACACTCCATCTAGTCAAGCAGAGGTTTTACTGGAAAGGAATGGAATGGGATGTGCAGAACCATGTGAAGTGCTCTGCAAGGTGTGTCATGAGTAAGACACCTGAGCCCGAGGGTCCTGCACCACTTGAGAGCATTAAGACCACTGCTCCGATGGAATTAGTCTGCATAGACTTTTGGACAGCTGAAGATTCCAAGAACAGGTCTGTTCATGTCTTAGTGGTCACCAACCACTCCACAAAGCTGGCCCACACCTTCCACTGCCCCGACCAAACAGCTAAACAAGTGGGCAAAAAACTGATAATTACTTCTGTTTTTATGGATTTCCTCAAAGACTCCACTCTGACCATGGAATTTAATTAGGATAATCTGATTTTGTGAGTTATGTCTTTGTTTTAACATAAATCATGCTCCATATCTCAGGTGTAAAGAAGTCCCATACTACAAGTTACCATCCCTTGTTCAACGGCGCGGTCAAACACTACAACAGGACCCTGGTAAACATGATTCGGACACTTCCACGAGACAGCAGGAGGCCTGGCCCCAGAAGCTGCACACCCTAACATTCGTGTACAATTGCATTGTCCATGAGATTAATGGATACCCACCATTCTACCTTATGTTTGGTGTAGTCCACTGCCTGCCTGTGTATGTGATGTTCAAGTCCATCTTGAAAGAGGGTGGAGATGTCCTTTATCCTAAATTTGTGGAGGCTCTCTAGGAAGACCTGCATGAAGCCACGGTTGTCGCTGAAAGAAACGCATATCGCGAGCAAAGACTCAAGCTAAGATCTACAACCGCAGAACCAAGGGTGGTACAATTGAGCCTGGTGACAGAGTTCTGTTGGCCAATAAGGTGCAGGGAGCCATTGGTCTATCTGTCGTATCACTGAATCAACAAGACGTTATTTCATATTCAGTGCGATTCAGCCTTTCTAACAGTTCTCTGACTAAGACTAAGATCAAACAACTTTTGTGTGCTTGTTTTCAGAATCACTCAAGCCTTTTTTATTGCAATCATAGCTTTCTGTTTCCCAGCCTTTTAATCTATAACATTTTTTGTTTAAGCTTGATATTCACGAAATGCAAACATGAGCTAGTATCTGTGTAAAAGTACAGATAATGCAATAATATTGATATGAACTACATGAAATGAAAAAAGTGACCACATAGCATGACCTCTGACCCATTGTTCTCTGTAGAGACATTACAGTTGACATGGCAAATATGTGAAAAATGTGGTTTAGTCATGGCTGTATGATCATCTTGAAAAGGGTTATATAAGTATAATTAAAAAAAAACTTGTTCACAGGAAAGAGAATGACTTTTTTTTTCATTTGCCCACCTCAAGTATACATTTGTTCTAGTTTGATGTTCACTTTCTAGAATATTAATTCAAGACAAATCTTTATCACAGAAGAGTGCTACTCGCTACTTGATTGCTACTATTATCCCATTTTCAATAGGCTATACTTTTTACATCAGATGTCACTAACTAGTATGTAGCAGAGAATGAGGAAAAGCAAGCATGAAGGGTGGAATGACTAAGGAACAGTATACATAAGGATACCGGATATGTAGTATAGACTGAATGTGAGTGAATTTAAAGCTCAATTAATCATTCTATGCTATATGCACCAGAACGACCCACAATTAGATTTTTTAGATAAATTTAAGCTGCAACACCCCAGTTGGTAGAAGCTAGAACGTAGAGTTGTATTCACGCGTCAACAGTTAGATTTCATGTTCAATTTATGACAGAAATTATTTCATGGAAAATATATATTTATAATTACGTATTAAACTCCTCGTCAGTTAACGTGTTGAATGAATAATGTATACTATTATTATTATAACACTATGTCTTACAATTCGAATTATGCTACATGTTGCATTTGTAATTATTGACATTGTTATCATTATTGAAACTATTTAGAAGTTAGAATACACTACTATGCCAGCAGTAAATCATATTTATGTAAAACTGCCACAAGGTGTCCGTATAGTGCCTATTTACAAACACATTTCAAATTCCTAGCTTTGGGATAATTATGTGGCACTGATAAAGTAAATATCGAAATGTATTGAACATAAAATACAGAAATTCCTTCCATTAGTCCGTCCTCTGAGCCTTGTGCCTGCCTTTTCATAGTTTTCCCTGGTCCAAAATCGATATGGCCAAATACTGCTGTGCAATACGATACTTAGGTTTCACTGCGGATCTACGCATTCGCCAGCTCAGTGGCTGGTTCTTGTGTCCACACTGTCACACGTTTTTACAGCTCAGCGTAAACAAAAATGGACAGCTCTCAGTCCTGGGGCATCATTTGTCCGCATGAGCACCCTTTTAAACTCATGTCCCTATCCAATGAATAAATCTGACCTACAGTAAGCTATACACGGGTAGATCAGCCTTTCCCAAGCGTCGTTTTGAAAGCTAATGTGCTGTGCACCAGCCAGTTCTGCACAGGTTAGGTTTATTTCTGTGATTTTAAAAGAGGGACCCTCCCACCTCTCACTGGCGCGACAACTTGTACATAACGTGGCTTCTATTTTTGAAGATACTGTCAGTGTTTGACTACAATAATTCCAGCCCACCACACTTGCACCGACCCATTCGAGTAGCCCTGTGGGGAATACTTATGCCGCCAAACAATTTGTAGGCTAACCGAACTATTTCAGGTGGTAAAATGCAACCATTTGCTGCATTAATCAGTCACTTTATTTACGCAAAAATCTGTTTGAAATACTGAAATCACTGCATATGCTTATGCAATAAATGAAAATAGCATTGCTGATACTGAAAAAAAAACCCGCTTTCCTAGTGAACGTAGCCTACTTCAAGATGCACTTCCGTAACCTTATGCATTTGACTGACGTTTATATAATTACAATTATTCAAGCCGATGTAGTTCATGAAATGAAAGGTAATATCAACCCACAGTCCATCGCTCCGCAAGCGGCATTCGAATGTTATCTGGCGTGCTACTTGACAGCGTCGGACGAATTGTTCAGCGTTACAATAGTCTACTGGGTTTCTTACAAAGAAACAGGCATATTGTAAACCATTGCCAATAACGCATTTGGCAAAATAATTCCAAACTCAGCAATCGCTGAAATACGCTAGAAATCGGGGAGAAATCACAATAGGGGAGCAGTCGGGGAAATTGGTCTAAAATACGGGAGACTCCCCACAAGCTACGGAGAGTTGCCAGATATGTGCTAGTTTATCTGTAAATTTGAAAATCATTTTTTCAGTGCGTCACATAAAGTTCAGATGGGCTTTGTTGTCCAGGAATGTTTGGGCTTCTGCTCACAAGTGATGCAGGGCGTCGCTTGAACGATAGTAACCCCGAACGTTTCACCGAAAATAACCCTACCACTGCAGCATCAGCATCAGCGCGGATGAGCGCGCGACACAGGTGCAGGCCTTAAAGTGACCGCGCTTTAACCGCCGACTGTCCTTTTTCGCATCATACAGACAGTGTGTTTTAAAATAGTCATAATACCTTACTGGATCTGCACGCACCTGTCATAATGCTGTTTTACAACGTTTTAAAAAAATATTTTGCGTATGTCATAAATAGACAAACTAAAAATAGATAATGGAAGTGTGCATGCAACCCGCCACGATCAGACATTGTCTTGAATGTTAACAGAGTTGTAGAGCTAGAAAGTGCTATATTATCTGTAGACTCTCTCTGTGTAGATAACCTATATCTCTTCTTTCAGAGACGAGGGATTTGGCGAGACATTTGTCCATTGGCACTCAGCCATTACTGATAAAAGCAGCAGTCCTGTCACTCTTAATTTGTGCCAGAGTCTTTTGTGTGCCTCGGCACGCTCGCGTGTATTAGCAGAGCAGTTTCTTCCTCCTCGGTTTTGCAATGTTATTTACTGCACCCTCTCATTGTGTCCCAATCCCCATGTTGATCTCCGAGTCAGATTTTGTGTTGATTTATTTCTATAGTGGCATTCCTCCTATCTAACATTGCCTGTTGGTTCATAGTGTGTGACCACTCCACAAGTACCAAACCCTGTTGAATTGAAGTAGAGTACATACTTGCCGGGGTGTCCAAAGGAGAGGCCCCTCTCCCTGTCAAAACCTCCGGATCCAACATCGTTTTACCCAACCCACAGGACATTGCCTTTATTCTTTGACAAATACAAGAGACGAATGACCTCGCGCACAAGCTCTAACAATATCACGGCTTTCAGCAAAACCCTGAAGTCCCCCATGTTTATATCGGCATGTATGAACTAGAAGGGAACTGCGTTAACTCTTTCACCTCTGTCTCCCACTGCAGTGTTCCGATGTGAGGCATGTATGGGACAGTTTAAGCATTGATGGGTGAGGGGTGTGTGTGTGTAGAGAGAGAGAGAACGATACTAAGCACTTTGTATATGTTTTTTTAATTTCATATTATTGGAATGTGTAGTTTATTTATTACTATTGTATTGGATTCCGAGCCAACAGCTGTGCCAGATTGCAGAGACAATAAATAAAAACAAGCACTGGCTCTTTAACGTCCATATTCGAATGTGCCTCCTGCAGACATATCTCTTCAAAAAACCGGCCAGTTACGCCCTATACCGGAGACCGGCTGGTGCGCGAGATGTGACTGCGAGCCAGTAGGATAACATGACTGAGTACTAACGAGGTCTAATCAGAGTGATCAAAAACGGAATGACACATACTGTGTTGTTGAAGACGTGAATGAATTAACTCTAAACTGTTAAAGAAACCTGCTTCTTCGATTTATTTGCCCGGGTTTGCTGAGAATGGATTGAACTATGGGGATGTCATCAAGATGCTGCATTTGTTGAATTATTAATTACAACAAATTCTCTTCTCGGTCTGATTTATTAATATTCCCGAAACTCGCCGTATGTCTACGGACAGGGATATTCACCTTGTGCTCGAAGACCCACGGAAGGAAGAGCGTACGCTTTCCCCATCACTCTGGCGCGGAGCTTCTTAGACATGGATCTCCACGCGCAGTGAATTCCTCGTCCTCTCACAGGACCAGTGTAGTTCCGCTTTTTATGTGTCTTCATTGTAATCTGCTGCGTCGTCCTGTCAAGTGCGGAGGAATGAATCGGACTTGGCTGTAAAAGGGGAACACAGCTGACGGCAGACGGGGTATCTCGGTTGCTCATCACGATACAATAAAAAGTATGTTAATCTTTTGCATGTTATGTTTTGCCTTTATGATCTGGGTATCTTACTCGTGATTTAGAAAAAGGTGTGATGTGAAAAATGGAAACATATGCTTTGAAATAGTGTGGTCCTTCAGTGAAGAACGTAAAGAGTAAATAATGTCAGGATAAAAATAGATTTTTTTGGTGCTATTTTAGCGAAACATTTCGATAACGTTTTACGAATTCACCATGGCTACTTTTCCGGCATTCTTAAACCAAGGACGTTGCTTTACCGTTACAAGGTGTCGTGAATGAAAATAAACGTGATTATTTGCACTTCGTAGGCGATGTCTTGTGTAGCAGCGGGCCTGGATTGGGTAATTGCAGGGGCGGGAGTTGATTTATTTCCTTATGGCCACTCCTGGCGCGTTTGATTAAATAAAAAACCGGGATCCTTTGGTTTGCGGCTCGTACTGTAATGGAACGGTCCCCACCTTGATCCCTCCCTGTTGGTTTTGAATATAGTTTATTGTTCCTAGCCTTATATACTGTACTTGTAGTCCATACTCCTAACACCTACAATGGCCTGGTCTAATGCATTCGGTGGTCACATTCTTGCATTCTGGTTAACTTGGGATTGTTCTAAAAGAAATGTACATTGGCAGATATTTGCAGATATATACTGTTGATGTTGATATTGATTGGAACAGCATTGCTATGCAGAGGTTGTTATGGTCATATGGATTACTTGGGTATATTCAGTTATTTTATTTGAGTGTAGTTATCACTCCCATCGATGCAATTGATACAATTGTAAGTGGGAGAACATATGAAATAATGTGATTGCCATCAAAAGATTTGCTAACAGCAAATACATCAATGCAGTCTACAAGTAACCCCCCCCCAGATTTTACAACTGTGTGAAACATAAATGATGTCATAGCTCTTTCTAGTGGCCATGTGTGGATTGATGACTGTGCTGTGGAGATTGATTTATCTTCCTGTTTTTTTCCTTTCCTGCAGTGGATATTCCAGAGATTATGTTCTTAAAGAGTTTTGTATTTGCTTGTTTTCTTGTGGGGATAAAGGGCCCTTTTTACTTTGGTGTGTTTGTTTGTGATACAGTGTCACCACTGGTAGTCCTGTCCCCTACCTCACTGAGTCTGCGGGCGTAGGCTTTACTGGAGTCTTCCATAGTAAAGACTGAGTCCGCTCATTCTCTGCTGAAATTCACTTTGGTTGATTGCATGAAAGGTGTGTGGATTCATTGCAGCAATATGTCGCTTCCACTTAAATGAAAGTGGCTTGTTTATTGAAGTCTGTGTGGGTGCGGTGGGGGGTTGTACGTTGTTTTCATATAATGTGGCGTGTGTACACCATTCAGGGATTCTGTCTAGTTCTGGGTGTAGTATGTGTATGCATTTAATCCATATCATTCATATTCTGGGAGGTTTGCTCAGTGTTAGGCTCCTGTAATGCTGTTTTAAGACCTGTCAATAACAGTGTAACTTAAGCACCAGAGAGCCAGGGACAACACAAGAGTGCCACTGTCTGCTATCTGTCACACTGTTCAACTGTAACACTTTGAAGATGTCAGTGGGTCAAATGGATGACACAATTGTGGGTACACGATTAAGTCAAGGAGCTGTGCTACTAAAGATTGTGCATTAATAAACCTTTCTGTACATATTTTTTATGATTACCTCTGTTATTTGTTTTCACAAGTTTTGGTACTTAACACAAAACTGTTTAACTAGTTTTGGTCAGTGAGGGTTTTTCTACTGAATTACCCAAGCACAACCTGTCAGTCAGGTGACATTCCATCACTTCACAGGATCAGAATTCTGGAACACACTGTAGCCACTAGCCTTTGTTAGGACGAGGAAGCTTGGTTACCGGAAGTCCTTTACAGGAGCGGTGCCCTTCCCTTCTTGCTCGCTGTGTGCTGTACACAAACCTGACTACGCACAGGCTCTTCTTTACTCCTGCCAGCATTGGAGCAAAATGCCAGGGGGGTTATTTTATCTGTTTTAGCTTAGCTGCCTCTCCAACTAGATCAGTTATATTATCTAATAAAAACTGGTAATGTAACGTTGTTAAAATGTGTCTTTGGTTGGCAATAGAGGACTTTTCAAGGTTTGAGGGTTGGTGTTTTTTTTGTCCGTGTGTGTGTGTTTTTTCCTCCACCCAATAGCAAATAGTTTATATAAAAATGTCCTATATCTAACTGTATGGTGTTCCATTAGCACGTCTCTCAAATCAACCACAGATCATGTCTCATTGATTCCATCGCTGTTACTCCAAAGGATTTATTTTACGCTGCTGAATAATCATTGCTCTTCCTTCCTTTTACATCCCATGTGACATGAACTGTTTACCTATTTGCTATTTACAAGAAAATATATTTTGAATGATTCATTGATTGGTTAGTGGTGGCAACAGTGAACTTATTATATGCCTCCAGGCCAAACTGGGTCAGGCATTATTGTAATAAGTGTGATTTGGGGATCACAATGGTTCTAGTCAGAGGGGAAGAGAATGGCCACCCTGGTTGTGTATGCAGCCTGCTGCCTGTAAACCAGCTCACGTTTCTTTCTCCTGCAGTAACTTGTGTGGCTTCCTTCTCGCCGGCTCAGGGGGATTCTCTGTTATCCAGACGTTTCTCTGATTCAGCACAATGCCACATCTCGGATGAAACAGGATCCACCTCAGAAATAACATCAGAGCTACAGACAATGCAGCACATATTCTCTTCTCCGTAGAGGTGGCCCAGATTACTAAATTAGGGTGATAAAAACAATATATATATATATATATATATATACAGTGTTAAACCCTGTTAAAGTCTATAGCCAGTCTAAAAATTTCACCTTTTGTTGCCTTACAGCCTGAAATGAAAACATATTAAATCAGACTTTTTCCACCTTTATTTAAACATTTTACACAGGCTGAGATGGAGGTGTAGACTTTAAAGGGGCACTGTATATATATATATATATATATATATATATAGTACAGTGGGTATAAAGAGTATTCAACCTTTTGGCATTTTTCACATGTTATTTTCTTACTTCATGGAATCAAAATTGATTAAATTGGGATTTCTTGCTACTGATCAACATAAAATTCTCTATAAAGTCACCCCCTTTGACATAATAGAAGCACCTTTAGCTGCAATTTCAGATGTGAGTCTATTTGGGTAAGTCTCTACCAGCTTTGCACATCTGGCCATTTTAGCCCATTCTTCTTTACAAAATTGCTCAAACTCGATCAGGTTGGATGGGGACAGTTGATGAGCAGCAATTTTTTAATCTTTCTAGATTCTTAAAGGGATTGAGGTCTGGGCTTTGACTAGGCCACTCCAGGACATATTATTTATTTTTGTTTTAAAGCCACATGTGGCTTTTGCGATATGCTTTGCATCATTGTCCTGCTGGAATATACATCTTCTCCAAAGTCCCAGGTCTCTTGCAGACTGCAGTATGTTTTCCTCCCAAGATTTGTCTATATTTTGCTCCCGGGCTATTGTTGTCCCATGGACAGTTTCTCCCATCTCTGCCATGGAAGACTCTGTCAGAGCCATAGCCCTCTTGGTAACTTCCTTAACAAGTGCCCTTCCCGCACGGATGCTCAGTTTTGGAGGACAGCCTGTTCTAGGCAAATTCCCAGTTGTGCCATATTCTCCCTATTTCATTATGATTGACTTAACGGTGCTCCGGAGGATATTGAGGGTCTTTGAAATCTTCTTGTATCCGTCTACTGATTAGTGCTTTTGAATAACCTTTTCTTGGATTTGCTTTGAATGTTCTTTGGTCTTCATGATGGAGCTCTAATTTGGAAATGCACTAACCAACTATGGAAACTCTCACAGACAGGTGTATTTAATTAAATTAATTACATTTCAAACACCTTAATTGTACACAGGTGGACTCCGATCAAATTATTATGTGAGCTCTGAAGACCAGAGTTTATTTTGGTGTGTCTTAGCAAAACACAGGGTGAATACTTATGCAATCAATTATTGTTTGTTTTTTATTTGTATTTAATTAAGACAAAGCTTTAGAGTTGTTTTTTTAATCTGCCATTATAGAGTAGTTGTTGTTGATCAGTGGCAAGAAATCCCAATTAAATAAATGTGTATACCCACTGTATATATATATATATAGGCTACTCCAAAACGAAACTTGACTTTATAAAGGCTATTCCTAAGATGAGCAAAGAGGGCTGTATAAAATAAACAATATTAGAGCTATTTTGTATTGCTGAAATATATACATATATATTATTTTATATTGATAAAATTGCTCAAAGAAAAATAATTTGTTGAACAAGAAATATTTTTCCCCCATAAAGATATGTTACAATTATTCACACCCCTAATAATGCCTTTAAATACAATTCAAAAACAATAAATCTGAATTAACTTGCTACTTTTTTAAGGTCATCTCAATCTGAGCTGTATTGTGGCCTCCCAAGGCTTCCGGTTTCACTAGGGTATAAAAATGAGGTAACACACATGTAAAATCTATTTGTCATCCATCACCAAAGAGAAAGGTAAATAACTCTCAGAAGAAACAAGACAAAGGGTTGTTGACCTTCACAATTCAGGAAATGGTTACAAAACAAGGGCGTAACCACATATTAAATATTGGGGGACACATAAGGGAATATTTTATATCTGCAAATTATTGGGGGGGACAGATATGACTGTTTTAAATATTGGGGGGACATAACATGCCCCCCCCCCCCTGCTTGTTATGTTATAAAAAAAATAATAAAAAAATAAAGATACCTCTTTCCTCTATTAGGTCAATAATTAAGAAGTTTAAAATCATTGGAAAAGTGGTAAACCTTTCTGGTAGAGGATGCAAGTGCCCCAACGCACAGCAAGGCAAATGGTTTGGGAGGCAAAGAAAAATCAACAACCTCCATGCCAATAGTTTTTTTTGAAGGGTTGCTTTTTGAAGCTTTCTATTGAGGGCAATCAACAAAAATAAACATCTGGAGTTTGTTAAACAGCATTGGAGCTATGATTGGAACTGGGTGTTATGGTCAGATGAGACCAAAAATGTAGCTTGTAAGCCATGTACATCAGTGGTGGCTTTGGCGTTGGAAAAAGGATGCTTATGTTGAAACGAACGTAATAATATACCTGAAATATGGTGGTGGATCTTTGATATTAAGGGGCTGTTTTGCATCTACTGGTCCTGGGGTTCTTGTTAAGGTCAATCGTGTGTGTTCACAGTCAAACAGTGTCTCACATCCAAGAGTGGATGGAAGATAAGAGCTTCAGGTTATAGAGCAGTCAGGCGACAGCACATGCAACCAAAAAGTTGCAGGTTTGAATAATGAAAAAGGCATTAACATCACACCCTTTAGCCAGCCAGACTAAATGGTTCAGTAGATACCCAGCTATAGAAATGTATGTGGAAAATGTGGCAAATATCAAATTACTACTACTGCTCTGACTACTAATAATGATACTTATAGTATAGTATATAGCATATAAAGCGCAAGCTACTGCAGTGAGACTGCCTTGTGGTGCCATGTTATTGCCCTCCAAATCCAAATTTATCAAGACTAATGTATGAGCATTCACAGAAATTGTGCTCAATGTTTTGTGTGAACTATAGTAGCATTTTCCAAGTACATGTTGTGAGGCTAAAAATGTCACATACTTAAAAGTGAACCAATATGTGGGAACCAGCTCTCTCTCCTTTTTGAAAATGTACACTTTTGCATTTTACTATGGAATAAATTGAGCAATATAGTTTTGGATTAAGCTTCCATTTTGGGATTTTTTAATCCTATTTTTGCAACAGTGTACAGATCTCCTTCACCTTCCTTCAGTCTATGTTTTTTAACCAACTCACCTATTTATAATGAGGTAAAACAAAGCTTTCTCTACAGGGACCAGCTAATATAAGTTATTACAAAATAATGTCAGGTATGGCAAGTGGCATAACTGGGCCAAGCTTTATGCCATTCCACCTTATGGTTGATTTATTGATGTAAAAATAGGTAAAAACATATTAGGCTTTGTAGCAAAGTCATGTGACCTATTGACACCTTTTGGGCCTCATCAGATGGAACTCACTATCCTCTATCTGCAATTGAATAGAGACAGTAGAAATAAATATTTGGAGAGTGCTGAGTCCTGTTTCTGTTGGGCAATTCACTGGGGAATGTCAAGGCTGTTGTCTTCCTGGCAACAGCCTACGATCACACAGCCAGACAGTGGCATGCCGACAGGCGGCATAGTGGTGCAGGTAAGCTGTCTGCCTTCTTCAGGGAGTGTGTGTTTGAGTTTTAAATCAAGATTTGCATGAGAGAGAGAGAGAAAGAGAGAGAGATAGAGACATTTTCCTACAATCTACACATAACTGCTGTGCCTAAACACATTTTTTATACCGGTATTCCTTATAAAAATGAATGGCCATCAACAAAGACCTTTCCTGCAATGTCCCATATGACTTAGAACTAACAATCAAGGAACATCTAGGAAACAATTTTACATGCTGGGAATGATGCCTCATTCCAACTTTCATGGAATGTTCTGGCAACCAATTATGGGTGCACACAGCCCACACACTGATTGGAAGCTCTCCTGAATGTATGAGCTAGTAAAGTCTATGGGGATGATTTTCAAAAATGACTTTCCTGTGCTCCCACTGTGTCCACTCGTTGGTTTCCTATTTTCAGAAATTTTACTGTGTCTCACCTGGGGTACAGGCTAGTGTATGCCAAGTGCATTAAGTGAAATGTATACATTAATGAGGCTGATTTGTATTGAATTGCCCAATGTAAATGAAGCATTCACTCACCTAAGTGACTTTCACAGTGACAAACAACAGTGATCTTGGAAGGATAATTTAACACACAGGCAAACAGACAAGTCAATTGACCTATTACTCACATACAAATAAGAAAAGATAAATATGACAGGAAAAAGAAACTCCAAGCTGCCAGATGCTTTTCCAGCAACTCTAGAACCAAACACCACAGCACCAGTGTAGGACACAAAGCTGTACAGATCTTCAGAGGTATGCATAGAACAGTACCTTTTTATTTGTCCAACCTATATTTTCTAATGATCTGTATAGGTAATTGTACATTAAAAACTACACGTATATAAACTATTTTCACGCAAGGATGTGTACATCCTTGGTGGGGAAGCAATTCAAATGCCATTTTTGCAATGATGAGTTAAGTACAGAATACTTTGGTTTGTGTGATAAATACTGTACTTACACATGAAAGTAAGTGTGGCAAAAATCCTGGTTACACTTGTGTAACTGCTTGCGTTCTTTTGAAAATTAACCCCTACTTATGTGCAGTGCAGTCTGTAAGTATTTGGACAGTGACAATTGTTTTATTGTTGTGGCTCTGTACTCCAGCATATTTGAAAGGAAACAGAGGTTAAAGTGCAGACTATCACCATTAATTTGAGGGTATTTACATCCATATCGGGTGAACGGTGTAGGAATTGCAGCCTTTTTATAAATTGTCCCCCCATTTTAAGGGACTAAAAGTAATTGGATGATTGGCTGCTCAGCTGTTACTTGGGCAGGTGTGTTTCGTTTCATCGTTACTTCATACATAAGAGAGCTAACAAAAGGTCTAGAGTTGATTCTAGGTGTGACATTTCAATTTTGAGTCTGTTGTTGTTGTCTCTTAACATGAGAACCAAATAAGTGTCAATGCTAGTAAAGCAGGCCATCATGAGGCTGAAAAATCAGAATAAAGCAATCAGAGACATAGCCAAAACATTAGATGTGTCAAAATTAACTGTTTGGTACAATGCTAAGAAGCAAGAACACACTGGTGAGCTCAGCAGTTGCAAATGGCCTGCTAGACCACGGAAGACCTGTGCAGTGGATGACTACTGCTTGGAAGAATACTTGGAATAGTGAAGAAAAACCCTTTTCAACTGTTGAACAGATCAAGAACACTCTCCAGGATGTAGGCGTAGATGTGTCAAAGACACCATCAAGAGAATTCAGAGGATTCACCACAAGATGCAAACCCCTGGTAAGACTCAAGAATAGAACGGCCAGGTTACAGTTTGTAAAAAAGCACATTAAAAATCCTGTAAGTGTCCTGGAACAAAGTGTGATGAACAGATGAGACAAAGGTCAACCTGTACCAGTGTGATGGAAAGAGGAAAGTGTGAAAAAAAAGGAACAGCTCATGATCCAAAGCATACCACCTCTTCTGTCAAATATCGTGGAGGTGGTGTTTTGGCTTTGGCATGTACGACTGCCACTGGAACTGGCTCACTTGTGTTTATTGATGATGTCACTGCTGATGGCAGCAGCAGGACAATGATCACAAACATACAGCCAAAGCAACCAATTAGTTTTTTAAGGCCAAAAAGTGGAATGTTCTTGACTGGCTAAGTCAATCACCTAACCTCAATTGAATTGAGCATGTGTTTCACTGGCTGAAGACCAGATTGAAGGCAAAAAGTCCCGAAACAAGCAAGAACTGAAAATGGCTGCAGTACAGGCCTGGCTGAGCATCACCAGGGAAGATACCAAGCATCTGGTAATGTCTATGGGTCACAGACTTCAGGCAGTTATCGATTGCAAAACATTTGCAATCAAATATGAAATATGACAACTTTATTTAAGTTCATGTTCATTTGTCCAATTACTTTTGGTCCCCTAAAATTTAAATACCCAAAAATTAAAGGTGACTTCACCTCATAGTCATTCATCCAATGTGCTGGAGTACAGAGCCACAACAACAACAAAATTGTCACTGCCCAAATAATTACGGACTGCACTGTAGTCTATGTGTAACATGCAATGCTGTTCGCTTATATTTAGTCTTTTTTGAACAAATTTTTAGCCCACATTTTTAAATTTTCTCTCAATTTATAATGCCCAATCATATTTGTAGGCCTGTCTCATGACTGCAATGTCCTCTGCCAATTCAGGAGTGCACAGACAAGCACATTTCTCTTCCAAAGCCAGCCTTTGCTTGTGCATGTTCACCAGCTGGGCTGTGATGCCTACCAATTATGTCACCTGGCAGTGACTTTGATTTGTCAAGATTTGATGCCACACAATAGGGCACATGACTACACTGAGAACCATGCTTGCGCAGGATGCGCTACAGGACGCACTCTGTACAGGGATACATTCCATATTCCAAAGAGACATTCCAAACATGAAATATCAGTCAAAGTTTTGTTCCCTCTGTCTATTGCTCCTGCAATTACCCCTTGTTTTCAAACACAGATCAATAACTTAGATAGTCATAACATGAACTGCAGACAGGCTATGCGAGTGATAAACATGACAATCCCAGAACATACTCTGCTGACGGAACAGGGCATCAGCTGTCTTTTTGTCAGTTCAGCGCCCGCAGAGCACTGTTAAGACGATCCCTCAGTGAGTTATAGATTTTGATGCTTCACAGGGGCTAAATAGGCTGCTGTGCAAAACTCTAATGTTTGCTCAACAGAGCATCACTGTCGTCTGTGATATGATGGGCTGGTTGGTGAATTCCCCTTGGTGCTGAGTGATGTTTGACCGCACTGAAGTGTTTGTCCGACTGGCGTCTATGTCCTTGACATCAGTCTGAGACACCCAGACAATGCCCTTTGTAGACACAGATCTTTGTTTTGATCATTAGACACTACCTGAAGCACTTTTAACCAAACAGGCATGTTCGTACCAAGCAAAATAAATATCTATGTGGATGATGTGTAGGATATTGGGTGAATATTGCTTGGATGTTTTATGGACAATGGTGGAAAGAGTCCTGTGTTGTCTCATCTCACATCGTTCATCTGAACCGAACTAAAACTAGTTATGTTGGCTAGCTAACAACAAGTAGTATAACGGATTATACTACTTGTTTTTTCTCTTTGTTCACTTCATTGCACCAGATAAATACCATATAAATACTATAAATTAAGATAAATGTTTTATATTTAAGAACCATCATGCCTTGGTATTTCGTTACAGATATACAGTGATGCTTAAATATCAAACAAATTAGCCTGAAATTAAAACATATTAAATCAGACTTTTTCCACCTTTATTTACAGTGATGCTTGACAGTTTGTGAACCCTGCAGGGCGTGGTCATTATTTTCATATATTATAGAAAAATAACCCTATAAAATCTTTATCTAAACCTCAATTGTTAACGAAGATATCCCAAATAAAGGACACACAAAGAAATATGATATATTTTCATTGTTAATTTAGCAAAACTGGTTTATTTAACAAAAACTCAGATATCCTTGTGTGCAAAAATATGTGAACCCCTTCAATCAATAACTTGTGGCACCTCCTTTAGCAGCGATGACCTGAAGCAACTGATATAGCCACTGACCTATAGCCACTGATCAGACTCTGACATCTTTGAGGGGTTCTCGCCTACACCTCCTTACAGAACCCAAGCAACTCAGTGAGGTTTGAGGGCTGTCTGGCAAGAACAGCCCACATCAGGTCCTGCCACAGCATCTCGATTGGATTTAGGTCAGGACTTTGACTTGGCCAATCCAAAACACAAAACTTATTTTTCCTGAGCCATTCTTTGGTAGATTTGTTCTTTTTAAACAGCAGAGGTTTCTTCCTGGCTACCCTTGCATGGCAGTTCTATTCAGTGTTCTTATTGATGATAGATGTGCAATGACATCAGGCGAGGGAGGATTGTAGATCCCTGGATGTTATTCCTGGGTCGCTTTTTACTTCATGTATTATTTTTCTTGAGGCTCTTTTGATATTTCGTGATATTTTAGAAGGACGCCTACTTCTAGGCAGAGTCGCTGTTGTGTTAAATGCTCTCTGTCTGTATATTATTTACCTCACAGCGGACTGATGGAGCCCAAGTCTTTTTGATATGATTTTATATCCTTCCCCAGACTGATGTGCACTCATTGCTCTCTTCCAGAGTTCCTCTGAGGTCTCCTTAGATTCTGGCATGGTGTGTTTTGCATTCACCTGTATGGGAAACACCGAACTGACCAGGTTTCTTACCTGCATGAGAGTGCCACCCTCACTCTTTCCTAAAGATCTGACCTTTGATTGGTTAACTTGGTACCAAATTATATACCAAACTGATTCTACTTACCTACTTCATTTAACTAAGGCAACAGGAGGTTCACTTATTTTTGCAGCTTCACTAATTCCTTTTTCCATATCTGTACTCTAAAAATGAATGAAATTGGTAAATATAGAAGCTTTATTTCAGTTAAGAAAACACTGGTTCTGGTTAAATAAGGATTTTGTGGTAAAAATTCAGGATTTCTATGATTGCACAAGGGGTTCACAAACTTTCAAGCATCACTGTAAGTCTACACCCTGCTGAGTTAGTACTTGGTAGAAGCACCCTTTGCTTGAATTACAGTCACGAGTCTGTTTGGATATGTCTCTACCAGCTTTGCACACCTAGATTGGGAAATGTTTGCTCATTCTTATTTACAGAACTGTTCAAGCTCCGTCAGATTGCATGGGGACTGTCAATGGACTGCGCTCTTCAAGTCATTCCACAAGTTTTCAATAGGATTTAGGTCAGGGCTCTGACTAGGCCACTCAAGGACATTCACCTTTTTGTTTTTTAACTTGCTTGCAGAGGGCAGCAGGTTTTCCTCAATAACTTTTCTGTATCTTTCTCCATCCATTTTCCCTTCTATCCTGACAAGTGCCCCAGTCCCTGCTGATGAGAAACACCCCTATAACAGAATGCTGCCGCCACCATGCTTTACAGTAGGGATGGTGTTCTTTGGGTGATGTGCTGATGTGGGTTTCTGCATCAAAAATGTCCATGTTGGTTTCAGCTGACCACAACACATTTTGCCACATGGCTGTGTTTTGTTTGCATACCTCAAATGTGATTGAGTGTGGACATTTTTGAGTAGTAGCTTCCTTCTTGCCACCCTACCATACAGACCAAAATTGTGGAGAGCTTTTTGTATTGTTGATACTTGCACACATTGACCACTCTTTGCTATAAAGTCCTGTAGCTCCTTCATAGTTGCCATGGGCCTCTTGGTGGCCTCTCTGATCAGTCTCCTTCTTGCCAAGTCATCCAGCTTGGATGGACAGCCTGATCTAAGCACGGTCCTGGTGGTGCCATGCACCTTCCACTTCTTAATTATGGTCTTGTCCATGCTCCAAAGGATATTTAAGGCCTTTGAAATCTTTCTATACCCATTTCCTGATGTTTGCTTTTCCACAACTTTATCCCAGAGTTATTTTGAAAGCTCTTTGTTGCTCATGTTGAATGTTTTATTCTGAAATGCACTATCCAGCAGTGGAATCTTCTCGGAACAGCTGATTTTATTCTGAAGTAATCAGAATCATTACAATTAGCTTGGTGTATGATCTGGAAGGTGATTGGTTACCCCTGAGCTAGTTTACAATTGGTATAATAAGTTGGGTGTAGACTGATCAATCTAGTTAAATTATTCTAGTTTTAAATTTTTAATTAATGTTCAGAAATGTTTAGGAGAAAAACATTGCTTGGAAGTTTTAGGGTAATAAAGATGGAAATAAAGGTGGCATTTTTCACATTTTATTTTATTACTGGAATGGAATCCAAATTAATTTAATTGGGATTTCTTGTCACTTATCAACACAACATACTCTATAATATCAAATAGAAATACTGTAAAAGCTTGTCTTAATTAATGACAAATAAAAAATAGACAATAATTGATTCCATAGGTATTCACCCCCCTTGACTTAATACTTGGTAGAAACACCTTTAGTTGCAATTACAGCTGTTAGTTTATTTGGGTAAGTCTCTACTAGCTTTGCACATCTGGACACTGCAATTTTCACCCATTCTTCTTTACAAAATTACTTGAGCGCCATCAGGTTGTATGGCAACCTTTGGTGAATAGAAATTTTTCAATCTTTCCACGGATGGGATTGAGGTCTGGGCTTTGACTGGGCACATTGCTTTTTTTTTTTTAAACCACTCCAATGCTTGTGCTGTATATTTGGGGTCATTGTCCTGCTGGAATATAAATAATCTCCCAAATCTTGCAGAGGTTGCTTGTAGGTTGTCCTTCAAGATTTGTAGATATCTTGCTCCATCCATTTTGTCCTCTATTTTGACAAGCTTTCCAGTCCCCGAAGCACAGAAGTATCCCCATAGCATTAGGCTTCCGCCACCATGTTTCACTGTAGGGATAGTGTTCTTGAGATGATGTGAGTGTTAAACTTGTGCCAAACATAACACCTAACATTGAGGGTAAAAGGTTTAATCTTGGTCTAATGAGACTATAGAATCTTCCTGCACTTGGTTTGAGAGTCTTCCACATGCCTTCTGGCAAACTCTAGGCAAGATTTAATGTGAATTTTCTTCAACAATGGTTGAAGAAGCCATCCTCCCATAAAGCACATATCTGTGAAGCGCCCAGGCTATTGTTTTCCCATGGGCTGTTTCTCCCATCACTGCCATGGGAGAGTGTAACTCCAACAAGTGCCCTTCTCACATGGATGCTCAGTTTTGGAGGATGGCCTGTTCTAGGCAAATTCACAGTTGTGCCACATTCTCTCCATTTGTTTATGATGGACTTAACAGTGCTCCGGGGATATTCAAAGTCTTTGAAATCTTCTTATATCCTTCCTCTGATTGGTGCTTTGTAAGAACCTTTTCTTGGATTTGCTTTGAATGTTCTTTGGTCTTCATGACAAAGCTCTCGTTTGGAAATGCACTAAACAACTGTGAGACCTCTCACTGACAGGTGTATTTAATTTGAAATCATTTGAAAAACCTTAATTGTACACAGGAGTATTTTTTTCTCTTTGACATTATTTAGTATTTTGTTTTGATCAGTAACCGGAAATCCATGATTCCATGCTGTAACAAAATAAAATGCTTATACGTACCTAGGGCCAGTGTTCCTTGAGAACATGCCTCCCAGTGGATCTGCACAGGCTATAAAACAATAGATGTGCAAGAGCATTAAGACGTCTCCCCTTGAAATTACATACAGTTGACGTGACTAACTATGTAGGCCTAAATATTTCATTTCTATCTCTGTTAACGTTACCGTACTGCCATGGACCTTATCTACATACCAAATGTTGAAGGTGGGGGTGAGTATCATTTTAGAAGGATCCTTTGTCAAGGATCTCATCAAGCTATCTAATTTGATGTAGCAATAATATTAATAAGACATTGGAATTGTCTTAATTGTGAGCCTGATTTTGCCAATTAATTTATCTCGTTTTTATGAGTGAGAACATAGCTAACATTAGCTAGCTGGCTGGTTAGTTGGCCAAGGACACAACGCTAGATAGCATGCAACGAATAATAAACAAACGTTACATTTGAGTTTATGTTTGCTAGCTAGTTTTTGTTTTAGCCGTTTAAATGAGTACATAGTGCAAGACTTATATCTCACGTTCATTCAATCTTGGTTGAGGTTAGTGACGTTTGTTGGTAGCCGAGTAAAGTTTGTATTGAAACTGATTCACAGGGAGGCATGTGGTGATACATCAGTTGGATGTGCAGTGTCTTGCATATATGCTATGTGTAGTGTAAGTTTATGATGTTGGGCTGTGTAGCTCTGATATCTTTGTGTTCCTCCTATTGTATAGGTTAGACAAGGTTTTCCTTCATGATCATTTTAAAACAACATGCATTCACTTGGTTGAATTCCAAATTGGTTGTATGCTTATCTTGGCACAGTTTTTGTTTATCTTGATGCTTTATTGCTGAGCTACTTCCTATTCTGTACCAGTGCCCTTGTTCTGACAGCTGTTGTGCTGTGTGCTGTACATACTATCTTACCATTATAGCCTTGTAAGAAGCTCTGGATAAGAGTGTCCATCAAATAGATTGAGAAATTATAATAATTACAACCAGAGCCAAGGGATACATACGAACATGAGAATGTTAGATGATGAGAACATGCCATTCACCCCATGTAGGCATGT
Source organism: Aldrovandia affinis (assembly GCA_029706075.1). Taxonomy (NCBI): domain Eukaryota; kingdom Metazoa; phylum Chordata; class Actinopteri; order Notacanthiformes; family Halosauridae; genus Aldrovandia; species Aldrovandia affinis. The sequence continues at coordinate 1,748,206 of JAINUG010000196.1, read as the reverse complement.
CATTTTTCCTACTGTACAGATTCCCTGCCCACATGCACTCTGCCTCAGATGTGGGGTTATTGTTATAATTAGGGGAATAAATTATTATACAGCATATCAATGCTATATACTAAGTCCTTCAATTTTTTAAATGTTGAAAAGTTAATTTAATTGCAAAAATATATAAATAAACCATCAAACTGATTTTGATAGCCAATATTTTAAAAATTTTTTTTATATATTATATGGCATATACACTCAGTGGCCACTTTATTACGTACACTTTTCTAGTACTGGGTAGGACCCCCATTTGCCCCCAGAACAACCTGAATTCTGGTCTTTTAAAAGACCTTGTCACTTTTTTGTGCATATTTATATCAAAGGTAGTTCAAAATGATGTTATCCTTTTTGAAGCAATATTCTGGATCAATTTTTTTGTGAACCTTCCTGTAATTGGTGTTTTATTGCTGTTTGTGTGTCCTTCTTAATTAAACCTGACACCAAATCTGACTCATTGAACAGAGCAATGGACCTATGTTTTATTATTCATGCTGTTTTTGTGTTTTTAATTCATAGTTCGATATTACCCCCTAGACAAAATTTGACTAAACCCCTAGAAAATCACTATCTACTTTATCCTTAACTTTGGATAATGACCTTAAGTAAGTTTAGTTGTTTACTTTCACAGCATAGCACAGCAAGCTTGAAAAATTAAACCTTTTGTAGTCTAAATAGTAAATATTTATCACTCATTGTTAAAGGCAGCCCGTTTGAATCCAGCCCATTGTTCTGGTGACAGTGTCTTACTGACAGGATCAGATATGTAGTTCTACTTGTACTTTTTGCTTGATTTAAAAGGGAATCAATCAAACCCAATGGGGCAGCTTCATCCTTGTGACACAAAAAGTACATCAAAATGTATGTGTATCTTAATTATATAATTGTATGAGAAGGAAAAAAACTGAAAGCAAACAAACGTATCCACTCCTCCCCTCTTTTTCAGGACATTGGTATGGCCGAGAAGTCCTTGGAAACTGGATCGGTCAGCATCCCCATGGAGGAGCCCATTCGCAATGGGGGTGCACAAGAACCGCCCCTGCTGACGCACCTGAAGAAGGTGGAAAACAACATCACGGAGGCCCAGCGCTTCTCTCACCTTCCCCGGCGCTCCACCGTGGATCTGGAGTTCACTGAGCTTTCCTACACCATCCGTGAGGGCCCCTGCTGGCGCAGAAGAGGTAGGACACCCCCGTCGGCGCCCAGTGCCCAGTGCCCAGTGCCCAGTGCCCAGTGCCCAGTGCCCAGTGCCCAGTGCCTAGTGCCCAGTGCCCAGTGCCCAGTGCCTCCCAACTCCCACCCCAGAGCACCGGCGATGTCTAAGATATGAAAAGAGCTCCTAATAGCAGCTACTCACAGTGTGATTCATGCTGCAGTGCAGCGCCTGTAAGCCGCCATCCATCATAAGCCTCTCACCCCAGAGGAAATGCCGCTTGTACAATGACTGCGTCACAGAAAACCAGGGTCTAAATTTCATCCTCTTTTAGGACAGTCTGCAAGACATATTACATCTCATTTGATTCCGGCTTTAATTTGGTGGATGTCTTCTTTCTCTCACTCTCTTTATCTTTTCATCTTTCTCCTCTCTTCTTCTCTTTCTCCTTCTTCTCCTTCCACTTCATCCCCACCCCACATCCTGTGTGAACCCTATAGTAAGTGCTGCCAGTGTAGGATTGGCTCCCGTGGGGGTGTTTGAATTAGGGCTTGATTAAACGGGCAGCACTGCCCACCGTCAAAGGCAGCAGTCAGCTAATTATAGTGAGGTAGCTTAATGAGCCATAGTTAAAGTGGATTAGTGACCAAACCTTTTTCATATGGTTTTCAGCAACCATGGCCCATCATCACACACACACACACACACACACACACACACACACACACACACACACACACACACACACACACACACACACACACACACACACACACAAGCATGCTCACACACATGCATGCATGTGTACACTGTAGGGAATAAAAAGGTGCTCATGAGAGATCTTCCAACCTGTACACATTCTGCTTACCAGGCATGCCTTTCTGAGGTCAAAATATACAGGCACGTAGGCATTTTTTAAAACCACACAAAAATACAGATTCAGTTACAATATAGTTATGAGACATAACTCGTTCTATTTGGACCTCAGGCAGTCAAAGACAATGACGGACAGAGTCCGTTTTTTGTTCCCCGGTCCGTTGTTCACTCTCGCAAAGAAGCATTTTTCACACATGAAATGAAAGAAAACAAGATGACTTTTCCCCCGACTTGTACCAGCACAGAGGCACCGAGAGTCACAGATAGTGCCTTGTGTATCCAAACATTGTGAAAGTACATTTATGATAAACACAAATAATTAATTAAAGAATCAACTAAAACTATCAACTGTTGAAAGAATCAGTATAAATAATCGATTTAAGATTAATTATTTATTTGAATGATTATTTATGATTTTTATATATGATTATTTACTATTTGATCATGTGTAATATATATAATATATATAATTATGTATTATTATTAATGATCATTTAGGTACCAAAATGGATGACTTTATCCCTTTAACACACAGACATGCATACACACACACACACACACACACACACACACACACACACATGCACATGCACACATACAAGCATGTGTGCACCACACACAAACATGCCCATACACACACAAACATTAGCTCTGGACAGTTTGCCCTCCTAAAGTTGTTTTTGGGGACAGAACAGAAGACTGGAGGCACAGGAGAATATCCTGAAATGTGAAATGTAGTGTATTACCTGCCATTGACAACGGTTTATAGAGCAGAGATGTTGTGATTGTACCTGTGTGTCTGTCTGTCGTGGATGGATTTGGATGAATCTTAGCAAAATGTTCACCCATTGTCCAGCAAAATGTTTGCCCATGGGGCAAGGAAAATATGATGCGGTTTTACTGACTTGCTATGTCTCAGACAGAACAGGCTTTGGATGGAGCAGGCATGTGCCCTGTGATTGATTATCCGCCATATTACCGGGACCCTTTATGAAGCACATACGTCATCTAAAACTTGTCATCTTAATTAAAAAAGGAGACCTGATGTCTGCCTTCCATTTTCTCTCTCTTTCTCATGATTTCTCCTTTTCTTTCATTAATACTCCTGGCAGTATTCAGTTTTACTCAAACAAGAATATATATCTCACTTGGGACCAGTGAGAGCCTGAAATGCTTTTTATATAATTGATATTATATGTAATGTTTTTATTCAAGAGGTGACCTTCTACACGCATTCACAAAAGCATACCAGCTTTTACAAGAAATATATGTGAAAATATAAGGGATATAAGGAATAAGGGATATCTGGGTCTTATGGTTTATTGATTACCTCTGGAAAACACACATTGTTTAGCACTTTTTTGTTAATTCAATTGTAAAAATGTACAATTGAATTCATCGATTACTTTTTATTAATTGTTTATTAATAAGTGTCAGTACAGGAAGTAAAAAATTCTACATCATAATTACTAATAAAAAAAAGGTAATAGTAAAAGTCATGCCAGTTAGAATTTGGTTAACTGGAGGGTAAAGCTGAATCCAGGTCAGTTTCCAGGTCTTGGTTTAAATGTAGCCCCAGGACACAACCTCATCAGGGAATCCTGTGCGCAAGTCTAAAATTTCTATTTTTGTTTCAATTTTTGTGTTTTATCTATGGTAAAACATGAAATCCAAAATATAAGAAAGATATATTTTTGCAAATGTCAAGCTATGCATCATATATTTCAGGATATGACAAATGCTATATATTGTTTTTTTGTTTTTTTTACATGTTTTGTAGAAAGATGTCTGTGAAGAAAGATGCCTGTCTGTGTATCTCATTTGTTACTCAGACTTGCAGTAACTCTTCTTGGCCCCACCCCCTTTGGTACTGCACCTGATTTCCTTTGTGACATCATAACCTTGAGCCCCAACAGGAGGCTTGTTTCAGGGAAACATTACATCATCGTGACACCGTCACCTCCAGCCAACAAATTAGTGCAGAGGCGAGGCAGTGATTGTGGAGTATGTTCTCTCCGCAGACTTTATTGTAGGATAGTGTTTCATTGCCACTTTCTCGAGAGCTCCTGATCCGCTGCTTCATGCTCCAGCGGGGGTTATGTAGGTGGGCGGACTGTGGAGCTCTGAAGATGAGAGCTTAGAAGCTCGGCTTCCTTTCATCTGCAAAGCGGAAAAAAAAGCAAACAAGCTCCTGTCTTCTTAAACAAAGGCAGAATGGCAAAGGGAGCTGTCTGGCTGAATCTCTCCTCCTCCTCAATGCCGCGGCCATTTCTCTTTTCCTCTCTCGTCCTTTTCCGATGTTCCCCCCCTTGTCCTCCATCGTTTGTTTTTATTTCTCTCTCTCTCTCTCTCTTCTCTCTCTCTCTCTCTCTCTCTCTCTCTCTCTCTCTCTCTCTCTCTCTCTCTCTCTCTCTCTCGTAAAAGCCAGCTTGCTTTTGCTCATAGTGTGAGAGCCCCCTTGCTTGTGAGCAGAACCCTCTCTGTCTCCGGGATTCGAGGTCACCTTGACAGCTCGGTGGCACGTGCTTTCGTTAACCCTTCTCTGACTCCATGCCTGATGGCAGGCAGGCAGGCAGGCAGGCAGCAGACCAGAGGGATCGCTGTCAACTGCCCTTCCCACGTAACTTTGTATTTTTTTTATCCTCCCAATTTGGAATACCTAATTTGTGTATGCTGATGCTGTATTGTTCATGCTCGTTGCTGCAACCTCCTCTACCATTTTGGGAGTACACAGACAAGCACACACTCCAAAACACGTGATGTCAAGCTGCTGCTTCTTTTCACTCTGCAGTCCACCAGTTAAGCTTGCACAGGCATTGAGTTGAAGGATGGACATATTATACAGTATGTAGCCTGTGCAGGCAGACTATGGTGCCCAATTAACCAGAGAGGGTCACTGGTGTGTGATGGGACACGGATGCCCTGCCTATTATACTTTTTTCCCCCATTTTCTCCCAATTTGGTGGCCAATTGTATGCTCTATTTCTTCCACCCTCCTCCACAAGCCCGCTGACCGCAAACTACGGGACCAGCTACTGGCTGGCAATGAACCGCTTTCTTCAAGACGGGACCCAGCTGTTTTGCCCACAGGGAAGCTTTTTGTGCTCGCAGCGAGTTTGTGCCGGCTTTTCCTCCCCCTTCCCCCTGGGGCGGACAGCCAATTGCCACCCCCAAATGGGACTCCCAGTCAGAGCCAGTCTGGCGCAGCTGGGGATCGAACCCTGACCGCAGTGGGCAACCTATACTCCGGGCGAGTGCCTTTGCCCTCCCGGGGCAATGCCACATCCAATTATTTTTCATTCTGCAGGGCTGCTGGCTATATCTGGCACTGGCAGAGTCCAGATTCTATACAATGAAGGGCTTAATTGTATAGTTGTGAATGAGGTGGAATGAGGATACATGGGTGTGGTGAAGTAAATACCCTTTAAATAATCAGAGATGAGGGTATGTAATGGTGTGTTTGACCCTCCACAGACTAAACCTTCCCTTTCAGAGGAGGAGAGGTCATTGTATTGTTGGTGATCCATGTAAATGTAGGTCGGTTTCAGAAGGAGGATCAATCTGCCACAGGAATGGATGGGTCAAATAGACCAATCTTTAGGTTTGCACATATCGAACCGCTCTTAGTGTCACCATCAATATAGCTCAGACTGATAATGCCTTTCATTGGCACGTGACTTTAATGCATCGCTCTTGCTCCAGTTTATGAGTGCTTCAGAAACAAACACAGGGCAGGTACGTTCCATTTGAAAGTGAAGATCTTGAAACCAGATCCTGTCTTCACCTGGGATAAGTTGGTGCTGGAGAGAAACAACATTTCCCTTGTGGGATAATATGTGGTATTACTATGTGGTAAAATATGAAATCATATCATGAAAACAAAAAGAATATATACAGGCAATTGCCAAAATAAAGGAAATACCAACATAGATTGTCTTAAGAGGATGTTGGGCCACCACGATCCACCAGAACAGCTTCAATGTGCCTTGGCATAGATTCTAAAAGAGTCTGGACTCTAAAAGCAGGGATGCAACACCATTCTTCTATGAGGAATTCCATCATTTGGTAATTTGTTGATGGTGGTGGAAAATGCTGTCTCAGGCGCTGCTCGAGAATCTCCCATAAGTATTCAGTTGGGTTGAGATAGTTATTGAGACAGCCATGGCATATGGTTTACATCATTTTCATGCTCATCAAACCATTCAGTCACCATTTGTGCCCTGTGGATGGGGACATTGTCATCCTGGAAAAGACCACTCCCATCAGGATAGAAATGCTTCACCATAGGATGAAGGTGATTACTCAGAATGTCTTTGTATTCATTGGCATTTACCTTTCCCTCTAAGGGGTTGAGTGAACCTAAACCATGCCAGGAAAATGCACCCCACACCATAATAGAGCTGCCAGAACCCTTCATTTACTCAAGTGTTTCCTTTATTTTGGCAGTTACCTGTATATACTATATATATATAAATATATTTATGTTTCCTTATTTCATGCATTTGTAATTGCCTTGACCAAATTGGCGGTAAATAAAAAAAATAAAAAATATAAATAGTATATAAATAGTTCTGCTCTGTTGTGTGGTGATAATTGGAATACAGGACAGTGTTGTAAATTTCACACCAGCATCACTGTAGTCACAAGAACCCTCAGATCACCAATCTTGTTCGCCACTGGTCACATGATTAGATCCCAAGCTTGCCCTGACCCTGAGCTTGCTATCAAGGGCTGGTCTTGCTGAGTGGTGTATGACGTGCCTCACATGTCAGTGGTGACAACCCTGCTTACTGATGTCACCTTATGGCACATACTCTACACATCTGGTGTTGAGCAGTGTGCACTTCACAAATATGGAGGTAAGCTTATAAGCATTCATCAGCACACACTGGACACAGTCTGCCAGTGAACCCAGTCAAAGATTTCCAGTGATAGAATATGCAGTGCCTCATTGCAGCTGCCAGTAAGAAGTGTGTTTGGCTGCTTCCACTGTGTCACAGAGTGAAAAGGAGGAGAGGACAGAGACAGTGGTGTGTCTGTCCTCTAAATGCTCTACAGAGAGCAGATGAGGAGTTTCCCTGCATGACTAATGTGAAGCCGGGACATGGCCATGTTCTTAAACGTGTGCCCCCTTGTGGGCTGGAAGGGACTGCATCCAGCTGCTGTGTAAACTTATGAAATCTGAGAGGTGCATTTTTCTCTGTGGGTTAGGTTTCCCACGTACTCCTTGTGGGTACTTGTGTTCGACATGTTGTTGGATTATTATTAACCGAAGATTAAATCCATCTTTTTAAATCCACCTTAGGATGATGCTGGTAAGGTGGGTGGAGGGGATGGAGGGAACTGGCCTTGCACTGGTAATGAAGGGGGTCAGGGGCCTGGCGGCTCCCAAGGCTGACACAGCCTGCGGACTGCCAGGAAATGCAAGCGGGAGACGGCTGAGGTCATCAATAATGGAGTAGATAAAATGAATCAGGCAGGAAGGAGAGCTTAATGGATGCGGGGGCCTGTGCCTCTCTGACTGCTGGGCAGCACGCCGGAGCTGCCTGCCCCATGATCTCTTGTGTGCTGCTGAGCTGTGAGTAGATACGTACACAGTCCTTTTACAAGCAAGGATACATCAGAATGTTCTGGATTCTGAAGGTGAGGGGAAAGACTAATATGATTTTATGGCAAAAATGATTTTAAAAAAAATTGTCTGTGGGGTGATCAGACAAGTTATCGAGGCAGTTTGCTTGTAAAATGCAGAAGAAATCCCTTTGGATGGTGATAATTGTGCAGTGCTTAAAATGTGGTTTGATGGGGCTTTCTCAAGTGAAATAAATTAAATATGGAGATCTCAGCAGTTTCTGGGGTTGATGAGAGAATTTGTGCAGTGATCTGTGCGGCTCTGAGAGTATTTACCTCAACATAATGTCAGGCAGGAATGTGGCAGGAGATCAGTTGAGGTCTTGAGTGTGCCCTCACTGGTTGAGGGTGCAGGTCAGAGCCTGCTTATGCCCACTTGTCTATGAGGAGGGGCTTCTGTTAGAGCCATCATGTTGATTAGAGTCTCAGAATGTATCAGACCTTAACACTTGCAATTTATCACACAGGACACTTTGCAAGCTGAACACTTATTGCAAAAAATAAGGGGTTTCCCTGGTGCCTGGGCCAAATTTCCCATCTGTCTCTGTCTCCGTCTGGCCACGTATTCATCCTCCTCCAGTTTAATTGACTAAATAAACATCTCCCTCTCCAACTCAGCTGGTGTGTTGTGAGCATTCTGCTGCACAAATGGCTGCTATGCATCACCCGGGTTAATGCTACACATTGGTGGTACTTAAGATGTGCCATCAACCCCCCCCATTCCCCAACGTAAAGCTCTGTGAGATGGATGAGAGTTGCTATGTAATTCACATGAATTATCTGAGTTTAACGCCACTGCCAATAGTATGAGCCCCGAAATCAGCCCCTAAATCTGAACGTGCTGTCGGACAGATGCCTCCAGTGTTTGTAGGTCTCCAGACTCAAGTTCTTGTTTGATGCCCAGGTGTAAGTGCCAGTGGATGTGCTTCCCTGCTCCCAGCAAAAACACTGACTCAGCTCTGAGATTTGAGAAGGTCACTGTTACACATCAGACAGTGTGGGACAATCGTGGGAAATTCCCTTCAAAAAGGACCCGTAGAGCGCTGCAGTCATGCAGGATTTAGACTTACCTCTCACTTAGCTACTTAGTTACGTCCGGGAAAGCTGAGTTGAGCTGATGTAGCGCTCATGCATACCCCTTATAATGTTGGCAACTAAACGTGACGTGAGCATATGTGCACACTCCCATTCTAAGGCAGAATACAGTTGTGTATAAAGGATGTGCCATTAAATTAATCATTTTGGCTTCGATGCTTACAATTTCTCTCTCAAAGCTGATTGATGGTTTATGCACCATATCTACGCACCCAGCCGCCTGTGAAAAAAGCTTTTAAACAATAAAGAGCTATGGTCGGACAAAAACTACTTTTGTGTAATGCTGTGTAGACATTTTCACTCACTTCATTGGTGCAAGTGCTGAGAAGTGAGAGGACCTGAGGGTGGAGGGTGGGGTAGAGCTAGAGAAGTAGGAAGTGGGAGGAGCAGCTCAGTGAAAGACTCGCTTTAGCTTCTAGATACATGTGTAACTTTCACATACTTTGCATCGGAACTTCCATCTGTCTTACTGGACATTCCAGCTCTAGTGAATATGTTCACTGAAGAACAGAAGTCTTTAGCCAAGCACGGAAGGAACACCGCACATGTCATCTCTGTACATGCACAGGGCCACTGATATCACTGAAGTGATTCATACCTACACCAGCATTTCCACTTACATCTCTTTCTTCTCATAGCACACGGAGGCCGTCAGTGCGCCACTGTGTTCCATAGGTGGGCCTTTTACGAAAAAATATATTATATGGGAGATCCAAAATATAAGGACATTTATGGAAGAACATGCTTTGAATCATTTTCATTCAAAGAGTTACTCAAAATATACACAATCGACAGATATGTATTTGCTCTGCAGATCCCCTTGTTTGGGACGACTTGTATAGCTTAGCTTACATTTTTTTATTTTTTTATAAATTTATTTCTGATTTTTCCCCCGTTTTTCTCCCAATTTAGTAGCCAATTATACCCTCTATTTTATTTTCAATTCCCCACCCTCACGAGTCCGCCGCCCGTCCTCCGGGAACGAGATTCGTATTCCTGGACCTATTTCCCCGCCTTCTTTCGAGACGGAGATCTTCCACGGACTCCATTAACCTTCTCCTCGGCGGACTCGTGCCGCTCTCCCTCCCCCACCCCGGAGGCGGACAGCCAAATGCCGCCTCGATCGGGCTGACGACCAGGGCCGGTCTGGTAGAAACGCGGGTTTCGATCCGCGTCTCTGACGGGCAGCGCACACCGCTCCAAAGCGCGGTGCACTAGACTGCTGGGCCATCCGCCAGCCCCTAGCTTACATTTTTACATATAATATTTAGCATATATATATATGTGTGTGTGTGTGTGTGTGCGCGCGTACACTACAATCACTAGGCACGAGTGTATATATCAAGAGGATATGCAGATTATAGTGGTTTATATATATTGGTGTCCCTTAGGGTGGGGCGACACTCACGGACCTTTGCAGAGGGCGTAGGCAGTTAAATAACCCAGAGGAGGCAGTAATACAACAAAACAATACTTTTATTTAACTAATTCGACACAAAAACATATACAGTCCATAATCCGTTACTTGTTGTCCCAGTCCGTAATCCAGATTCCAAATCCAATGCAGTTCCTCAATCAGTCCAAAAATCGGTACACAAAATGCAATCCAAAATAAACCTTCCAAACACTCCCCCATAACGCTTTCAAAAAACACTCTCCCAAAACACCAACCTACTCTGTCCCAGCGTGACACACAAGAGTCCTTTAAATAGGCCTCTAAATGGCCTTCAACTGTCCGTAGTCCCAATCGCTTGACTTTGTTCAGGTGCAGGACTGCTGGGAATCGTAGTTCTTCCGGCTCCAGTGGCTCCAATGTGTTAAAGGGCCAGGCAGCTATTTCCTTGGGCAGCCCCTTGGGATGCCACAATATATACAGTATATATATATATATATATATATATATACACACACACACACACACACATCCATTTGTACATCAGGATAACTACTGCAGGTGTCGGGATCCCAGAGCAATTAACCAAATGTATTGTACAAACACAGTGTTGCTGCAAACCAAGACTGCATCACAGAGCCAGGCTAGCCTGCACTGGGGCTCAGCATATATGCAGGCAAGGCACCATCCTGCTGCACTCAGGATTTATGTACGGGGGTAGAGTTCCTCTTTCCCTCTGTGCTGTGTAATGGATGCAATAGGAGGGGGGCCTCAGGAACACCCCGATAATGACTTTGCAACGAGGAGGACCTGGCAGGCTGACAGGGAGAGCTGAAGAAGCGTCCACTGTGATTAGTAAACCTGAGCGCTCAGGAACCGTCAGGACCAGGATCGCTTCCTGTCCGGGTGTGCGCATCATCATACCGCTGAATGCGGAGCACACACATACACATGAACACAAACCCAAGCGCACACAAGAAAAAGCTACGAGTGCAAATATGCAATCTAAACTTAGCCGATGTTGCAAAACCACTTTAACGTGCACATGATAATACGCACATACATTACCATATGCTGTAATGTCCATGAAGTCTTGGTTTATTTATTGATGTCAAAAAGACAAACATAGAGGTGTGTTGTCTGTCGGTTTATGTCTATGTGGAGAGGGGTTTCTATGAATGCCTATTGTGAGACTATTTTGTGCCTGTGTGTGTCGAAGTGTATTGTGCGTCAGTGTATATGTTGGGAGTATTTTTTGTCTGTGTGTTATAGGAGAATATTTTGTTCTATAAATACATGTACAGGTGAGCAGGGATCAGCGTGATTGAAGTTTTCAGTTCTCCCCAGCCTTAATGACAGTGTGTGTAAAAAGCTGTGTAGGCAGGGCGTAGAGGAAGGTTAATAGACAGACAAGCCTCTAATGCTGTTTAATGTTCAACCGTTAGCCTCCCCTTGTAGTGCTCTGGAGATTTCTGCCTTACATTCCTCTCTCCATATTGATCCCCAATCCTCCCTGTCTCTCTCTCTCTCTCTTTCTCTCTCTCCCCCCCGTTTCCTAAAGTAATCGATAGAACAAAGCAAATGTTCTGTTGTAAAAATTCACCAGTGGACATGTTTCCCTTGTGACCATGTAATGTGGGATGGGCCAATATTACAATTACAAATATTTAAAATACATATTTCAATTACATTTGTGTGCTTTCTCATTTGTAATTGAAAGAATATAGAGGAAAAATCACATGTATTTTTTATGGAAAATGCAACCCAATACATTTTATTTTTGAGATAAGCACCATGATACACCATGCTCAGTATTTGTTTTGTCATTAGTTTGATAGTTATTATATTACATTAAAACATGCTAAATTGGCCTCTTTCTGGGTTTTGTTCGTCTTGAATTATTATGTGTCTTGACAGTTGTGGGAGAAAAAAAGATTACAAAGATTTGTTGGACATTTAGTGACTGTAACTGTGTTTCATCCATCTCATTGTGACGTTGCCCCCACTACAACATATAACAGAAACTAGACAAAATTTAGCTGCAGTTATTATTTCGAAACATGCTGCACTGAAAGGAAACTAATGTAGTGGTGTTAATTTGCTGTTGTTATGTTTGAAAAGCTTTTAGGAGATATTCAAATTAATTAATGGGAACATGGGTGTCACTGAAACAAATGAAAATAAATAGATGCCCTTCTCATATGTCCATAACTAATAAACAAACAATAAACCTTGCTCACTGTACAACGTACCTCCCATAGTACAGTACTTTTAACTAGCGTGGGTTGTCTTCTTACTCAGAGAATGCAGTAGTCTGTGATTATATTTACCTGTGTTGGGTCATTATGGTATAATGTGTGTGTGTGTGCATTTGTGTGTTGGGTCATTATGGTATAATGTGTGTGTGTGTGTGTTGCTGTGTTGGGTCAGCATGGTATATCAGTGTATGTGTGTGTGTGTTGGGTCCGTATGGTATATTGATGTGTGTGCTCTGTTCACAGGGTATAAGGCCTTGCTGAAGTGTCTTTCGGGGAAGTTCTGCAGCCGCGAGCTGATTGGCATCATGGGGCCCTCGGGAGCAGGGAAGTCTACTCTGATGAACATCCTGGCAGGATACAGGTGAGAGAGAGATACAGGGAGAGAGAGGGAGAGAGAGAGAGAGAGTCACGAGAGGCAATTGTGAAGTGAAGGTCACAGTGAGGGGTGCCTTGGAAGGGCAAGGAGTGGGATGGCAGGAGAAGGACAGAAGGACAGAAGAGTTGATGGGGGGTAATGGCTGGGCAAGAGAGAGAGGTAAGGGAGAAGTGAGAGAGACTGCTGGAAAAGGGAGGTGGAGGCAGATTGTTCTGTTTCTATGGAAACCCAATATAAAATCATTTAATTGCTGAAGGGCAGTGCTGTGTCAGGGAGGGCCAGAATTACAGACTGACGGCCACTCTTTCCCTTGTGACAGGGAGACCGGGATGAAGGGCCAGATATTTGTGAATGGGAAGCCCCGGGACCTCCGCACCTTCCGGAAAATGTCCTGCTACATCATGCAGGATGACATGCTGCTGCCGCACCTCACCACAAAGGAGGCCATGATGGTAATGTCGGAGGTTGCGTCTGGTGAGGGGAGAGGGGCTTCAGTGTGTGATGTTTCCCCTGGAGCTCTGCTTCACCCCAAAAAACATACCACCATCAAAATCTATTTTAGGAGTAAATACAAACACACATAAAACTATATGATTGTGGAAATGGATTAAAGCCTTTTTGTGCTATTTGGAATTTTAATGGGTGGCAGGTGCACTGAAATGTTTTGTAATACCAGGCTTCCTTGCTAAATGGGCCAAATGTATCTTTTAGCAGTGTATGGTCTAAGTTGTTGTTTAAATGCTGGTGGTGTTGAAGCTGTTGACTGACATGCCAAGGAAGCCAAGTTAAATAAAAAACGGAAGAGGGAGTAAAAGCGTGCTGCTGTTCCTGCCAGGGTCACTGTGAGGCTGTGTGTGGCAGGAAGCACTCTACTGGTGACTAAAAGTACTGCCTCCCAAAGTATTCTCCATTCACCTTAATTTTCCTAAAAGTCTATTAAAATCAGTCAGCCTTAATAAAATCATTAGTGGGAAAATATTGGCAGCTGGCTCCACCGATTTTTGGGAAGGCAGAAATTGGTGCTGCAAATTAGACTCAGATAAATATACTGATGGCCTGTCCTCTGTTTGTGCAGGTCTCTGCAAACCTGAAGATGAATGAGAACATGGATGTGAAGAAGGAGCTGGTGAGTGGACAGCACAACTATGTGTACAAATGTGTAGCACAAATATATGATCAATTAATGAGACAGCATTACCAGACACATCTCACAAAATGTATCTTTTGCTTGTCTGTCTTTGTGTATGTGTGGTGATGTGTGTGCGTATGTGTTGGTGTATGTGCACTTTTGTTTGTGTGTCTGTTTAATGTGTGTGTGCTTATGTTATCTGTGTGTATATGTGTGTATATGTGTGTGCGTGTATGTGTGTACATATGTGTTTGTTCCAGGTGAATGAGATCCTCACAGCCCTGGGACTCCTGGAATGTGCTCACACTCGAACCATTTCTCTGTCGGGGGGGCAGTGCAAGCGCCTTGCCATCGCTCAGGAGCTGGTCAACAACCCCCCAGTCATGTTTTTTGATGAGCCCACCAGGTGAGAAAAGTCCCCTTCCCGAATTAAAATGGAACCGGCCCATTGTATAGAGGAAAACATGGTAGGGATATGAAGAGAGTGGAAAAGGGGGAGGCTAACCCTAGGGTTGAAATGAAGAAAACACAATTGGTTTTATCCTAAAAACATTTTTGTAAAATGTTTTAGTGGAGATTACTGAAGCCGTCAGAATCAACTTAGTGAACCCTGGCCCGTACCACGCAATAGGGGTGCATTCAATGCCTGCAGCATTTTGAAACAATGAAGCAATTTGCTCTTGAATAGTTTCATGGGCATGTCAATTTAGCAAAGGTGATTGGCTATCATGGTGGCAGCTGCAGTTGACAGGAGACTAATTTAACAACAGGTTTGGATGATCCGAACTTCACAAAAGAAACTCTAAAAAGTGCTTTACAAATGTAGAATCTGCTCACAGTTGTATTGCATTTCATATTAGGTTGTAATCAAGTAGCTTGCGCACATGTTATTTGCAATTCTCTGTATCAATTGGGTCTGCCCACTAAAGACAAGTGCAGCCTCCGCTGTGTCTCACATAACTGTTTCATGTATTGACTGCGCCCCAGATTATATATCTTACCTCTTTTCTACCAAGTGGAGCCTGCATGCAGAAAATCGATTCTCCTGAAAATCTACAATAGAAAAGGGGACGCGACCTGTGACCTGTGTCCTCTGTCTCTGTCTCGGGGCATGGCAGTGGTCTAGACAGCGCCTCCTGCTTCCAGGTGGTCTCCCTCATGAAGTCCTTGGCCCAGGGTGGCAGGACCATCATCTGCACCATCCACCAGCCCAGTGCCAAGCTCTTCGAGATGTTTGACAAGGTGAAGGACCATCCCACCTCATCTTCCCCCCTCTCCCTCAGGCCGAGGGGCGCCAGGAGGTCAGGGCGGCCCGGGAACTGAGACATAGTGGTGCTGCAGTGTCGTGCTGTGGTCAGGGTGCCAAGCTAAACCAGAGGGTTACAGGTTCAAATCCAGCCAGGGGCACACACAGTGTTTTAAAATGTTAGCATGGCACTGGCCCTGTGGTGTTTGGTCAGTCTAAAACCAGCACTGGGTTTTAGATTATGTAAGTGGTCCTGGATACTGAGTGTTTAAGCACTTTTAATTTTTTAATTTTTTATGAACATCTTTAGAATGATGAATAGTAACAGTCAGTCAGACACACACGAGTGCAGACTTTTTCAAGGAATGACTGCGCTATTTGACTACCTGCAATAAATATGTACGGGCTCCCCCCTAGTTTCAGGAAGTTCCCTTACTTGTTGGAGATAAGGATATGGTTAGGATTAAAGACAGTTCCTTGGCCTTGTCCCTTTCGATAACATAAAACACTGACTGAACCTGAAGATAAATGTGTGTCATATGCTGGCTGAGATGGTGAATCACTTGCTGCTTCTGATTGCTTGGTCATTTGTGCATACATTATCTCAGTTTGGAGCACTGTTGTCATCAAATTTGCTTTCAGACCTAACATGCAGCAGGTGAGTGAGGCCTATCATAATGGATAATAAATGGTCTTTAGTGATTGAGTATAGGGGAAGCTGCTTGTATCTCACTTGGGTCATTGTGTTCCCCAACAGCTGTACATCCTCAGCCAAGGCCAGTGCATTTACAAAGGGACCGTCCCATACCTCATCCCTTACCTGAAGAACCTGGGTCTGCACTGTCCAACCTACCACAACCCTGCTGATTTCAGTTGAGTGACTGCAGTGTGTGTGTCTGTGTTTACATGTGTGTGCTTGTGTCTGTGTGTGTGTGTGTGTGTGTGGGTGTGTGTGTGTGTGTGTGTGTGTGTGTGTGTGTGTGTTCCTTTTAACTTTTTAACAGTACACCGATTGAAGCAGTCTGCTTGCTGAAAGCAGCATTTGATCTCCACATCTCAGCCCCTGGTTTAATACTGGATATGTATGTGTTGACAGGATAGTTTATTATGATTTACAGGGTAGTTTGTTATGCTAAGAGTAAAGTTGATTCTAGAACTTTGTGATACACTGTTACTGGTTCTTAGAGTGTTAAGTATCATTTTCTGTAGCTATTACTATTCTTGTGAACCTATTGAATGTAATTTGCTGCATAGGTTGTTCTGGATAAAAGTTACATAAATGTAATGATGTAATGACAGAGTAACTCTCTCCTTGCGCAACCTCCAAGTTATTGAGGTGGCGTCCGGCGAGTATGGAGACCTGAACCCTGTCCTGTTTGAGGCTGTGCAAGGGGGCATGTGCGATGTGGATTGCAAAAAAAACTCCATTGACAAAAATGACCCTGCCTCCTCCTGTCCATCACAGCACCACAGCGTGAGTGTCACACAAGAACACACACATGCACACACAACATGCTGACACAGGCACACACTGAAAAGCTGCACAAAATCTCGGTGCCATTTCGTGTCCAACATCCAATGAAAGCTTTGAACCCACTAGTGCTACATTAAAGACAAGCATAAAAGCCCCATTTTCTAAAAACCTGCTTAGCAAAAACGTCAATACATTTCTTTCTTGCAGATCAATGTAATTTGAGAAATGAAAATGAAATTGTTAAAATATTTGGTTTTTAATTTGGGGCCTAGAAGAGATGGTGTTTTTAGTATTAGCAAAGCGAATGCGAGAGAGGGAAAGATTTAAACCAATGATCAATCTCTCAAACACAGTGATTACATTTATATTGAATTAATTTAGCAGACACTCTTATCAATTGTGAATTACAAAGCAGGAGAAAATAAGTGCATCCACATAAGTTAAATGTGCAACAGTGGCATAGACCTCGCTAACAATACTCCCAGACCAGCGAGTGTAACTGCAATCACTAAAGCAGTACTATATGTTATCTACGCTAATCCTAGAGCCATTAAACAAATCAAATACACACAGATACATTCAATGGCATAAAACATACAAATATAATCAATAAAACTGAATAATCCACCTGAATTAATAAAGTAGCAAGTGCTAGGAGGTGAGTCAACATTGTACAATATCACAATTAATGTAGGGTATTCAATATTACACTAAAGACATGCAATTATACTTTACCAACATCTGTCTATATGTCTGTCTGTGTGTCTGTACAGGACTCTGGGCATATCGAGAAACATACCTTCGCCACCAGCACCTTCAACCAGTTCTGCATCCTATTTAAGAGGACTTTCATTAGCATATGCAGAGACGTGGTATGCCATTCAAGCTGCACATCATGTATTCTCACTTGGGTTTAAGAAAGAGCAACTATGTCCTGGATTTGCATGTAATAAAAGCTATTATTATATAAAAAGTATTTCTTTCCGCATTGGAATTGCAATTGTGCCTTTTGAGTTACCGCTATGGATCCACACCCACACGCCGGCAACACCGCAGCTGAGGCATGTATACTCCCTGCAGTCCACACAGTACTACAGCAGAGATGGCGGCACTTGGAGTGGGGGGTGTATCTCTTGCGGACAAGAACTGGTTGCCGGTGGGTGCTGGGCATGTTGGCTGGAACTAATGTAGCAGTAACCTGAAAAACCCTGGCCGACTGTAACCCACCCTACCTCCTGGCTGAATGAGACCAGTGCTGAGGACATAGCTGGCCTGTAGCAAACAAAACAAGGCTTGGTTCAGAAGCCGTGGTTGTAATGCAGAGAAATTAAACTAAAGTTTGTTCAGAATTTGTTGAAGAACAACACCTGCATTGCTAAATGAATGAATGAATGAATGAATGAAAGGATGGATGAACGATTGAATGGGTGGATAGATAAAAAGATGAATGAAGTGCTCCGTAACAATCTGTGTGTGCGGCCTCTCTGTCTTTCAGGTGTTGACGCACCTCCGAGTGATGTCACACATCTGTATCGGGGTGCTGATTGGCCTGCTGTACCTCAACATCGGCAACGACGCCAGCAAGGTCTTCAACAACACTGGCTTCCTCTTCTTCTCCATGCTCTTCCTCATGTTTGCTGCCCTGATGCCCACTGTCCTCACCTGTAAGAGGGAAGCGGGTTGTGGAGGGGCTGGGAGATGGAGGCTGTGAAAGACGTGTAGATAAAGATAAAGGGCTTCTGCTAGGTTAATAAACAGCCAGTGCTCATGATATCACAGATTCTTAAATGTGTTACTCTAGGAGGTCCTGATTGGTAACTGGAGTTTCTGGTGCCATATTGCGGTTAATTAGTTTAGATTCATGAAGAGAGTCATGAACATCCACTGCCATCAGTATTGTCCAGTATTGTACTACATACCCCTGCATTAATATCCCTAAGTTGCATCAAATTGGAATGCTTTAGCTTCAACAGAAGAGAGACAGAGCTTTCAATATTTAAAGAAATGGAGCTGACCATCCTGTTAGTCTATGGAATCTCTAATAATACGAGAGAAAAAAAAGAAAAAAAAAAGCCTATGATTGGGCATTCCAAAGTAGGAGAAAGCCTAAAATAAAAATAAAAAAAATCACAAAAGCCATCGAGCCAATCTAAAAGAATAAAATCCAAAATGTGGGGAATAATGTTGACAAAATATATAGCCTGTCTTGTGAAGATAAATTGTTATCTTATTTATGTACTTATTGTGACTAATATATCTTGCAAATATAGTGAAATGTATTCCTTACATTTAGCATTTCATATGTGGTGCTTTACACTGAAATTCAGGGGAAGTAAAACAGAGTGAGAGAGTAAGAAGCAATGCCACTTGAAGCTTTGAAAGTTTTGCCAGCCTCGTTGCTGATTGGCTGTTCTTCCTTCATTTCTCTGTGTCCTGCAGTCCCTATGGAGATGTCAGTGTTTTTGAGGGAACACCTGAATTACTGGTACAGCCTGAAGGCCTACTACCTGGCCAAAACCATGGCAGACATTCCCTTCCAGGTGAGTGGGACAATGTCAATAGTGTGAGTGTCATTGGCTGAGATGAGGCCTGCATGTAGAGATTCAATGAACGTCAGTTTACTGACGTTACAGGCAGAAGAACGCCAATGTGTTTGGCTGCCAAGCAGTCATCAGCACTTGAGGTATGATAAAAGCGCCGGTGTGTACAGTGGCCATGTACATTAATAACACAAACATTGCACCGTCAGCACCATGCATTTACAGTTCCCTGCGTAAGGCCTGGATTCAATCCTACAGAATTGCACTTGCTAGCTAAGGTTACTGTAGTGCTGATGCACAGTATGCATAAGCATAATTGCTTTGTAGAGAATAACAGCTCATTTATATTGTAAGTTCATCAACTAATGCTGTCGTGAGGTTCTTTGCATGTTGTACACTGATATTGTTTATGGTAAAATGTGTATATTGGCATTGCTTAATTACGGTAAGAGTAGAAGATGCCTGACTTAAAAGGCATACAATCCTCTTCAAATTGCACAGTATTACAATATGATACACACAAGTGCACTGTGTACCATTTAATTATTTTTGCATAAACCAATTACATTCAGATTTAGAAATGCTGTTATTCTTTGCACCATGTCACATAATTTAAAAGCACACAATCCGCTAAACGCCCCTTATCCCCCTCTCTCCCTGCCTCTCCCAGGTGATCTGTCCCATCATATACTGTAGTATTGTGTACTGGATGACAGAGCAGCCGCCCGAGGCAGGGCGTTACCTGCTCTTCATGGCGCTGTCCACCTCCACCGCCCTCGTGGCTCAGTCCCTGGGCCTCCTGATTGGGGCGGCGTCCACCTCCCTCCAGGTACAGATACCTGACAAATGCTGACACAGCCCACATGCATTGCTATAATGTTCCTATTGCAATAGCAGTACAACAGTAGTGTATTCATTATTATATTGTGCCCCACTAAAACAGCACTACAACAATATATGCCTTACTAATGTACCTAGTATAACAGCAATGTGTCCTTATAATTACAACAGCATTTCAAGAGTGCCATTTTTGACAACATAGCTTTTTAGAATGGTGTCCTTATGAAAATAGATCAAAAGCAATATAGGAAAGGCATAATATACTTGAGAGCCAAGGAAATAAAATAGCAATTATAAGGTAGTTAAATTATTAATGAGTCAACACAGATATCAATGAGTGAGCAAAATGTTTATGGACCATTGTCCTTTGCTCGAACAAAAGTCCTCTTGGATTGAATTCATGTCATTTAGTTTTAGTTAATTTAATAGTAGGTTTTCTTTGCAGAAAATTATGTTTGATATGTGTATTGATGTGGGCGTGTGTCTAATTGGTCTACTGGCACTGATATGTCTGAAGAAGCGAAAGCCACTCTGTACCAATAATATACAGCTGGAATCCAACCTTACCATTTACCGAGTACCTCATGAACCAGGTTCTTTACTAGGACTGAGGCAGGGCACCAGATTAAGAAAAATGACAACACATGGGTACAAAAATATGTCTTCATTACTTTTTCTTGGGGTACAGAAAAGGAGGACAGGGGAAAGCATGGATTATGTAATACACTGAGCAACATGCAGTTCTGAGCTACTGGGTATGACTGCAATATATCGGCTCTGTGTCAACTCTGAGGTGTAGAACATAAGTAAGCACATTAACAATACAAATTGCCATACTTCACCACCATTAAGTACATTCATAAATTGCAAGGGTCAGTATGCTGCGCACCAAGTTACCAACCAATTATCTCTGCACACCAGTAGGGATACACTGCAAAATGATGCAAATGCACTTTACATTTACCCAATACACCTCAAGAGACAAATAGAGGGGTTAGGTGATTGAGCAGGGCTACCCAGGGTGCAATTTCCTGCCTGACACACATGTCAATCAATAAGTAACCGGGGACCTCTCCCTACCCTGGGCTGAATGTGCCTGTATATCACCTGCGGGACCCCAAGGACATGCCTCCTGGATGAGTCGAGTGCAGCTACAAAGTAGCACAGTCACAGGTGCAAAGACTAATAGCGACCACTACTTAAAATATGTAGGCCTACTTGAATTTGACAAATGGATCTGCAAATACAATTATCTCTAAAAGAATACCATACCAAATGACCATCAAAAACTAATCCTGGCACAGCATCGTGTCACTTGGAGTCCTCTCGGCATCTATCCCTGATCTGGCCCTCAAGCTGTGGGAAAATGGCGCCTTTTCATACCATCATGTGTGACATGACATGAAAACCAGGAAATGGTCATTAACACCAGCAAAAATATCTCCCCCATGTGGTTGCCCAAGGGTCCACCATCAGCTCATAAGAAATGGAAGGTTCCAAAGGAAAGCATAGCCCAACCCCAGCCACCAAATACCTGCCTAAACTTCAGCCTCTTTGCATCTTACTCCATCTTTCCAATCTTATTCTTGTCATGGGTGTATCCCACAGGTGGCCACCTTTGTGGGCCCCGTCACTGCCATCCCAGTGCTCCTGTTCTCTGGCTTCTTCATCAACTTCGACACCATTCCCAAGTACCTGCAGTGGAGCTCCTACGTCTCATACGTCAGGTGAGTCCCACCAAGGGAGGTCACAGTAAGACATGGGGGATAGAGTGGGCGTTGCAGTGAATTTGGGGCACACAATGGCATGCTATTTATCTATTTTATTTTTATTTTACCCCAATTTGGAATGGCACTACAATATCCCCTGACAATGTGGTTTGCAGACAAACATGTGCTTTCTTCCAAAGCGTGTGCTGTCAGTCAGTGATTCTTTTCACTCTGCAGTCCACCAGCTGAGCTGCAGTTATTGAGTGCACTACATGCCCTGTTGGCCCAGGCAGACTGCAGGTGTCCGAATTGACCGAAGCAGCACTTGCACAATGAGATGAGGACAAACTTTCCAATTAAAATCCTCCCTGTTGATAGTAACTGACAGCTTTTGCCCTCAACTATCAAATATCGGGTTGCCAGGACTTAAGCATAATTTCTTCAGCTGCTAGTCAGTTTTTAAACAAATGTATTTGTTGTTGAACAAGTTCAGTCCTGTCATTTATTTTTCCCGTGATGAAAAAGTCTTACAATCACCCTTGCAGTCCCCTCTTTAATGTCACAGCTCAGAAATAGTCAACGGGGAAACATATCAATGGCACCTCGTTACATATGAATACATATAAATAATAACAAACATACAGGAGATGCTCACCCTCCGAGGACAGAAAATAGTGAAAGGGCCTTGATCGTTGGGCAACATCACACAAATTATGCACATCTTAGGATGTGATGTGGTGTGCCTTTCAATGAAAACCTTTCAAAATTAACCAATAGGTCACAGTCGGTGAACTAATTGCTGTACAATTATAAATTAAATATTTGAAAATATTGAATTGCTAATTATTAGTATTTATCTGGTCAGCTTATGCCCTTATCTACGGCACTTATCTCTTGCACGTTGTAACATATATATATATATATATATAAAGCTTTATTTTTACATTTTTTATTTTTAGTGGAGCTCCATTCTCTAGGACTTGAACCCATGACAGTCCAGTGCTCTAAATTCTACACCCACACAACAAGCCTTTGTCCCTCTCTCTCTCCTACAGGTATGGATTTGAGGGTGTGATCCTGTCCATTTATGGGATGAACCGATCAGAGCTGGAGTGCCCGGGGAAGGTGTGCAAGTTCCAGAAGCCAGAGGAGGTCTTGCAGCTCCTGGACGTGGAGGACGCCAAGCTGTACATGGACTTCATCATCCTGGGCATCTTCTTCGTCATTTTGCGGCTTGCTACCTACCTGGTCCTCCGCTACAAGGTCAAGTCAGAGCGATAGTTTCCCACTGCCCTACTTGACCCCCTCAGCCACCTCCACTCCCCCCCCTCCGCCCCCCCTCCACACACAACACATACACACACACACACACACACACACACAGACACTTCTAACCTGCACAAAATTAAAAACCATCAAAGGAGACATCTGAAGGGTTAATTCCCTTTTAGTGATTTGATTTTAGGTTTGTGGATGTTGGCATGGCCTGTACAATGGTTTGTCCAGTATGTAGCAATAGAAATGGATAATAACCCCAGAGATGGGCCTCTCAATCCTGAGCTGCTGTGACTCCCAGTACCACTGCAAATTGGGCTGCAGGAAAGGATTGCAAACTCTGTGGAACCAACCAGGAGAAAAGGGAAGCAAGAAGCCCAAATAGAATGTTCAACTGTTTACATAGAATGTTGATATCAAACAGAATATTTGAATAGAAAGTTGATATCTAATAGAAGGTTTACATAGAATGTTTCTATGATTCAAAACAAGACAAATGATAGACAGTCTTACATTTGGAGGGCCACAAGGATACCAATAATCAGCAATGATTGAAATTGGCCACATAGAATTTCCCTCCAAAATGTTAGGCTCTGCATTACTTGCATCACCATAAATGTCCTGCCTCCATTCCTTACCTCTTCACTGTTGAGGTGGAGGGAACGCATACTGTACTTGAACTCAACCTTTACTTTCAGGTCTCCATGGTGTATGCATTATTAGAACATCAATTGTTATCTGTGTCTTAGTTATATTTCCTCAAAAGTGAAACTGACTTTGAAGAAGAAATCTATTTTCTGAATTTTCTCATTATTGATCCCTTTAAATTAGATGTATTTTTATTTGAAAATCTACAGTGCAGAATTTGTACATGTTTTATCATTTTGATGGTTTTGTTTTATGTTTGCATCTTGCACAGTTCATACTGTTACAAACGCTCTTAAAATACATCCCATATATCTAAAATACTGCATATGTGTTCCCAAAGAGACAACCCAGAATGCTAGGGGATTTGACATTCCCAGACTTGGCTGAAGCGAGGCATGTGTGCCCCCATGCCCCGGAGCTGCAATCTGCCACCCCTTTCCCATATACCCCACTAAAACCTCCCACAGCAGCAACACAGAATCCCCCGTAAAATGTCTCAGCAGATCGCTGTTGATATAGAATCTAAGTTGGAAGATTGAAGTCACACAGGCCATCACTCCTACTAAAAAAATCTGTTTAGGCCTCAACGGTGACAGCTCAGTGCAGACCTTTATGTTCCTGCACATGGGTGCAGTTCTACTTCTTACAAAACAGCAAACATGTGGAGTCCTCTGCAGCCAAAAGGAATCGTAATTATTTCCTGAAATAGTTAAGGAAGTACCTTCTGGTGCTGTGTTGGCGTTTCATATTACGGAGAGAACAACTTCACAATTACAGAGACTATGCTTTTACTAAAAATTGGCAAAATAAATGAATAAAAACAGGAAGAACAAAACAGACAGTTGGCACTGTTCTTTTCACTTGGTCTTCCCAGCATGCTTTTGGGTCTTGGAGACTGGTCCGCCCACATGGAATCTTTCCCTTAAACTGCAACTAATACCGCAACTAAACTGCAACCTTACCGAGGGTCAGCCAGAGGCAACGCCTCTTCCTGCAACACTCTGCTGTGCTTAGTGGTGATAGAACAGTGTCTTTCTGAAACAGATTCTTCTTTCTCTTGCCTTTTGTTATATTGACAATTTTCTTTGCTAACTTTTGAAGATTCCTGATGCTTTGTGTGTGGGAAAGGAAATCTGCTTCTCTGTGACCTTGGGCAAGTGTATCCAGTCTTTGACCACTTGGCTCTTTGTGAATCAAGATGTATCTATATGCATACCATCACAGGCTGGGAAGACATTCCTGGGATGGCATCAATATTTCCGCAAACCTAAAACCCCGGACATAAATTCAACATCTCATTTGCTTTTAAAAAAGGAAGAACAGCCACCAATAAGAGGCTGTTAGATTACATTGTGATGGATTGGTCTTAGAAGTAGACATGCTCTTGTCAAAAAAGTAACTGTGCAGTAGAAAGCTGCAACTCCTCGCAGATTGTGTCAAACTAGAGATTCACAAACGTTGTAGAAATGGGTGTCCTGTGTACATTTACTTCCCTGTGGAAACAGAACCCTGGACATGTTGAGTTCCACTTGTATTTAGAGTGGTGAACAGTGACTGTTGACTTCTAGAACTTAAGGTACTGTAAATGAATGTAAGCTTGTCAGCTTGTATTTAAGTTTTTTTATTCTGTGTGATTGTGCACCATTGCAAAGACTGACAGATGTATATATGTGAAGAAGAGCAAAAGTTGCCTGAAACAAAAATAAATTAGACAGATTGTGTGCCACTACTGTTAACTCTAGAAATACTCAACCTGCATCGTTTGCACCCAAACCTTTACCCTTTGCACACTAACCTTTTGCTGAATTCTCCTGTACTACAGTGTACTCAACACATCTTTGGTTCCAGTAGACATTATTGCTATGGAAAAAATCTGATTCAAACTATGCTAATTACTATTCCTTATTATATTTCAAATAATTAATCTGAATATACGATTGTACAGTGGTTGTGTTATGCTGTAAAAAATGTACATGCACTATTTTTTTGATGTATGTTTCTTGAATTTGGTTTTTAATCAATTTCTTTTGTTTAATGAAACTGTAAAGTGGAGAACACCGCTGGCAAAGGTCAGTTTGCCATGATGTCCCAAAATTAGAGATGTGATGCAATGTTCACAGTAGGAACTATTTGCACTTTATGTCTCAGTCATTTTGTTTTTCATATATATTCCTTCCTGTTGACTGCAAAGCTAAGTAACTGATTGAAATATGATATGTGATGTGATACGTCATAATGCCATCTCCTTTTTGTTTCTGACCGGGACTTTGAGATATTTTATTTCCCCTCACTTTTGGGAACTTACAGGGTGTGAAGGAAAGGAACTAAAATATCTCTGTCTGTTTTCTTTTCTTTTCATTTCTTACACCCTCTGTCTGTTCTCCCTTCTTATATGAAGTAACCAAGGATCAGTGGACAACAGACTTTTCGATCACATCCGCATTATGGTTCACATCTGAATACACGGTTTAGGGTTTCCACTTTTCAAACAGACGAAAACCATACATTTCTAAATCAGCCCATACAATCATAGGCCCACCCCACCAACCTACCTAACAAATTCAGTGTAAGCTAGCTATAGCTACCTCTCTTTTTAAATTTTATTTTACTTTTCTTGTGGCCTTATAGGTAGCCAGCTAACATACTTCCTGATCAGCAGCAGGGTGAATAAAACAGGGTTTGGACCGACTGTGATGTATCCAAACATTGGCGCCAAATAGAAAGTAAGCTAGCCACAAACAAATTGAGCTGCTTACTTCCAGTTTGACACCAATATGTGATTATGCCACAGACTGTTCTAGTTTTAATAACCCTGATCAGCAGGCAATCAGACCTGAAATCCTGCAGATCAAAGTATTGTACTCGATTGTTTTTGTCTGTAAATCATAATTGAAAGGAAAAATGAAATATTTTGTTCAATATGTAACATGTGTAACATATGTAAACATATGTACATTTAATGTTTTAAATGTGGTACAAAAATCTTATAGCTGATTTTTGGATTTGTTTGAAAACTGAATATTTGTGGTTCTGAAATATCACCCAGACATAGAAACTGTAAACCAGACTGTCCATATGAAACCTGGGCAGGTGGCAACTGTATGTCAGTTTGTTATCTCCACAAAATAATCCATTGCTTGTGCAATAAAAGTGAGAGTGAAATCGTTTCCGCTGCATATGCAATGTGGTATCACTCAATATCGCTGTAGCACCAAAGCTGCAAGGTCATGTTTTCAAATCTCACAGTTATTTTTATTTTTTTTACTTTTAATATTGACATGTGACATTACCCAATTCTCTATGTAAAGTATTGATGTTTGACCTGGATAAATGTGAAATATAGAGGTTTGCACTATGATCCAGTGCCAGGTGGGAGGAGGCAGACTTCTGAAGAGCTTCACAGCCATGGTCCTGCAGGCACTGTACTGTATGCTAGCCTTAGTTCCAACTGAGGTCTATTCCAGTGTTTCTCAATCCATTCCTACAGGGCACACTGCCCTGGAAATTGTAATTCCAACCTCCGCTCCCAACCTATCATCTGCATCAGCTGTCTGTTAATGATCACTTGAGCATGATTAAGTGGTGGTTGGAATGAAAACATGCAGGGCAGTCAGTGTGCCCTGTAGGAATGGATTGAGAAACACTGGTCTATTCACTTCTATTGGGCTGTGGTCTGGATTTGACACGTTTTTAAACCTGTTGCAAGTCCACTGGGAAACAACTGGGTTGGTGGAGCTAAATTTATGTTCACATAAAGAAATGAGTAATGGTTTATTTCTGCACTTTAAATACATTTATAAAATGGCCATTCAACCTAATTGCTTATTAGTTTTTCAGGCAGAGCCTAGAACAATTAATCGAAGAACAAACTATTGAACTTCAGTGAGACAACTTTACCCTGAATAGACAGGTCCATTTTTAAACATACAGTATATTGAATGAATACCTCTGCAGTGCATGCATTGCTTCATTAGCACAAACACACTTCCAACAGCACATTCCGTTTGCAAGTGATTTATCAGCAGATAAACTAAAGAGTTATTAAGCTCAGGCCCATATTCATTTAGTTCAATCAAACATAATGAATGAACAGCAGCTAAGACTATTACACACAGTATAGCCCCAGGACCAGGGCTGGTAAATACTTGTGTAGAGGGCCTGTAGGTGCATTGTACCTATTACAGAGTCATTATAAGGACATTCCACTATTTTCTTTGGCCTTTTGTCACTATAATGGATAGTAGTACATCAAAAGCAATTTTATTTTCATTGTACTGCATTCTCTTATACTTGTACTTAAATTACTTGTTTTGCCATCCCATCCCATTTGTACCTATGAGCAGATAAGCTCCTTGCTCCTGAGAGCATCCTGGGATCGATACTATTCTTTTTAGCTAATCATTTAATTTCGTTGAAATACAGCTTTGCAGAATATATATATATATAAACAATAATAATAATATATATATTAATTTTTTTCCACCTGTGCAAAATATGAGGTCACATGAAACCATGACTTGAGGCTTGTGATGTGACTGAACTTGGCAATTTGCCATGTCTAAGACAGAGAGGAAATACTAAGGACAGACCTCCTCTGGCATGGAAAAGGGAACTGTATGCAGAAATATGTTCATCCAGAGGTGTTTTAGTTCCCTTCCTGTGTATCTCTTTCTTACATCCATAAGTGTTTTACTCACTCGTGTGTGCTCAGAGAAGCTGATCTCTCTATCACCTGAAATAAAATGGCTGACTTGCCATCTTGACCATAAAATGTACTCCAACCATATTAATGTGGCTGCACTAATTATGTAACTGTGTATTCACAAACTAGCTAGACAGTACTTACTGGAGCAATTATAGCATAATCCAGCATAAGACATGCTGACTTTCCTATGTGAGGGCTTCCCAAACTCAGTCCTGCTGGTTTTCGTTCAAAATATAATTCTAACTCCTGAATTTTAACGAACTGTCGGTTGTTCTTATTTAGACTCTTTCTAATGTCTGTTGAGGGATTATTTACCCTCTTAAGGCCACATTATGTCAGAAATTGCTGTGCATGCCATTAACAATGAATATCTCATATCAACATCCCAGGACTTTTAATCAGATCAGTTCTCAAACAACTAATAATTTAATTTTCTGCAAGATGCTATATGGCAAATGATTCCTTTAGAAAGAAAGGGTTTTTTCATTTTTTTCAGATTTTTTCGCAGTTTTTCTTCCAGTTTGGTAGCCAATTACACCTCTATTTCTTTCAATTTGACCTCCTCCACGAGCCCGTCACTCGTTCTCAGAGTCAAGACAGTCTTTCCCTTACAGGGATGCCTTTTGCTCTTGCTGGCTCTCCCTCCCCCTTCCCTCTGGGGCAGTCAATCGCCGCCCCCCGGGGCTCTTGGCCAGAGCCAGGCTGGCGGAGCCAGGTTTTGAACCACAGCTGCAGTGGGCAACCTGCATTCCGGACAAAGGCCTTTACTACTACACCACCCGAGGCCCCATATAGATAGTGTTTTTTAATTTATTAAATTATAGACTGACAGGTGAAATCAATGGGGTCCTAACTGCTGAAAGTGTGGACACCTGGTCACTGAAATCAAACCATTTAAAAGACAAAGTAAATAAATAAGTTTAAGGAAAAAATTATGGAAGAACTTAAACACATGTTTTCAACAACCTTGATTGAGAGATCAATAGATTGGTTGCACAAACACCAGTATACACAGTGCCCCAGGATCAAGTTTGGGAAGCCCTGCCTTGTTTGATATTAAATTATTTTTCAACAAAATATGTCACAGGCAACTCATTGGATATAGTATTAGCTTGTGCCTTTGCCAGGTGCACTAGCTATGTGCGAGGGGAGAATGTGTTCATGTGCATCTGGGGGCAGATGTGATTATGAACTTTTACCTTTGACCTTAACAAACATCCTGGTGGAGGTGGGGGGGGGGCAAAGGGTCTAGCAGCAGGTTGAGAGGAATTGTTTAAAATTTGATTGTGAATTTTTACAGTGCCAGATTCTGTTTGTCTGTGATAACATGTGAGCTGTGGGCTCCAGGGTCAGGCTTGAGAGAACCTTGTGCCGTAAGCCGTAGTTTCAATGGAAAGTTAGCATAGGGGTGTTTTCTGCAGCAGAATGTTATCCCCTTCTGTGGCTACCATAAAGTAATGCTCACTGTTATTCTCAAGTTATGTCCCAGGTTGATAAACCCAAAGATATCAATCAGCTCATTTTGTTTGCTTGTTCTGTGTATCAAGTTATCTGATCCATCCATCTTGACAGTAGCATCCAAGGTTTCTGAATATGAAATGAAAAGCAACGTGCTATATTATTGTGGCCCATTTAGGAACTGCATCTTTAGAAGCTTAGGATACATGTAAGGGCCTAGTCATCCAGTAGAGGTGTGCCGTGCCGTTTCTATGGCGATCAAATCAAGAGGCTGGCACTCCAGATTACAGTTTTGTATCATGTACTGTGTAAACAGGACAAAGTGGTTCCTGATCAGTACATTTCTGAAAACACTGATGCATTTGCAACCACCTCACCCCCAGCATCCTTTCTGTATTTAATGCATGTGTGTTCTTGAATTATTTAAACCAAACTCTTTTTAGTGTTACTGTTTTTACTTCATTCTGATTGGAAGGGAGGGTAATGATAATAGAGGAATAACAGTTTGTACACAAAGCCTCTGAATCACTCTAATCTCTACTGCCAGGTGACCCCCCCAATAGTGATTTGTATCGGCAACCATCTTTGATAACCTGGAAAGGCTCTGCTCTAATCAATGCATAGGAAACAACATAAAGATTTTGTATACATGAGATGATTCTATACTTTTAAGTGCCGCCATGTAAGTTTGTTAACCTGATATTTTATGGGACACTCCTCATGAAAAAAATATTAATCTCTGTTGAAATGTAGAATCCCAAATGTAAGAAATACTGTTTTAGTATATGTCAAAATATTCTGCAAATATTATAGAATACATATTAAAAATATGATAACCTGTTTTGTCAACAATATATTGCATGAAATTGCTTATATGAAAGTGGAAATAATTGATATATTGTGAAGCATATGCAGTATATTTTTACATATATTAAAAAATTTGCCTAATATTTTGGATTATATATTTTACCTTACACTGTACATGTTTTTGTCGGAGAGTGAGCGAGAGCATATGAGTGTATACATATGAGTGTGTGTGAGAGAGAGCATGTGTGTATGCATCTATGTGTATGAGAGAGAGAGTGTGTGTGTGTATGCATATGTGTGTATGTTTGCAAGAGATAGAGAGCGAAAACATATGAGAGTATACATACTTGTGTGTGAGAAAGTGAGCATGTGTATGTGTTTGTGTGCATGTGCGTGTGTGTGTGTGTGTGTGTGTAGCTTTGCATCCTCATTATTCTCTTGAGTTTCTCTTCCTCCTGTTAGTCTCCTTTTCTTAGCTGCTTATGTGAAATTTCTCTGTAATGAATTCTGTTTAAATGATCTCAATAAAAATATATTTATACTGCAGTTATGGATTTGTATTATTAATCCCTGTTACTATGGAGGTTTTAACCATTTTTTCCTCTTATTTTTACTTTTCTCCCAATTTGAAATTGCCTATTAATAGAAGGCTATTTGTGGACTTTCACCTTCACTCCAACATCCTCAGTCAATTCAGGAGAGCACAGCCTAGCACACTTGTCCTCTGCTTCTTTTCAGATCACAATCCTCAGCCCTCACTTTTCCTGTAATGCAGCTGTTTCAAATATTATGATTTTCTTTTCTTTCCCACCCTCCACACATACGTACACACTTCAGAATTCAATTTTATTATAATTCAGTTATTTACACATTTAGCTATGTGAATGCTTGAACCCATGCTTGAACACTTGAACCCAAGCATGTCATGGTTGTATCTATCCAGTGTTTTAGGCAGTGGTGGGCCGTCAGGGCCTGCAAGGCCTTCTCTGCTGGCCTAAAAAATATCTGAATCACAGACTGATGTTAATTATATTTTGTCCATGAATACTTATTAAATAATTCCAAATGGTCTGTCCGCTTTCTTTCATAGCTTTTCCCCTGGTTGCGCTGCTTCCAGACGTGTATTTTCATATTAAAGCATTTAACCAATTACATTTCAGCCATCATTTGTTGCCAGGTCAAAGAAATCTGCCTGGAGGCCTTCACAATCAGTTCTGTGGGCCCTGTAGCATAAAAATAAGTGTCGATCAAACTGTTGCTTCAACCAATCAGATTTTGAGTTGGCGACACCAAGGCCTTCTAGCAGGCGTACGGTAACGTCAGCATATTCACACCCTTTGATTGGATAGTCAGAGAGTGTACTAGCCAGAGCTAGCGAGCGGACATTTTCAGCCCTAAAGCGAATTAAAACGTATGCCAGAAATACGACAGGGCAGGCTCGACTTTCAGCATTAGCTTCGATGGCGATAGAAAATGACTTCTTGATGGAACTGAAACGCACGGATAATCTGTACGACAGAGTAATTTAACTCTTTTTGAGGAAAGAAAGGAGGATGGATTTTGTGTACAAGTAATAAAGATTTTTGGTGAGTAAAATGTTGCTATTTTCCTAAATAATATTGCAATTTTATGAGGTTATTATTGATGCTTTTTTATGTGTGTCAAGGAGACTTGTGCACCCCGGGTTTGTTTCTTCAGTAAAGGCATTTATTCTGGCTACACGAGTTATCTATCTGCGATGCAACGGCTCTTTATACTGCATTTCTGCATAATAAGATGGTTTTTATAGCCATAAAATAGTTATTGAGGGGTGGATTGATTCAGACAGAACACTACTGAAGGCCTAGGTGTGAAATGCACGGCCCGCCACTGGTTTTAGGAGTACTTTTTTTGTTATGACTGATCAAATGAATATGTATTTTTTTGGGTTGATGAGAAGTTGCAGTGAGATATTGAGAAATGGTATTGAAATTTTGAGATCACTAGTTAACGGTTTGTGAGTAACTTTTATGAGTTTTGTATTTGTAACGGGTGTCATCAGTGTACAGTATAATCTATTGAGTATTTGTAATTGAAAAGGTTTGTTGTAGGTTGACTGGAATGGTAGATCTAGCATCCACAGATAACACCAGAGTCTATCTGGGGGAGTATTCAGTCCGGTGATTAGCGCAATTGTTTGTAGTAATTTGTATTGTAACAGACTGTAGTGTTGAGAATGTTGAAGAAATTACATAGTTTATTTTTCTTATCCTGTGGTTTCAGTAGCCCCTTATCATATATGTGGGTTTGGTCCAAGAGATGTGTTGCTTAGACAGATTTTTAATTGTTTCCTTTAAGTAGCATGGTTTAAATTCCTTTTTGGAAGTAATTGTTTTGTGACCATGGCCAGGGAATGAAATGTAGATATCATTATGAGTAAGATCCTTGGTCGCAGAAATTTGTGAAATGTAACCCTTTTCTGTTGGGTGGACTGCTGAGTCTGATGAATGAGCACTGAGCCTTTTTAATCCCCTAATATAATAATTATATTATATGTTCATCGTTACCACTGTCACAGGGTGGTATGATGCATGTTTATGTATGTGTATATATGTCTGTGCGTGTGTGTACGTGTGCATACGTGCTTGTGCGAGGGGCGATTATCAAAAGGGAGTGCAAGGTTCTTCTCTGTTGTTAATGTATCATGTGGAGGGCGTGAGCCAACCAACGTGCTCTTAGGTAGTTTCGTAACCCTCTCTTATGATAATACAATTACGTGTGACGGTAACATTTTACAATAGGGAGGACTGGCTTCTTCAGCAAGGACAGAGTGTCTCACACGTCAGATTAAACATTAAACCAAACGCCGTCCGTCATGAAGGAGGGAGAGAGTAGTTGAGGGCGGCAGATAAAGTGCACTTTAAATCCACTGCACTGTTCTTAACATCTCTACACAACCTTGGCACTCCAAGCACCTGAGACCAAGACGCACTATGAAACAGAACACAGGTAACCCTTACAGCGTCGCCCTTTCTCCAAACCTCTTCACCTTACCAGGGTCCTCTGCCTCCTCTTCCCAGAACGTTAGAACATGAAGTCCTCTGTGGAAAATATATAAATTGTATCTTGTTGTGTGTATGGTTCAAAACTATTCCAAAATAATGTATAATGTAATATATCAATTATTGCTAGTTTTGTGTATGGATTCATTGTATGTTTTATATCTATCTCTCTCTCTTTCTATACAGTAGACACTATACAGGTTTTATTCTTACCCTTGATAAAGATGAACAAAAGAGATTGTATATGTAAGTAATGAGCTTTATTTTATGCTCACAAAATTCTGAAAATGATATTCTTTAATAATGATGTATTGGCACGAACCACAATCGAACGGTTCACAAATTATTATTTTTTTCACAGAAAAATCAAGAATCACAAATATTCACACCCTGTTGTCAGTACTTTGTGGTTCCTCCCTTGGCCATTATAACAGCAAGTAGTTGCCTTCTGTAGTATCGTACAAGGTTATGGAACTTCTTGGGGGGGATCCTCAACCATTCCTCCATGCAGAATTGTTTTAGTCCCTTCAGATTCTTTGGTTGAGGTTTGTGGACTACTTTTTTGAGTTCAAACCACAAATGTTCAATTTGGATGTATGTTTGGGATCGTTGTCTTGTTGGAAGGTCCATCTGCGGCCAAGGTGTAGCTTCCTGGCAGAGGGAACAAGGTTTTTGGACAAAATGTCTTGGTACATGCTGGAGTTCATGGTTCCATTTATTTTAATAAGGGCCCCATGGCCTGTGGACACAAAACAACCCCACTGTTCCAGTGGCCTTAAACTTCCTTACTTTTTGTAGCCATCTCCTCAATAGGTCAATAACCTTTTGTCTGATGCTTTCAGGGAGTTCTTTGCCTTTCACCATGATGATGGCTGACCACAGTATTTAAAACGTGTGTTCCCTCCTTTTTATACCCTAGGGAAACAGGAAACCATTGTAAGCCACTGTACAGTTCCCTAACCTTCCAATGAACTTCAAATAAGTTATATATTTATGAAGATTTGTTTTTGTTGGATTAAATGTAATATAATAGTTAGGGGTGTGAATAATTGTGATCCAGATGTTTTATGGAAAAGATATTATTTAATAAACAACATGTTTTTCTGAACAATTGTATTAGTATTGTAGGTTTGCAATTTTCAGATTTTTTTTTGCATAAAATATACCTCATTACTTATATAGTTTATTTTATATGATCTCTTTTGCTCATCTTTATCAAGGGTATGAATAAAAACGGAGTCTACTGTATATATATATATATATATATATAGGCAGTCCCCGGGTTACGAACGTCCGGCTTACGGACAACTCGTACTTACGAACAGACTGCCACAAGGCCTATTATGTTCAAAAAATTAGTTAAATACAATGGTTCGTAGTAACGAACGCACGCACTACTTTGTGATGCTCATGAAAACATTGTGCGGTTTCAGCGGTTCGTCGGCTCAAGGAACAGAGATCACCGTCTGTTATTTTAAGTCAGATCATGGTCCCGTTTGTCTCTTTCTCTTACCCTTACAATGATGCCTCCAAAGCGTAAATCCGATGCAAGTGCTGGTGATGCATCAAGGAAAAGGAAAACAATCACCATGGAAAGTAAAGTTGAAATAATAAAGAGATCGGAGAGAGGTGAAACGCCATCAGCCATTGGGAAAGCATTAGGCTACAGCCGGTCAACGATTGGTTTAAAAAAAACAATTTTAAAAGACAAAGGGAGAATAATGGAGCATGTGAAAGGCCATGCCCCGATGAATGCCATGATTATTACCAAGCAAAACAGTGGTTTAATTATTGAGATGGAAAGGCTATTGATAATTTGGATAAAAGACCAAAATCTGCGTAATATGCCTATTAGCCTTTCTTTAGTGCAAGAAAAGGCTTGAAGCCTTTCTTTAATGGGGTTTTTTACAGTACTGTATGTACATAGTTACTTTTATTATTACTGTATTATTATTAATATTACAGTATTGTTAGTATTAGAGAATTATTATGTACTGAATGTTATGTTTAAGATGTTTTATTGTATGTGGACGTTTTTCTTAAGTGTTTTATATGCACAGAAAGGTCAAATAAATACTATACTAAGACAAACATTTGACTAAGTGACAATTAATAAGAACTGTATGTAGCTGTTCCGCCTTACATACAAATTCGACTTAAAGACAGACTTAAGAACGGATCTCGTTTGTAACCCGGGGACTGTATATAACAATGAAAAGTGACACAACAATGTACTTGCATATGTTCTAATACATGCACTGATATATTTTGAATATGATGCATATATTATATACTTCTATTTTTGTGTTAACATTTTGACATGTAATGCTTTTCCCATTTTGCCATGTTTTTTGGAATGTCTGGTGGTTCTAATGCTGTCCACACCTACTCACTGTAGATGTTCTGTCTTTGGTCACGCCTCTCTGAATATACATGGAACCACTAATTAGAACACTTTTCCCACCAATAATGGCATAACTGCCCAAGGGGGGATGCTGGCCACATTCAGGACTGGAATAGTTAGGATTTGATACCAGACTGAGCACATCACTACACTGAAAAGCAATGCTTTACTGACCAGATATTCAGCTCCTCTGATTCTTACATCCTCCAGTAGGTAACAGCAGGGTCCAGAGCTGTCTGTGTTGCTATGCTAGCTGTGGCTGTTCTGTCTTTGACCACGACACTTAATAAATATATCTTCTTTTTTATTTTTTGTAATGCACACAGCTGAATATCTAGTTAGAGTATCTGTGGCACCCCTGGTGCTGTTTACAGAGTTCCACAGTTTCTAAGCACAGAGGGCAGTCA
The DNA here is from genome assembly GCA_029706075.1 of Aldrovandia affinis. Taxonomy (NCBI): domain Eukaryota; kingdom Metazoa; phylum Chordata; class Actinopteri; order Notacanthiformes; family Halosauridae; genus Aldrovandia; species Aldrovandia affinis. Next base: position 1,711,708 of record JAINUG010000196.1, on the reverse strand, counting down.
GAGGGCTCAGATGTTGGTTTTGTGATTGTGGCCGGCTCATCTCCCACCGAGGCTGTAACATTTACAGCATGGATAAGTAAACAGCCCACTGTGAGCGAACATTTTAATCAAAGCCATGTTGACTCACGCATTGGCTTGAAAGCCTCTTATATCAGAGGTGAGAGCATGATGTCACTAAACATGTAGTGCACACAGGTGTACAGGATACTACCTACTCTCCTGTAATGACTATCAGCATTCCAGATGACAAAATAACTTTGTTAAACAGTACATGCTAATGCAGATGATGAGCCAACCATACACACACAGAGAAGAATCAGACCCCCTATATATATTTATGTTTTGTTGTGTTTGCAGGATAGCTCTGATCAAACATAATTTTGTAAATGTTTTATCATATTGTAGCGAGCATGCGTTGGGTGATGTATCAAGAAAAGAGTCCAGTACTAATGCAAAACTGACTACACAGGTAGCCACTTTATTCAAAGAAGCAATAATTATCCATGCTCCATACACCATGGATATGGATGGATAATATCGTTAGCAAGCATCCGTGTTCCATACACCGCACAACTACGGATGATGCCCAAAAAGAACCCTTTGCTGGCCTACCCCTTAGAAGGACACAAGAGACCATTAAAACGCCTTCCGAAGATATCGTAATCAATCAGGAATGTTCTTTTATTGGTTTTTAAAAAGATCTTACAATTTTTAAAACTTTTCAGTACTAGTTGGCATACCAACTGGAGGGGGGTATAAACAAAAAAAACAATATTTGGGAACAATAGGGTTTCAAAGACAGGGGAACTTAACAGACTAAACTATACAACAGACAGGACTGGAAATACATATAATCTTAAATCAGGACAAAACAAAAAAAAACGACAAAAAGACAAAACAAATGTTTGTGCTTGGGCGTAATCAATCAGGAAGTAACAACCCACTTCCCACATGGCTTGATAAACACTCTCTCCTTGAAACTCAAGGGACAGCACTAGTTACACTGCACGTTCTGGTCCCGGTAGTTCCAAACATTAATACACCGCAACCAGCTAGCTAACACAACAACAATGTTATAACTTACACACATAAAGGACTAACTAAACACTTTTACGGTTAACCCGGGGGAGACACTCAAAGTAACAACAGCGCTCCCCCCACAATGCACCGCGCACAGATTTCAATGAGGAGCGACCTCGCAGGATCGCTACAATATGTATCAAGCATTACCCTTCTATCAAGTATAACTGTACTTGTAAGACTAAACTATCCTGTAAGACTAAACACCTGGCCTCCTACCTCCTACCTCCTGCCAATGACACGATTGATACCAATTCAAGATTTCCATCATTTAGAATGACTGAACAAGCACAAAGGCCAAGGGGAAAATTGAGATTATGTTCCCGGATAGCTCCCTGAGACTTAAAGAACACAAAGGATTGTGTAGAGAAGTGTATTGTGAGTGTATCAGTGCAAAGTTTGTGTATAATGGTGCAAGCTAATTTTATTCAGATATTGTGTTCCACAGGAAAGCATATAAGCTTTGCTTCTTGCATTGGTGGGAGTCATCTCCAGTTTTGTTTTATTATCCATTCCATAACAACAACAATTTTAAGAAGAAGAAGAAGAAGAAAACTAAAAGGAAAAAGAAGAACAAGAAAAAGAAGAAGATGAAGAACATGAAGAAGAAGAATGTTATATCTCTGCTCACTACCTGGTGTCAAACATGAGATCTGGAACGTTGATCCAGGAACAAAGTCCACATACAACCACTGACAAATCTCTGGCAAACTGCTACACTATTATCCTTCTACCAATAATGTACAGGCCAATATAAAGTAAACTCCAACATAAAGTGTTTTAATAGGGCCACCATGAGCTGCCAGAACAGCTTTAATGTGCCTTGGCATAGATTCTACAAGTGTCTGGAACTCTATTGGAGGGATGGAACACCATTCTTCCATGAACATTTTTTGGTGTTGTTGATGGTGGTGGAAAGCGCTGTCTCAGGCGCCACTCCAGAATCCCCCATAAGTATTCGATTTGGTTGAGATCTGGTGACTGAGACAGCCATAACATATGGTTTACATTGTTTTCATGCTCATCAAGCCATTCAGTAACCACTCGTGCCCTCTGGATGGGGGCATTGTCATCCAGGACCACGCCAATCAGGATAGAAATACTTCACCATAGGATGAAGGTGATCACTCAGAATGACTTTGTATTTATTGGTGTTTACTTTGCCCTCTAAGGGGTTGCGTGGACCTAAACCATGGCAGGAAAATGCACCCCACACCATAACAGAGTTGCCAGAACCCTTCACCGTGGGAAACAAGCACTTGGGCCTGTATGTTTCTTTTGGCAAGTGCCACACATGCACTCGTCCGCTTGTTGAGAACAAGGTTAAGGATGGCTCATCTGACCACATTACTTTTTTCCATTGCTCAGTAGGCCACTGCCTGTGTTCTTAACTTTACTCGCAAACATGCATTTTTGTATGTGGACTTTGTTTCTGGGGTTCTCTCACCATTTATACTTGTTATTGCAGGATTGGGGGATGTCATGGAGCTAACGGAGTAAGTCACCTTAATGTTTGACATCTTTTATAATCTCTCTGGAATTGGCTTTGAAGGACACCCTCCCTCATGCACCCCTGTAAAATGAATTCATATTTTAGCCAATCCTGCACTAGGAGTTCCTGTGAATAGATAAGAACCCATGACTGTAACCAGGGTAGTGTGTGAAGTACCTTGGACACTGTCCTGCTGCGATCTTAAAGTTGCTGACAGTGAATTTGGTGCCAGATTCCGCTACTGAGCTTCATGAGTTTGTGTTGTGTTTTGCTCTGTGTTGATAAGACTTCACGTGGCCAGATAAGTGCTCCATCTGTCATAGAGAAATTAAATGATCTGATTGCCAGACATGCTCTTAAAGAAATGTAATGTGTGTTCAAAGGTTAAGCCTGAAAATAAAATATTGTTACATACACAGGGGGTAGCCAAAATAATGGAAACACCAAATGAAAAAGGACTCATATTTTGAAGTAACTACTGTAAATTGCAACTACAAAGGAGTCTACACATATTAATGTCAATACTAATGACCAAATATGTTTCTGCTATAAAATACATTTTAAAATCAATACTTTAATATGTGAGTTTGTAAAGCAACATGAGAGAATTACATTTTGAACTAGAATAGATTTTGAAAATAGTTGGTGCCTGAGTTGCAGGTGTGTCAGTCACAGAAATGGCAAAATCATTTAATGTGTCAAGGAGAACAATGTCAAAAATAATGACAGAATACACCAAACAAGGAAAAACTGCATCAGGAAAGAGGAACAGTGGTCGCTAGTTGAAGTTTATTGACAGGGATTGATACACTTAACAGGGTAGTTGCTAAAAGCCACAAAACAGTGGTCTCAAAATGAACACAGAACTGACCCACCTCCATGACCCAGTCTCAACAAAAATAATATGTCATGACAGTCTCAACACTGATATTTATGGTAGGGCTGCCATTCGGAAACCGCTTGCAACAGCACAAAACATTTGTGTAATGAGCAGTGGAAGAAAGCAATATGGTCTGATGAGTTGTCTTTTACTCTTTTTCCTATGTCTGGATGGGTTTATGTTTGGAGAAATCCAAAGGAATTGCCTGTTCCAACTATTGACCATGATGGTGGATCTGTTATGGTATGGGCAGCCATCTTATGGGAGTCATTGGGTCCAATTATTACTCAGCATGATAGAATACCAGCCAATGAATAAAAAGCCACCTTAAGCCATCAGGTGCACCCTATGGTGCAAACATTGTTTTCCCATATTTCAAGATGATTATTGTCCACATACACACTCCAAGATGGAATCAAGAGTGGTTTCATGAACACCACAATGAAGTCAAGCACCTTCCATGGCCTCCCCAGTCACCAGATAGAACTCAGAGTGTGAAAAGATTTCCACCACTGTCATCTCTCAAAGAACTGGAGGCTTTCCTTCTTGAAGAATAGTCCATTATGCCACTTGAAACAGATACAAACTTGTACAACAGCATTCCAAAAAAGGACTGAAGCTGTCCTGAAGGCAATGGGTGGCCCAACTCATTTTAGATCATAAATATTCATCTATTGGTTGGTGTTTCAATTATTTTGTCTACCCCCTGTAAGTCAGAATAAACTGATATTAGATAATGAATATGTATAGATGGTATAATATATTGTATATGTTGCAGAAATTGTACAATATATTACACTACATACTACACGCAAAAATTGCACTCAAGACATTATCAATATTGATCTTTATTTTTTAGACACATATAATTTATAGGGGGATGTATCTCAGTAAGTAAATAATGGCAAGACATCCAATTCACATTTGGCAGAAATTAAGGGTTTGTTTAGTTTTTTATTGCTATATTGACTCTATGAAATGTCCCAAAATAAGGATTTATTAATTTAAGTGTTTGTTCGTTTATATTATGTTTTACTCAGGAAGTTCACTTTCAATCCAAAAGAGGGGATTGACAATCCAGCTCTGATCATCTCGGATGATGCAGGTTGTTCCTCTCTCTCTCTCTCTCTCTCTCTCTCTCTCTCTCTCTCTCTCTCTCTCTCTCTCTCTCTCTCTCTCTCTCTCTCTCTCTCTCTCTCTCTCTCCCTCCCTCTCCCTCTCCCACTCCCACTCCCACTCTCTCCCCCTCTCTGGGGTGTTAATAAATGTATGTGTACATGAAAAACAATACTGACTTCTTCAGTTTTAATCTTGTTTGAACGTGTGATTGCAATATATATTAGTTTATTTGTTTTGGTTTTGATTACTAATGTGTCGTGTCAGTAATCATAAACATAATTTCCCTTGATTGTTTTAGTTAGTATAGTCTAATGGGATTAATGCCAGCTCTTCGCAGCATAACTAAATCAATGATGCATTCAAATCCAGTCCAATCATGGGTTTTTCTTTTTCTGTAGCTGTTAAAAAGAGAACTTTTAAAATACTGCAGTTATTTTTTCCAGTAAATTGAGAAAGTGTACCATCTCTCATAATGTCTGTGTCTGTCCCGTAAATTACACTGTGGTGTGTCCCTGTCCCTCCCTCCCCTGCCCACAGCTCCTGTTCCAGGGCTCGAGCCACGCCTCTGTGTGCTGAGGCGCGAGGAGGGTGAGAGTTTTGGGTTCCACCTCCGCATCGAGAGGGGCTGCCAGGGTCACGTGATCAGGCAGGTGGAGCCATGGGGCGTGGCTGAGCGCAGCGGCCTGAGGGATGGTGACCGACTGCTGGAGGTCAATGAGAACTTCATAGATGATGTTGGGCACCTTGAGGTGAGAGAGAATCTCCCTGTATGTGACTATGTGATCTAAGCCTCCTGTTGGCCTCTTTCACTGCTGCAGCATGATGCTTAGATCCTGATGGACTTTGATCAACTACTACTCCCAAATCTTTTCCATAAAATACTCCCCTCTTATTTTTATTTATTTCCCAAATGCATAACTTTAGGTTTAGCAATATTGAATGTCACCCACTATTGGATTTTGTTTAAATCCAAGATGATTTAAACAAAATCCAAAAGTGGGTGACATTCAGACTCTGGGGAGGAGGGAGTCTTGCCTTGGGGAGTCTGGCCTTTGTGCCTCTGTGCCTGTATCTGATGCCGCGCTCAGTGCCCGCTGCTGTCCTGCATCTCAGGTTGCTCAGAGGATCCAAGTGGGTGGGCCTCAGCTGTGCCTCCTGGTGCTGGGAGGAGAAGAGTACGACCAGGCTGTGTCAGAGGGTCACGACCTCCGGGCCCTGGCTAGGGGTCACCACGGGCAGGACTGCACCCGGCCCCGGCTCTGCTACGTCACCAGGGACACCTGCACTGGCATGGGCATGAGCATCATCGCTGTCGAGGGTACAGGACCAGAGGCCATCTGTGCCAACAGAGAAGCAACGGCTTATACGTTATGAAGGCAGTTCATATGGAGTGGGCCTTAGTGTCACCCTGGGAGGGAGGTTCCACTCAGCAGAGCATTCCCCGCCTCATCAAACAAGAACCACTTTGATCAATCAGGCACCTGCTGCCTGCCTGGGCCAGTTGCAGCAGCTAGTGCTGTGTGCACCCTCCTGAATTGAATCCTGAGGACCCTACATTGCGGAGATGGGGTGGGCCTAAAATTGGGCATTCCATATTGAAAATTGAAAATTCCATTAGAGGAGTCTCACTGTCCACAGAACAGCATAGTGTGAACACACCCCATTGGTTCTAATATCTATATATGATTTATTTCTGCTATAATTACAATGGTTTCTATGTAATCCACTCTTTGACGCACTCAATGACAATTCCACTGATCAGAGTACAGTTTTTTTGTTTGTTATTGAACACGTTAAAGCTAATTGGTTAATAGGCACGTGACGGTGCTGTCTGGGTGTGGTCTGCAGGAGAGAAGGGAAGGTACTCTGTGAGCACTGTGACCGATGGCCCCGCAGAGCGCGCAGGGGTGCGGAGGGGAGATCGCCTCATGTGGATCAACGGCGCCATGGTGTCAGAACTCACGCAGTCTGCAATCAACAAGATGGTAGGCCAACACACTGCCTGAAACTCTTCACTTTTCTCACGCCTTGTCTCTATGCTTCAATTGATTATTTATACATTTATTTTATTTTATTTTTTAATTTACTTGGCAGACACCCTTATCCAGGTTGACATCTAGAGCTTACAGTTTTACATATCTATTCTTACTGAAGCAATACTAGTTCCAAACTTAAGGGAATGATAGCAGTAACCCACCAGAGAATCAAACCTACAACCTTGTGGTTACAAGCCCAGTTTCTTGTGTGTTTATATGCCCTTTATATGCCCTTATATGCCCTTCACGTTACCTCTGCTTGAATGTATTCCCCTCAGGTGAAGAAGTGTGCGGACCATTTGACCATGCTGGTGATTGATAGCGAGAGTGAGAGGAGCTACGCCCGTCTGCGGATGCCCATCCTGCCTGCCATGGCTGGCACCCACAACCTGCCCCATCGCCCCCGGAGACTGCACCTGCTGCAGGGGCCTGAGGGATACGGTTTCCTGCTCAGGCAGGAGAAGACTGCATCAGGGCGCATTGGTGAGGAACACACACACACACACTTACAAACATATACACACACACACACACACACACATACATACACACTCATACATACATGGGCATACATACATACATTTCTCTAGGTGACACCTTGGTGACATCATCATCCTGCCCGAAGAATCTCGGTGTGGTGTTGGCCACAGGCTGTCCCTATCAATGAACATTGCAGCGGTAAGCCGGGTGTGCAGATTCTTCCTGTATAACATCAGGAGAATCCGTCCCTTCCTTACCACGTACTCTACCCAGCTCCTGGTCCAAGCAATGGTACTGTCCCGCTTGGACTACTGCAACTCGCTCCTGGCTGGCCTTCCCGCATCTGCCATCAGACCCCTGCAACTCATCCAGAACGCTGCAGCCCATCTGGTCTACAACCTTCCTAGACACTCCCATGTCACCCCCCTGCTCACTACCCTCCACTGGCTGCCTGTTATAGCTCGCATCAAATTCAAAACATTGGTCCTAGCATACCAGGCAGTCAAGGGATCAGCCCCAACATACTTCCTCAAGATCTTCAAACCCTACACACCTGCCAGACCACTCCGTTCTGCTACCTCAGGACGCCTAGCACCTCCCCCCCTCCGCACCTGCGCTTCCCAGTCACATCTCCTGTCGGTTCTGGCTCCACAATGGTGGAATGACCTTTCTGTGGAAGTCATAACAGCTGAGACCCTGGCCAAATTCAAGCGATGACTGAAGACTCACCTCTTCAGGGTGCACCTCTCCCTGTAGTCCGGTTTTTGTTAACTTAGGGACATAGCTGCTTAGTATTACACATGTCTACTTGTTTATGTATTGTATTAGGCTTAGGCATTATTTTCCGCACTGATTGTTTTATTGCTACCTTTGAATTGTGGCTACAGATTTACCTACAGGGTCCTAGTTTAACTATGTGGTTGCTCCTAGCACCTGGAACTGTACTTCCCGCTAGGGTGGTTTTCAGCTAAACTGTTCTTGACTACGGTTAACACTTTGTTGTACGTCGCTCTGGATAAGAGTGTCTGCCAAATGCCTGTAATGTAATGTAATGTAATGTACATAAATATACACACACACACACAGAAGCATACACAGGCACACACACAAACATGTTTGTGCAGATGTGTGTGTGTTCATGTTTCTGCCTGTGTGTACAGCCCACAGGCTGCGTGAGGTGGACGCTGGCAGCCCGGCAGAGAAGGCAGGGATGCAGGATGGAGACGCACTATTGGCTGTGAACGGGGAGGCAGTGGAGAGCCTGGAGCACGAGGACATTGTCCACAGAATCCGACAGAGTGGCCAACAGGTCACGCTCACCACCATCCACGCCCAGGGAAGGGACTTCTTCACTCAGGTGAGGGGTTAAATGGAGAAATGGGGTTGTTGTCATATTGAGAACACAGCCCAGATCTCAGGCTCTGTGGAGACACAATTAAACATATGAAGTCCTTATGGCATAAAACAACAGGGAAATAAAGCTGATAACATTTTGTCTTTGACGCTGGAAACTGGCAGTAGATTCTCACCAATAATTATGCTGTGTTTTGATTTCTGCCCTAGATTTTAGAAAATCTTTGATACTGTATTACCATGGAATAATAATATAGTCATCTCATATAAGTTGACACTGCGATGGATTGGTGACCTGTCCAGGGTGTATTCCTGCCTCTCTCCCAGGGCATGCTGGGATAGGTTCCAGCCCCCCCGCGACCCTGACCAGGAATAAGCGGGTTAGATAATGAATGAATGAATAAATATAAGTTGACATACAGGTGCAAAGCTTGAAAGGGAAACTTCACAAAAAATCTAAAATGTATTATTATATATCGTCCTGTACCTTACAGTTTATTGGGCATGGATATTGAATAAATAATGTCATAATGTTACCTTGTTTAAGAGACTGATAGTTTGTTGGCATGAATTATTTCAACACTCAGGGCTGTTATAAAAGTGTCATTATGAAATCGGTATTTGCTCTTAGTTATTAAAACAACTGATTAGCTTCCAATGCAGATACTACCACAGAAGGTAAGGAACAACATATTACATTCAAAGTAAAGAGTGAAGTTGCACATAATTTGCAGCACTGATATCTAAGGCAGCTATGTAGCCTCCCTACAGTATATCGTAAGAGATTAATTCCTATTTTCTTCCTCCCAAGCTGGGCCTGTCTCCTCTGCTTTTCTGTGAGGATCACCCGCATGAAAAGGAACAGAAGAACACAACAGTGCTCTCTGCTGATTCCCCCAAAGAACTGACGACTGACCTCCCTTGTCCACGCCTGTGTGTCTTTGACAGAGGGCCCACTGACTTCGGCTTCCACTTGGGTTGTGTCCAGCAAGAGGCAGGAACTTTCATAGCCCAGGTGTTGCTCCTTGTCCTTATTCAGTGTCAATGACTACAGCTATGTGCACTGAGCAATCAACAATCACAAATTCCATTTGCAAAGACAAGAAATGTAGACACCCCTTTGATCATTGAGAAGAAAAACTATTATACAAATGCATCAACTGTGACTATGTCCAGGTCTGCATCTGCACAGTGTCAGCATACCTCCCACGAGTGACAGAACAATAAGTAATATCAATGCATATTTTAATATCAAGGCATCTAATTTGTTTACACACATGTACATTGTGTTCATACTCTGTTTTATAGATAGTATGTGGAAAATATCTGTCCCATTTCTAAAAATAATTTTGCACCCCAGGAACAATTTTCAGCTTACTCTTTTCAGGGTGCAGGATTTTTATGCAGTTAAATCTCCCCTCCCGTAGGTGGCGGTAGGCGGCCCAGGACAGAAGGCCGGTCTCTTTGAGGGGGATGTGGTGGTGGAGGTGAATGGACAGAATGTTGAGGATAAATATCTGGAGGATATGGTCATGCTGGTAAAGGAGGGAGGGTGTTCTCTCCGTATGTTTGTGGTGGACAGGCCCGGGTATGAGAGGCTGAAACATAGTGGCACACCTATTACACCAAGCCTCTGTACCAACATAACCTCAAATGCATCATACATGCAAACTCTATTTAACGCATACAATTATATTTAATTTGTATGCATTATCCTTTGTTTAGAGTTAATTTACAGGATTGTGTGGCACAGTCTAGCAGTCACAGTAAAGACAATGATTGCCATAATTGGATCAATAATTATTAATAGATTTAATTAATGGAGTGTTTCCTCTTTTCTCTTTATAGGTTGAAGAATCTGCAGACCATTCCAAAATATGACAGAGCATCAGAGGTCCCACAATGACCCAGTTTAAAAAATATTAATAACAATAACAGTGATAATAAAAGCCACATTAATCATTAATTTGGTGCTGAGAGAGGATGCACTGGCACTCATGCTAGGGAATGCATAAGTAGGCACACCTGTGTCCACAACAGTGCCAGTCCTGAAGAAAGTGAGACCAATTTTGAATGAGTATAGGGCAGTATTTTGCCTGTGATGGGATCCAGAACACATCCTGTGTTGCTAAGAGTTTACTGGAGATTTAAGGCCTTATATGCATGTGCCCACGTATGCTTATGTGCATGTGTGTGCATGCATGTGTGCGTATGTGCCTGTGTGTGTGTACATGCATGGATGTATGTGAGCACACATGTGTTTGTGCATGTGTTCTACTGCAGGACACTTCACAAAATAAAACCAGACAATTTTTTAACCCTGCACACACCATGGCACGGCGGCCTACACCAGAGTTGGACAGCACATTGAAACACTGCTTATGCTAATTAACTGAGCCCTGGACCCCTGCCTATCAACAGAGATCCTCCTGGTGAACATGTCTGTCCGAATGTACAAGAGAGAGCGGAGCCCTGTAGAAGAGTGAGGAAAAACCTAGCAGATTATTTCACATCTTAAACAGTCAACATTAATGATCTAACTTTATAATATCCAGTGTTAATGATAAACTAAAAACAAGTAGTATGCGAGACACTTGCAAAAGCAATGAGTGTCTACTTTGTCTGTGTATTTATTTGAAATGTGACATGGAACATCAATTGCATGTTGATCTAGATTTACTGGATAAATATAATACACAATATAAATAAAATATGTTTTGTTTATTTATACAACTGTTACTGTTGCTGCTGTGATTTTTTAAACCAAATATATTCAAATCAAAATGTATGCATTTATAATATCCCGAAACAATGTGTGAAGTATTATGTTGAAGTGTTTTGTTTGTTAAAAAAAAAAAGTTTTTAATAAAAAAAGGTAGAGGGGAGATAATGGCTGCTCTTTGGTTTTCCTGTATGATGATTTGAAATGCAATAGGTAACAAGTAGATCATTCCTGTTTGCTCTGGGGGTTCACCAAATCACTGAGGTCATACCTTTTCCTCATTCTTATCACCAAGAATTGAATTGATCAATGGCATGCTGCGTTAGCACCAAAGCCATACAGATAAATTAGAGTGAAATTAAAGTTGAATACCAGCTTGAATCATTGATTTATTATGGAAGTGGAGGTGGGTAATTAATGGTTGTTGGTCTTGGGGTAATTCCATGAGGTTCCCTTTCAGTCCATCCACATTTGAGGCTCCGGAAGCAGAAGCCTTTGCATGTTCTATGAGAGCTCTGACAACACTTGGGCATTGTAGTAAAGCCCTCCTGAGCAGATGTCAGAATGGTGAATCTGTGGGAAACGTCTCAATGGCTCCCCCCTGTGACTAACAGATTTGGGTGGGACATGATAGCCACAAATACAGAAAACAACGCTCCTGAAATTAGGCTCTGCTGCTTATGAAATATATAACTCCCTAACATTAGCTTTTTACATGTTTCGTGTAGTGATTTAGTGATTGATTGATGAGGCACTTGCCATGCAGATATACAAAAATAAAGCACTGATTAAGTGTGAGCCAATCAAAATTGATTATTTATCCAAGCCATGGTATTATTATTAGTAATGTCCTTTATTATCTGGCTGCCTAAACTTAACCACAATTGCAACTAAAAAGACTATAATGTAGGAGACAATACCAGAAGCTAAAGTACAATATGTTTACAATGAGATTTTCTTGTGTTAGTAGTGAACTCTTTGTGCTGATAGTGTAGCTGTCTGTGCAGATTCTTGTTGCTGTTATATACATGTGTATATAGCTACAGGCTGCCTCTTGCTTAAGTTCTGAGCTTCAACTCCTGCTGTTGTGTGAGATGGGCCTATGTCCTCTTTATGTTCTATGCAGGAAACGGAAATGATCCTGTGAAACTGTCCCTTATAACTGTTAACTTTAAATGATAATTCATGGATTAGTTTGTGCTGCTAGTAATTAACTAACTGTAATGACTGTGACCACCTGCTCATGCTATTTCCACCTGATTTAACCACAATCACTCCATTAAATGGAGCACTATTCCAAGAGTTATTATCAAAATTGCACTTGAAATAGTCTATTAAAGCACCATTTCTGTCTGTTAAAAATCATAATCCCAAAAGGTGATGTAAATTATTTATAACAGATTCAGTTTTACCCATAAAACAAATTCCATCTGAAAGTAGAAGCATTTTTGGTGAGGCCTTTCTGTGATGTAATTTACATCACCATTTGGGATTATGATTTGATTGACAAATGGGTCGGAATCACCGTTGAATGGCCTCAGAACCCTCTGTTTACCGCTTTGGGAGCCACATAGGACCATATGAATGGGGTGATTAACACAAAAAGGGCTCCATTTAATGGAGTGATTGTGGTCAAATCGGGTGCCATTTCTGACTAACAGCAACCACTCACAGCCGATCCTCTTTCATTTTTACTGTCTCCAGATGTGGGCCAGAGCCTGAAAATGTAATTTAATCGTCCATTGAAACTCCTAGTCCATGCTATTCACAGTCCTGGGGATTTTAGAAGTGCCCATACGATAAATAAAAATCTCAGTAACACCTGAAAAATATGATTCCAGTTCCTATCCAATACACCATTGCTGTTACATTTTCAGCACCTAATGTAGTACAAAGACCAGACAGCCGTGCATTCTCCATCAACGCTAGTGCACTGTTCTGACTGCAAAGAATTGCACGCTTGTAACACTAGTTGACCGTATTAAAGCCGTAAACTGTGTTTCCTTATATTCGTGTCCCTTTGATCGTAGATATTATAAACTGAATTACAAAAAATAGATAACGATACATTTATGTTTCATACGTTGAGTTGTATCTGATTGTTATAAATCGCCGCAATGTCAAATCTTCAGGGGCAGGTCGTTTATTTTAACTCAGGCAGTTCATTAGACTGCACACTGTGTGGGTCCTAGTTAGCGGAGGTGACATTCAATCGAGGCGGACAGCAGAAGACGATTAGGGCTGACAAAAAATAATTGAGGAAACATGGCACAAGCAGTGCAGAAACTGGTGGCAAAAGCTCCACAACTAGTCGGCGGTAAGACTTATTACCTTCTTAACATTGAAATGACCTAACAATACAAACGCACATCGTCTGTTGGTGTTTCAATTCGATGTGTCGTACCAAGCTCACCAGCTAGCTAAACTTAACATCGCTAGATGTAGTAGGCCGTCTTTAGTTTAAAATGGAATAGCGAAAATTGCATGGAATGAAACCTCTATTATTTAGGCTTTTAGGGAATGTATTTCATTGAGTGCATGAATTGCTCTAGTGTACAATGTGTATATATCGAACTTTATCAGCTCTAGTCTCTAAACCGTTAGCTTACTAGCTAACCTCTGTAGTCGTCAATAGACACAGCATACAAATGTCACTTTAGTCTCGTGTGCAGAAACTGTAGTTCGCGAACTATGCACTTGCACTAAATAAGTATGAACGTTTTCCAAGTGTTCCATTAACATCTTGAAGCGGCCATTGTTGGCATATTAAGATTTCAGTAGAAGCTTTTACCTAATTGATGTTAACAGCACTCATTAGCTAACGTTAAATAGATATTGAAAGTTTTGAGCTGCCCAACAAATGCCAAATTCTTACCTGGAGCAACTTGGTCAGTGAACGGTTGCTAATCATACTACATGATGCTGATAGTGAGAATGTTTTCTGGGGTACCTGTATATCTACTTGAGCCGCGTGGCTGGTCATTTACAAAGCTCTAAACTACACACACTATGGTCTAACGTTATCCATGTTTTGTGTTGCAGCTGCTGTCAGCTACTCCAGACCACGGCTAGCCACGTTCTGGCGCTATGCCCGCGTGGAGCTGGTGCCTCCCTCCCCAGCAGAGATCCCTAAGGCCATCGAGGGTGCTTTGGGGATTGTCAAGGGTTTCCAGACAGGCCGCCTCGGTCAGACTACAGTTAGGGTGGGTACGGAATGAAATGCGTGCTGGTAGATCATTGACGTTTGATATGCTTGCTGCAATGTATTGCCTTGCCTAATCAAATATTCAAATATTCAAATATTTAAAATCTGGTAGCTATGCGTTTTGTTTGAACTTGCTAGTCAAAAGAACATTTCTACAGGTCTATTGTGTTATCAGAGCAGGCACTTAATGTTAAACATGTATGTGTTGCTTCCCAGGATGCCTTGAGGAATGGTCTCGTCGCCACTGAAGTACTGATGTGGTTCTACATCGGAGAGATCATCGGGAAAGGAAGCATCGTTGGATACAATGTGTAATAATGGACTATCCTGTGGTGTTTTCTTCCCCTCTGAGCAGCTCTGTTAATGCTCTTTATGTCCTGTTTCAAACAAATTTTCGGATCCAATAAATGTTTGTTGTATAAGAGTAACACTGTGTGAAGTTTTTTAATCTACAGAATTTGCTATGGGGCACACGCTGTTCATAAATGTGTTTGATTCTAAAATGTGCAGCCCATTATGGGAAGTGTTACTTCTCAACATATCTGGCAATGCTTATGCATTCAAACAGTACAGGGCACAAGTACAATCACCATTGTGTATGAAAATGCTGTTAAGTAGGCTTATTGCAAGTTTAAAATGTTTTCGTTGCACATATTTGAGTGCACTAAATTGTTTAAAATAATGTTGCAACTGCTTGACTTAAGTTGTGTCTAATGCAAAGAGTATGGGTCTTGTCACAGACACTGTAAATAATTTAAGAAGATAAAGCTTTGAATATATATTGAACTTTCTATTCCATAATTCTCATTTCCTTTGCCATCCTTTCCAATGCTGTATACCTAAATCATTGATCATCATTTTCTTATTTGATAAAGTATGTTTTCATAGGACTATCACCAGTGTCCAAGTTTAGAGTAAGACTTGAACCCCATAAACACGTGATTGTACAAATGGACTAGTCACTGACCTATTTGAACCAATCAAAATACATCTCTCAACAGTAAACCGATTGGTTTATGATGGCTCTATCCACCTGCTGGCTCTGCTGTCGTCATGCAGCCTTTGAGAGTCTGCATCGACTTTGCAAATTTCGAGGGTCTGCATGCTTATCCTGTTCCAGTTGGGCAAACTGCTTGAATTTGATGAAACTGACCCGAGGTCATGCATCCTCTGCCCATAGTATCAGCGTTAAGGCCTCTACATGCTCGAGCAACTGCAACGCAACATCCTTTGCAACATGTCACAGAGGTTGCCTTGATGTTGCAGAAGATGTCGCGTACCTAGCACAAAAATCTAACTTACGACCGCAGCATGTGTGCATTAATACATGGTAAGAACAATCGTAGCTCGCGCAAGACATCAGTGCAGTAATACAGCCATAGACATCGTTGTTGGCAGCTGCATACCATACCTGTATATATCTATGTTAACGTTAGCTAAGCAAAACTCGATGTCTAGCTAGCAACCTGGCATCACGGCCAAATAAAGCTTGTTAACAGTAGCTAACGATATAGATGCCTAGCATCATTTGTTCGACGCAGTATAAAATGAACCAGCTTCAGGAAAGATTGGCTGAAGAAGTTCGAAGGTACAGGAGTTTCCCTGCATTCATGAAAACTTTGCCAACCTTGTTCAATACATTGACGCCTACTAGTGTACAGAAGTGTAAGGACACCATGTCGCATAGGTTGCACAGAAGTATAAATTGCAGAGTGCTTGCGACATGTTGCATTGCGCAAACCGCGAAGATGGCGCACAAGTTACGCAGAAGCATGTAGAGGCCTTTAATGCTGCAGACTCCAAATGGTGTGCTTAATAGCAGGCTCATTTTTTAAACAATTGATGAGTGCAATGACCCAGCAAAGCACAAGCTGTATAGATGATCATGCAGAATGGGGGTGTGAATAGCAGAAAAGATTCTGTAACTAATATTTTCAATTATGAATAATAAACTGGTAGGCTCACATAACACTCTTGAATGCAATATTTCTTGAATTAAAATACTTCAGTAAAGAAGTCATAACTAATTACTGAGAAATATTTATAATGAAATTGCCTGTGAGATTACTAAAATGTTTCATTAGTAAGTAGTTGAATTTTGTGTTAACCATTCTAATCATGATATAATTTTATGGTTATGATCAAATCCAAACCAGTGTAACATTAGCTTGGCTAATTCATATTTTGAGTGTAAGATCAAGCTGATGAACAACAAAGACATTTTATTCATAGCCTTTTTTTCTCATCTTTACCAAGGGTGCCAATAATTCTGGAGGGCACTGTACATGGTGACATCATGCTGTATGGGGTAGCTAATTTACTTTCACCATCATACAAAGTGAGGGAACTAAAAATACTTTTTAAATACCTTTTGTCATTTTTTGACACAACGTGAAATAATAAATTTAAGAATAATATGTCTGGAACAATAAAATTACATCGCAGTTTATCACTCAGATGTTTCAGCTGAAAACATCCCAAAGTTGTCCTAGGTGACACTGACACTGACTTCAGATACAGACTGTATACAGACTGTATCTGAAGTCACAGATACACCTGTCTTAATGTTTTATTTCCCACGTGCATAACTTTACATTTAGCAATATTGAACGCCACCCACTTCTGTATTTTGTTTAAATAATTCTGGATTAATATATTCCAAACTGTTTGTTAAACCCCCAAGTTTTGTGACATCTGCCAATTTAACTACTATTTTGCTACCAACGTCTATTGAGATAATTTATGTAAATAGAACAAAGTTGAGGTCCCAGCATCAATCCATGTGGGACTCCACTGCCCACAGCCCCTAGGTCAGATACAACCCCTCTCCCCTAGAATACTCTTTCTATTCTACCTTGTAGCTAATTATAAACCCACTCTGAAATAACTGCAGTAATTCCTACTCAATTCATTTTGAGAATGAACCTCTTGTGTGGTACCTTGTCAAATGCTTTTTGAAAGTCCAAATATATAATATAAGCCTGGATAAAGTCAAAACACTTTGTAGCTTCCTCAAATGTGTCCAGGAGATTTGTTAGGCATGGCCTCACCCTGAAAAAAAAACATGTTGGCTATCCTTTAAAATACTATTATTTTTCTGGAATAATTCCAACTTGGCTCTAATAATACATTCCAGTATTTTACATGAGATGCAAGTTAAAACAAGCATCAGATGCATTGCTTTAATTGTTTATAGACAAGGGCTCATTTCCAACAACTGTCCCCAATAAACTACAGAAAAAGTATGTGTCAATAAATCCAAATAAATAAAACAAAATGCATGTGCAATCACATATAGGTATAAAGGTTTATTTTTAAAATAACAATTACTGTATTAAACTACAGTTAAAAGCAATTGGAATATTTAGTATTACTGACAGTAATTACTGAGAAAATATATTATGATATCAGACAGGTCTGATTTTTATTATGCCATGTTTTGACTTTTGAAGTGAAATTACGAAAACGAATGCATCTCTTAATATGTTTGTCAGAAATGTATCTTTTTTGTGGATAAATTAATTAGATATGTTATAGCCTAGGTGATATAAGAATGTCTTTGTTGCTTTAAAAATTCAGCATCAAAGCCAAACACATCCTTAGCTGTAGAATTGTTCAAAGAGCTCTATATATTATACACTTTATTCTCTGTAGTTGGTGATAAATTAAAAACTTAGAAAGAATCATTACATGGTGTAATATTCAATTATCCCATTGAGGAATTTTGACTTCAATATTGAACAGAATCCAGAAAGTAAATATTAAAAGTTGTGGAAATTGAATAGCTATCCTGGTGTAGTCTTCTGCGTACCTTTAGTTGTCTCTCCAGAACATTTAGCATGCCCCTTGTCACTTATTATCTATGTTTTTCAAGATCAGTTTACAATTGCCCTTCACCTTTATAATGTCAATAAAGAAGTTGGTCTTTCCTTAGCTCTGAAGTAACCTTTACATTACTTAACATCTATTAACACTTTGAATATAATTTGGTCAGTATCGAAACCTGATTTTAGTGCTTTTTTTCAGTGCCAAGTCTCTTTTTTCCATAAGGTGCCATTTAGCCTAGAAAAATTGTGTTTACTTTTAAATGTAGTAATAACATTTCTTTGCTAATTCATCTTTCAAATGACAAAGTTATCACTTGCATATTACAGTTGTTTTCTAGGTCATTTGAGGACAGAAGATTACCCCATTTCATTTGGTTTAATTCATTTATAAAATTCATAAATCTTTCTTAGGTAGGCTATACAGTAAAAATAATTGTTTTGCTTTCCTAGAATATTGAGGTTGATTGTTTATTGATGTTTTATTAATTCGTTCTGGTTTATTTTAAAATAGTCTAAGTCAAATTATTGTGTCTTTAAGGATTTTTAAAAACCCTTTTGGACCATTGACGTAAGTCCCTTTCCCACATGCACCTTAACTGATAAATGTTCCGGTAATTTTCTGCGTTGGTGTCATGTGGAAACAGGAGCCGGAGTTGCTTTTCCGTATAAGGCGCTCTGGCAATTTTCATGCTCAAGACCTAGTAAGATTTAAGGATGAAGCACGCAAACGATTACGACGTTCTTACGTAGCACAATTTACATTGCTATATAACTTTTAACATTTTAACTTTAACTTTAACTTTAACATTTTAACTTTTAACATTATACATCGCAAGTTAGCGAACTAGCATTTCACATCCTACTAGCTACTGACGCTAGTTTATGGAGGCTATTTTCCTAACATTTCACATCCATCTATCTGATAACAATTAACTGCAATATAAAAATCTGATTACATTATGCAAATAGCTATGTGGCATATGTGTGAGGTACGGGATAAGGACCCAGACGCAAACCAGGATCAGGCAGAAAGGAACGTTTAATTCAGGCAAGGATCAAAACCAGTAGTCAGGGTAGCGAAGGTACAAAATCCAAATCCAAAGAGAAGTCACAAACAATCCAAAAGTCAAAACCAGTAAATCAGAGAAGGCAAACAAACAGAATCGGCAGGCAAACGCGAAGTGAAAAACAAAAGGGGTGTCTCGGGAAAATGCTACAGACTCTGGCTTACAAGTAATCGGCACAGGGAATGAAGATCAACGTTCTGACGGGGAATGAACATAAACACGGAACTTAAATACAAGCAGGGAAGGGAAACACAATAGGAATCAGGTGTGACTGGGAGGAGAGAGGGGTAGGAGCACAGGTGAAAACAATGGGATTCGTTAATACAATAACGAGGGGAAACAAAAGACACGGACTGGGAATAACACAAACACATAGACAATAAACAACCTGGAAGAGCAGGCAGACACGTGCATAGTACGAAGGGGAGGAACGCATATAGAAATCTGCGTGCAAATGAAGTGACACGTGATAAGCGTACAGGGATAGGACAACGAGAGAGAGAGTGATAGCGATAGTTAGAAGCGTGAGATAATTAGTGATTAGTAGTGTTAGTAACTTAAGCTAAATCCCTAATGTTAGTAGTTAAGTTGGTTAGTACTATATACACCTAACTAATATATACAAAGTGTAATTAGAAAGTAAGAAGGAAGTAAAACGAGATAATAGGCTAAGATGGAAAAACCGAAACATAGAATTTCCCGAAGTGCATGACAAGACAAGGAGTGGATCTCGAGATAAACAGGAACAATGACAACAGGGGAACAGAACGTGAATGAAATGAGAATGATGAATAATGAAAGATAAATAAACAAAGTACAAAAACAACCAAACAGACATGCAGAAACATAACAGTCCCCCAGGAGGCACAGGTTTAAGAACATGAAAGTCTTTGATCAAGTCTTTATCCAGGATAAAGCGGGAGGGGATCCAACTTCTCTCCTCGGGACCATAGCCCTCCCAATCCACGAGGTATTGGAGGCCACGGCCCCGGCGATGAACGTCCAAAAGCTTGCTGACAGTATAAGCTTCTCCCCCATCAATGAGACGGGGGGGTGGGGGTGGCTCAGGGGCGGGACACAAAGGGTGGGTAACCAGGGGTTTGAGGCGTGAAACATGGAAAGTGGGGTGAATACGTTTCATGTTGTGAGGTAATTTTAATCTAACTGCAGTGGGACTGATGATTTTAATTATGGGGAAAGGTCCAATAAAACGGGGTGCAAGCTTACGATGGTCCATTTTGAGGGGAATGTCCCTGGTGGTCAGCCAGACACTTTGTCCCACAAGATAACGGGGAGCCTCGGAGCGTCTCTTGTCAGCATTCTCCTTCATACGGGAACTGGCTCGGAGAAGGTTTCGGCGTGTAAGTTTCCAGGTGTGATGACAACGGCGGATGAAAGCCTCGGCAGAGGGAACTCCCACCTCCTTCTCCTGGCTAGGAAATAAGGGTGGTTGGTAACCAAGGCAACATTCAAAGGGGGACATCTGGGAGGAAGAGGAAGTATGGGAGTTGATGGCATATTCTGCCCAGGGCAGCTGTTGACTCCATGAAGTGGGGTTCTGGGAACACAGGCAGCGGAGAACAGTTTCAATGAGTTGATTAGCCCGTTCTGTCTGGCCATTAGATTGGGGATGAAAACCTGAGGATAAGCTAACAGATGAACCAATGAGTAAACAGAAAGCTTTCCAGAATCTAGCAACAAACTGAGGACCTCTGTCAGAAACAATGTCAGTGGGAATATCATGTAACCTGAAAACGTGTTAAATAATGAGAGTGGCAGTCTCTTTAGCTGAAGGGAGTTTAGTCAGGGGAATAAAGTGCACAGCTTTAGAAAAGCGATCGATAATAGTAAAAATGGTGGTGTTGCTGTTGGAGGGGGGTAAACCTGTGATAAAATCTAGGGATATGTGAGACCAAGGGCGGTGAGGGATGGGTAGGGGTTGTAACAGGCCAGAGGGATGCTGATGAGGGGTTTTGTTCTGGGCGCAGACAGAGCAGGCAGAGACAAAATCTTTGATGTCTTGGGACATGGCTGGCCACCAGAAACGTCTTTGAATGAAAGTGATGGTTCTATTAATACCAGGGTGACAGGAAAGTAGTGAAGAATGGCCCCACTGCAGTACTTGAGAGCGAACAGATTTGGGAACAAAGAGACGGTTGGTAGGACAGCGACTAGGGCCAACCTCCCCGTCCAGAGCAGAGCGAACAGTAGTTTCAATGTCCAGTTGAGGAGAGTTGATACAGCAGTGTTGAGGTAGAATAGTGTCAGGATCAGAAGAACTGGAAGGAGGGTTGAATCAGCGGGAGAGGGAATCAGGTTTAGTGTTCTTGGAACCGGGTCGATATGAGAGTGTAAAATTAAATCTTGAGAAAAACAGGGACCAACGAGCCTGACGGGAATTGAGTCTCTTAGCAGTCTGTAAATATTCCAGGTTCTTATGGTCAGTCCAAACAAGGAATGGGATTTGTGCGCCCTCAAGCCAATGCCTCCATTCCTCCAAAGGTGAGTTTGACCGCAAGTAGCTCCCGATTTCCGACGTTGTAATTTTGTTCCGTGGAGCTAAGCTGGTGGGAGTAAAAGGCGCATGAGTGGATCTTGTTGTCCTGGGAGGAGCGTTGTGACAGAATGGCCCCCACTCCGATGTTGGATGCATCGACCTCAACAATGAACTGAGCATTGATGTCAGGATGGATGAGGATAGGATCAGAAGTGAAGCGCTGCTTGAGGGCGTGGAAAGCTTCTTCTGCTCGGGGATTCCAGTTAAACCGGACCTTGATAGATGTGAGAGCTGTGAGAGCTGTGAATCCCAAAAACCGCTGTAATTCCTTACGACTCTCTGGCCGGGACCAGTCCAGAACAGCCTTGATCTTCTGAAGGTCCATCTGGAGGCTCCCGGCCGAGATGATATAGCCCAGGAAGGTGGTAGTCTGGCAGTGGAACTCGCATTTCTCCGCCTTGACAAAAAGTCTATTCTCCAGCAGACGCTGGAGAACTCTGCGGACGTGACTGACATGTTCATCTTGGGTCTCAGAAAAAATGAGGATGTTGTCAAGGTACACAAAAACAAACTGGTTAATAAAGTCTCTTAAAACATTGTTAACCAAGGCTTGGAAAACTGCTGGAGCGTTGGTCAAACCGAAAGCCATCACTAGGTACTCCCAGTGGCCAGTCGGGGTATTGAAGGCGGTCTTCCATTTGTCCCCCTCACGAATGCGCACCAGGTGGTAAGCGTTATGTCGAACTAGCCAGGGATGGCCAAGAACAATGGGAGCGTGAGGAGAGTCAATGATGGGCAACTTTATTCTTTCCTGATGGTTGCCGGAGATGCGCAAAGTCAGAGGGGAACTGGTATGGGTAATGTGGGCAAGTCTTTGACCGTTGAGCGAGTTGGCCACTAGAGGGAGTGAAAGACTAGAAACAGGAATACCCCACTTGGTAACCACACCAGCATCGATGAAACTCTCTTCAGCGCCAGAGTCTATGAGAGCGGTGGTCTCTCGTCTCTGACCCTCCCACTTGATGGTAACAGGCAGGCAGGTGCGTTGTTTAGAGGAGCATTCAACTGGAATAACGCCCACTAGTGCTCCTCTACTCACTAGTGGATCGTTGGCTTTTAATGGACAGTTCAAAACAAAGTGACCCGGTTGACTGCAGTAGAGGCAGGACTTGGTAACCATCCTCCGATCACGTTCTTCATGGGTAAGACGAGTGTGACCGGTGTCTTTCTGCGTTGTGTATTTTTAATTATTTGTCCAAGGAGAAGGCGGACAACTTCTTTCTTTGGTCTCTGACCGTTTATTCTTGCGGTATTGGGAGCTAGCTAGTTGATCCGCAGCTCCAGCTCTTTCCACATTTGACATCGCCGGAAAGAGGCAGAGGGGGGGAACCCAAAGTTATAAGGGGCAACATCACAGGAAATGGGGTCACAGAAGGAGGGGCTACGAATTTCCCGGTGAATATACAGTAGCCCATTACAGTAAATTAATAAAACGCTTGTACATAAGAAAAGAACAAATAAAAGAATACAGATTCTGTAATTATATCAACCCAAAACAGCAATGTTACATTCACCCCCCTAGAATTACACAAAAATCTGAATCATACCAAAAACCTTAATTACCCACCCACAAACAAACCACAACAAACCAATACCCACAACTTGCACATAGTCAGCAATATCTGCTACCTACTAAGGTTAGGAGGGCTACAAAACTGGCCCGGCGCCAAGCCATATCTGAAAGCCACTCCATAGACAAAATAAGGTTCCATTTACACCTCACAGAAACGGGCATAAAGGAGGGTGGGCAACCCGCAAAACAAATTAAAATAAAATAAAATAAAAAAAGATCAAACAAAAAGGACAGAGAATCAGGTCTCCATATCTAAGCATATCACGCCTAGAACAAAAGGGAGATGGACTGAGGAGCAACACTAAACTGTGGCGTAAACTGTACCATGGTTTCAATGAACCTACGAACTGGCCTCACTACCCTGCCATACCTAGAGCGAACACTATTCCCTGGGCCCTGAGGTAGGATGCCAGTGAGGGGAAGGGCATGGGACAAGGGAACAGGTGGCGGTGAGGGAAGAGCAGCAGCATCGGTGGAGGGGACACTCACTGTCGGGGAGGGAGCACGCCCGACAGATACACCATTGACACTCTCCACCTCTGCAGTGCAGGACTGGTCACAGACCCATGAAGCTGTGCGATTACGTTCACTCACGTTTAGCCAAGAGGATGAGTCAACCACAGAGTGCTCGGCCACACTTTCTGGCTCTGACACCGCCGCTTCAGGATCAGGTACGTTACTGGGGTCATGGGATACTGTGTCAACACTCCGAAGGTCATCCTCTGCAAACAGCGTGTTGTCAAGAGGGAGGAAGCTGACTGAAAGCAGAAGGTTTCTGTGGATGGTCCTGACCTGACCATCGCGGTCTCTGATCTTGTAGATGTGGAACTGTGGCTTGGAAGCAACGACAGTGTAAACAGCCGGTTCCCACCTGTCAGCTAGCTTGCGTTTTCCTCTACCGCTTTTGTTTGCCACGAGGACCCGGTCACCAACAGAAAGAGGTAAGCCCTTGACTTTCTTGTTGTATTGGTCAGACTGATGTTTCTGTTCCACAGACGAGTGTCTCTGAGCCAGCAGCATAGCAGATTGGAGATCGGTCGCCAGGGACTTCACGTATGCATTGTAGTCACAGACTGAGTCATCATGCAGGACGTTCTTGAACAACAGATCAACTGGCAGGCGCGGGACCCTGCCAAACATCAAATAGAAAGGGGCGAAGCCAGTCGTCTCATGCTGCGTGCAGTTATAGGTAAAGGTCATGGTTTGGATCATCTGGGGCCATTTGTGCTTCGACCTTGGTGGCAGGGAGCGCAACATCCCACCCAGAGTGCGATTGAACCTTTCGGTGCCACCATTCCCCATAGGGTAGTAAGGGGAGGTCCGGGACTGTCCGACTCCTGCCAACTCCAGGAGCTCTGCGATCAGCTCGCTCTGGAAGTTAGCCCCCTGGTCAGAATGGAGGCGCTGTGGGAAGCCATACATGCAGAAAAAGTTGTCCCACAGCTTTTTGGCCACTTTCTTCGCAGTTTGGTCTTGACAGGGGAAGGCATATGCTAACTTTGTGAAATGGTCAGTTATCACAAGGACATCCACAGACTTGTTGTTGTTGTCCTCAGAAGACCAAAAGTTGATGCATACCAGTTCCAGCGGAGCTGAGGTTGTAATGCTCTCCAATGGGGCTCTGGCTGCTGGCTCTGGAGTCTTGCTGAGGACGCACCTGGCACAGTTCCTGACATAGCTCCGCACCTCCTTCTCCACATCATACCAGAAAAAGCACTGACAGACAAGAGACAGCGTACGAGGCTGACTCTGGTGACCAGCCAGGTCGTGAACGCCAGCCAAGGCCTGCGATTTCAGGGAGTCTGGCAGAACAAACTGGAACCTCTTGTGCTTGGTCACTGGGTCCCTCGTGACCCTGGACAGGATTCCATCCAGAACGGTAAGTTTGTCCCATTGCTTCAGAATCCGCAGTACCATCTGGTTCTCCTTGTCTCGCTCACGTCTAGAAGGCCTCCGCTTCCTCTCAACAAAGTGTAAAACTCTGTTGATGGTTGGATCTTGTCTCTGGTGGCTCTGCAGGTCCGCCGACGAGAGAGAGGAGAACATGTCTAGGCCAGGAGGAACTAATTGGCTAAGGTGACCAGCCAGAGAAGCAGCCCTCTGTTTCAGGCCGGAGTCCCAGTCGCCACAGGAGGAAAGGAGAGACGACACTTCCTCCTCGGACAAGGACATGCCACCAGTAGCACACAGGGAGGGATTCTCAGCTGACTGAGGCAGACATGTCACATGGAATGCATCCTGCACACAACTGTCGTTGACACTGCACACCTGTTCCAGCAATCTTGAGTAGGGCTCTGACAGGAGATGCCGGCCTAGAGGTTTGACAAAGGGAGTTCTGCTGAGAGCATCAGCCACCACATTCAGTCGCCCTGGGACATGTTTGATCTCAAACGAGTACGGGGACAGTTTAGAGACCCATCGCTGCTCACAGGCACCCAACTTCAGCTTCATCATGATGTATGTGAGCGGATTGTTGTCAGTCCAGACCGTAAACTTGTGGCCCTTGAGCCAGTGGCTGAACTTGTCACACACGGCCCATTTCAAAGCGAATAACTCCAGCCTGTGGGCAGGGTACTTTGCTTGGCTGCAACTGAGGGACTTGCTAGCGAATGCTATGGGTCGGGCCTTGTCTTCGCCAGCAGGGACCTGGGATAACACTGCTCCCAGCCCATCCAGAGACGCGTCAGTAGAGAGGATAAACGGCCTGTCAAAATCTGGATGAGCCAGAACCGCACAGTGAAGCAGTGCAGACCCCAAGTCCTCAAAAGCCCTATCACAAGCCGGATCCCAGTCCTGCGGAGTCAGCGTGCGGAACGTTCCCGCCCTCCTGTTCCCTCTAGAGCCCTTCAACTTGCGCTTCTGTCCTCCCGTCAAGGCAAAGAGTGGTTTCGCGATAGTTGAGCAACCAGGGATGAAGTGCTGATAGTATAGCACCATGCCGAGAAAAGATCTAACTTAATTCTGAGAGGGTGTGCAGCCATCAGCATCCATTAGATCCTCTTTCCGGAAGCCAGAGATGACAGCAACCTTCTCCTAGTCAACAGAGACTCCACTAGCATCAACTATGTGACCAAGAAATCTCACCGACTTCCGTAAGAAGTTACACTTCAGGTTGTTGGCTCTGAGTCTGGAAAAGACCACCTCCAGCTGCCTCAGTGCTTCCTCCTCCAACGGAGCAAACACCAGTAGGTCATCCAAGTAGCAGAGGAGACTGGAGAAGTTCAGGTAGCCGAAGATGCTGAGCATCATGCGCATGAAGGACGCTGGACTGTTGCACAGGCCTTGAGGAAGCCGATTATATTCATACAGGCCCATGGGTGTTGTGAAGGCTGTGGACTTCCTGTCAGACTCATGGAGCGGGACGTTGTAGAACCCTGATGTCAAGTCCATGGTACGAAACAGGGCGTTTCCTCCAAGGGCAGCAAGGCAGTCCGCCTGATGGGGCAACGGGTGAGCGTCCTTGATGGTTTTGGCGTTGAGCCATCGAAAGTCCGTGCAGATCCTCAGGTCTCCGTTCTTTTTCCAGACCATCACCAGAGGGGAGGCATACTCACTGAGCGATTTACTGATGATGCCTTTCATCTCCATGTCCGACAGCACCTCTCTCAGCTGTTGGTAGTGGCCGGGAGGAACACGGCGATAAGGCAGACAGAAGGGGCGGTCATCAGAGAGGTGGATACGGTGGACGAACTCCTTCGCCTCTCCACAGTCCAGCTTATCTCTGGAGAAGACATCTTGGTAAGAAAGCACAAGCTCAGCCAACTTCCTCCTACAACTCTCAGACACCTCACAGCCATCAACATTGATGTCCGCCAAGCCACAGTCCTTCAGTAGCTGCACGGGGTCTCCAGCTGACCGTGGAGACTACAGATTCTGTGTAATTATATCAACCCAAAACAGCAATGTTACACGAGCATGGTCCACCTGCATGGGTTCCGGTTCCAACGTGGGTGCAGAGGAACTTTTAGGGCGAGTGACGAGGGTGGCAGGAATCTTGAACCTCTCGGACTCTGGCCTTCGGAAAACCCCTGGATCTCGGAAGCGTTGGCGCTCTTGCAGCCGTGAGTTGACACGAAGGGCCAAACTGATGAGGTCGTCGAAGGACTCGGGTAGGTCGCGAGTCAGGAGCTCATCTTTAAGCAGTTCAGAACAGCCATTGATGAAGGTGTCGTAGAGAGCCCCCTTATCCCATCTGCTGGAGTTAGCCAGCGTCTGGAAGTCGATGGCGTAGTCTGAGACAGATCTTCTCCCCAGGCGCATGTGAAGAATCTCCCTCGCTGCTTCGTGGCCATGCTTGGAGCGGTCGAAGACCTTCTTCATCTCCTCGGCAAAAAAGTTGAAGCTCTGGCAGTAGGGAAATGACTCCTCCCACGCAGTGGTTCCCCAGGTCTTGGCTCAGCCGGTCAGCTGGGTAATGACGTAAGCCACCTTGGAAAGCTCACTGGGGAATGTCAATGGCTGTAGCTGGAAAATCAGTTGACACTGCGTTAGGAATTCGCGACAGCCGCCAGGTTCACCGGCGTACTTCTCCGGGGGAGGCAGACGGGGTTCGCGCACCAGCGCCGAAGGAAAACCAGGATGGGATGGTTCAGCGGGTTGCTGGGGTGCGGTGCTGGGTGCAGGAACTCGCAGTGTCATAGTGAGTTCCGCCAAACTGGAGGTCAGGGTCTCAAGGTGGTGGGTGACCGTCTCCAGGTGGATCTGATGACGTCCGAGCATGGCACCCTGCTGCTCGAGAGCGAAGCGCAGATGGTCAGGGTCTGCCGGGTCCATCTTGGTCAGAACGTACTGTGAGGTACGGGATAAGGACACAGACGCAGACCAGGATCAGGCAGAAAGGAACGTTTAATTCAGGCAAGGATCAAAATCAGTAGTCAGGGTAGTGAAGGTACAAAATCCAAACCCAAAGAGAAGTCACAAACAATCCAAAAGTCAAAACCAATAAATCAGAGAAGGCAAACAAACAGAATCGGCAGGCAAATGCGAAGTGAAAAACAGAAAGGGTGTCTCGGGAAAATGCTACAGACTCTGGCTTACAAGTAATCGGCACAGGGAATGAACATAAACACGGAACTTAAATACAAGCAGGGAAGGGAAACACAATAGGAATCAGGTGTGACTGGGAGGAGAGAGGGGTAGGAGCACAGGTGAAAACAATGGGATTCGTTAATACAATAACGAGGGGAAACAAAAGACACAGACTGTGAATAACACAAACACATAGACAATAAACGACCTGGAAGAGCAGGCAGACACGTGCATAGTACGAAGGGGAGGAATGCATATAGAAATCTGCGTGCAAATGAAGTGAAACGTGATAAGCGTACAGGGATAGGACAACGAGAGAGAGAGTGATAGCGATAGTTAGAAGCGTGAGATAATTAGTGATTAGTAGTGTTAGTAACTTAATCTAAATCCCTAATGTTAGTAGTTAAGTTGGTTAGTACTATATACATCTAACTAATATATACAAAGTGTAATTAGAAAGTAAGAAGGAAGTAAAACGAGATAATAAGCTAAGACGGAAAAACCGAAACATAGAATTTCCCGAAGTGCATGACAAGACAAGGAGTGGATCTCGAGATAAACAGGAACAATGACAACGGGAACAGAACGTGAATGAAACGAGAATGATGAATAATGAAAGATAAATAAACAAAGTACAAAAACAACCGAACAGACATGCAGAAACATAAAAATATGATCATTGTATTAACTAATCACATTGCCAAATAATGAACATTAGCTAGCTAGCCGATTGATCACTGGGTAGTATTTAACCTTGCCAGTAGTTTTGTCTTCTATGTGCATAGTTAAGAAGTGTGTAACCTTCAGTTGACACTTGAAAGGTCATAACATGTGTTAAATATATGGTAAGGGGGGTTCAGTGTCCTCGGCATCAAAAGCCATTGTAACTCCTAACGGTAGTTAGCAGCGTCTTTGTTTTAGCTACTGAACATGTATGGAAATTGGACCGACTCCGAGACAAGGGAACTTTTGTCTATCCGCGCACACCACAAAATCACAGATATCCTATACGCGAGCTATGTATAATGAGACAGAAGGCCCAGATCATGAGCAAACTGAAAAGTCTGCGTAAAAACAATATTCAAATAAATACATTGCATTGACTAATCTATCCGTAACGATCATGTCATGTGGGAACAGACTCTAGAAGACCTATATGGGAACGATGAAAAACACTACCGTACCCGGATAATTGAACCCGGCAATGTTGCGGAAACCATGTGGGAAAGGGGCTTCATTGATCTGGATAACGGGTGTCAAACTCATTCTATCGAGGGCTGAGTGTATGGAAGTTTTTGTTGTTTCTAGATCACCTTCAACTTTTTATTTTTTGACTTGTTAGGCAGTTCAAAAAACACATTATTAGATGATTGGAGTCTTCACAATCCAACAATGTTCAATGAGAAATAGTTATGCCAATACACTCTAGGGCAGGGGTGGGCAATTCTGGTCCTGGAGGGCCGGTGGGTATGCAGGTGTTTGTTTCTACCAATTACCCTGGCTCAATTAGCTGATTAGTTGGATACACCAATGCTGGTTCACTTGTAGATTAGACCACAACATGTTTCATATGGTGACTCAAGAACAGTCTTCAGTTGTCATCCATGGGCTTATCAAGAAATTTAGCTGAAATGTCACATTACGTAAATTATTGTTGTAATTAAATCATTGTTGGCAGAAACGGATATGTCCCTCCTTGCCCACCCCTGCTCTAGGGGAATTTTACTCTTCTTTTTTCTACTTCTCTTTCTGTTGCTTTTCTCCCCGTTTTTAGTATCCAATTAGACCCTCTATTTTTCACATCAATTATCCTACTCCCTCATATATTTTACGAGTTCGCTGCCATAATCCTAATACTGGCAGTGACATGCGGCTGGGCAATGCCTCCTTCAAGCCGGAAGCCGCCAAGCCGTCACTGTAACTCCAGTATGCGCACACAGGGCCACTCCTATATGCAGCAAACCAGCATTGGCTTCCCTCCCCCTCCCTTGGGCGGACAGCCAATTGCCGCCCCCTAGTGGCACTCCCGCAACTGGCGCAACTGGTGGAATCAAACCACGGTCACAGTGGGCACCGTCGAATGTTGTAACCACTAGATCACCCGGGAGGCCCGGAATTTTACTCCTGAATTCAATTTGTTCACACTTAACCCCATGTGGGTTCGGAAAGTATTCAGACCCCCTTAAATTTTTAACTCTTTGTCATATTGCAGCCATTTGCTAAAATCAATTAATTTTAATTGGGTGCTGTGTGTGCATGAACCAAATGGCTGCAATATGACAAAGAGTGAAAAATTTAAGGGGGTCTGAATACTTTCCGAACCCACTGTATATCAGCATCCCACTCCCATCCATGAGTTCTATCACGTCTAAATACTTTGAACCCAGGTACTGTATAAGCATTAACATGACTTGTCTTTTTAAAGATCTAGATTAGAATCTAGGAGAAGTCGTTCCAATTGTTCACTTTTAGGCAAGACACTTATGATATTCAAGTGGGCAACAAAAAATGCCCAAAGAAAAACTCTCTTGAGTTTCAATTTGGGGTCCCAGAGGGTCTTAGCATGGTTAAGATCCTGTGTTTCCATGCTCCCTGAAAGCCCTCAAATTTAGAAAATCGAGGACTTGAAACTTCTTGAAAATAAAACAGTACTTGAATTCTTTGTTGAAAGATTTTGGCAATCATCTTGAAAAACCCTTAGAAACCTACTCTTTCTTGTAAGTGATCTTCAGTGACCACATTGAAACTGGACCTTGCTTTAAAAACTAATTTAAAATACTGATATGCATTTTTGAATGTTGTAGTGGCTCCTTGGGTGGCCTGTAGGCCTCTGTTTCCCTCACTTTGTTGAAGAAATGTTAACAAAATCGGCAGAGGTGTTTTATTACCAACTGGTTAATCCTAAGTGTTACGAGATAAAACAGAGCTGAGATAACAGTCTGCCATCTCATATGGCCAGGGAAGATAACTGCTGTTCTGGTGCTCTGTCCATGTTCACTGACTTCCTGGTTGAAACCCTGACCCTTTGTCTGAGTGATAGTCCTCAAAAACCAGCCTTGTGTCAGAATGTTGATGAAGGTTCATGAATCTCTCCAATCCATACAATTGAATTAGTAGCTGTAAGGGAAATGTGCCCTTAGCCTGGATTATATGATGTTGCTTACGATGCATGCTTATGCAAACACACGATAAAGCCAGGGTCCCCACTCAGTCGTGTTAGGGGGCCTTCCACAAGATTATTTTGCATTGACTACGTTTACATGCAGCCTAATAAACCGCTAATAAACCGAATGAACGCTCATCCTGAATAAGTAGCCTCATACAGTATAAACACCTCAATCGGAATATGAAACTTTCCATTAGGGAAATTCAAGGATGCGAGTGTCATTTGGAAGTTCGGAACTCTTTCCCACCAATGGTTCCAGGTGATGCGAGGAGGTAGGGGCATAAGGATGGATCGTTGTAGGGAGGTAGCATTGTCGTGAGCCTGTGCTTCGAGGTTTCGTCTTCTGTTGTTCATGTCTATCTGTTGTTTACAACGATGTCTATCGCTGTATTACTGCACTTATCTCTTGCGAGAACTATGATTGTTCCTACCATGTATCAATGCACATCTTGTAAGTCGCTCTGGATAAGAGCGTCTGCTAAATGCTTAAAATGTAAATGTAAAAGTTCATAAGGTGTGGTAGAATTATTTTGTTTGGGCGTTCTATAATTATCAAAAAGACCATAAAAACAAGTGCTGTGCACAGTAAATTATATATTTTAATGCGTCTTTTTTGTTTGGTAGGACACAAGATAGCTCTGCGGATGTCGAAAATAGTTTTATTCAGATTATGTGTAAACCGGTACCTTCGCTGGCTCACCTAATGTAACGAATGTTCGTTCGGAATGACCAAATATCAATCATGCAAACTGTAGTGATTAAGAGAGTAAGGCTTCATAAATCCTATGATGGGTGGAGATACAATGTGCTGTCAATCACTGTCTTGTGTGAACCATTCAAAACGAACGATTCCACAGCAAACCCCAGTACGATTGGTTAAAATGAATGAGTCATAGCTCCACCCATTTTGGTATTCATGAAGCCTCTCACTCCCATCCTGACTTCCTGGGTCTCAATGTTTAAAAAAAAAAAAAAAAAACAGGTACAAACGCGCTTATTATAAAACCAGATCACCTCAGACTGGTGGTTTTCTCATCAATTAAAGATGAATAAATAATTATTCCAAATATTTCCGTTGCCACATAAGCAAAAATGACAGGGGCTATTATACAACTTTTAATGACAAACTCAGTTCACGTTATTCTTAATTTTATGCGTAATTTCCGAAGTGTTAACATGATCAATTAATATATATATAAGATTCAGAAGATATAAGCATTTCGGATTTCAGAATTAGCTATGGTGGCTAGAGCAAAATAATAATACCCTTGGAGGGAAATGGTTGCTGCCATCTGGGTTATTACGTGATGCAAAAGTGAAACTAAAGAAGTCATGACTAACTGTAAATTCAGCGATCAGGAAAAATACGTGGATTGGTGCAGCTAGACTTAAAAAAAAATTCGTTAAACACGAATAGTATACAATCGGGTCACCACTATGGAACATACACACTGTGGCTGCAATATCCTAGAAGCGTTTAACCATAGTAGATTGACGATTATGCTAAAATTAGGCTTTTACTTTCTACTTTGAATTTACTTTCTACGTTTCTGGCTAGCTATAGCCTTATAGGGGACGGATTTCGGTTTAAAGTTGACGTTAAGTTAACTGGCCAGCAGGCTACATAGCAAGACAGCGACAATGAGTCATTTTCCGTTTCCGTACACCACTAAAGTCCACGTTCTCCCTTCTGTCTTGTCTCCCTGGTTGCAAATCTGGAATGTGGTCGGCTTGGAGGTTGTATTTGTAGCTAATCGTTTAGCTTTATTCCCGGGTCCAGCCCCGGACTCTGGGTTACAAATAACTCATACTATCTGGATGATGATATTGTACAAAATGCTGTATCCGGGTTCTATGTAATCTCAGCCCCGCAACATGAATACATCATAACTTAGCCGTGAGTGGCTAATTGTTGTTTGTTGAAAATACAGGTTTAGGGCCGCGCCCCCTCAGCACTCTGATCTCAGGGCAAGCAAGCACAGTGTAAAATGGCGCACAGCTGTCGGTGGCGGTTCCCCGCTCGGCCCGGTGGGATCAACAACGCGGGCAGTGGGAGAAGAGCGGGCCGGATACGGGTCACTGCTTCTCTCCGAACTGGCACCGGATCCCACCCGAACACATATGGTCTTGGGCCGGGTTTTGATGCTGCGTTGCAAGTCTCCGCTGCCATCGGCAACAACCTGCAGAAATTTCGGGATGTTTTTGGGGAGGAAAGTGGCTCCAGCAGCGGGGAGGTAAGATAACCACTAGACAGTGGCATGATGGGCGAGTTATAGCTGGCGTAACGGGGTTTCACTGTGAGCACTGACCAGCAAGCATTTCAGATCGCCAGCTAACTTTAGTCGAGTAGCTAATCATACATGGACAGTTATAGTTTCTATCAGTGTAGCTCACTTGCCACTATTTTCCCACCGTGATTCATGCTGGGACGTTAGCCATTCCTTGGGCGAAATGTCTAAAATCTGACCAGTTAGAAGTTATGATGTAAAGCCTCGTTCATTAAGAATTATTATAGCTAGTAACAAATTGTTTTGATAGGAATAAAATGTGCGCAGCAGAAGTTTATTTAGTGCTTGAACAAGGTGGTTTGCTAGCAAGCTAGTTTGCTAGCTAGCGTATTGAGATGTAGCGCGCTAACTACTGACTTGGTAGGGTGCATCAGCGTTCCACATTTTGCCGTTATAATGTAACAAGCAAGCTGGTGAGCAAAGGGTCGGCTTAAACGTGTAGTGAAAAGGTGCTGTGTCGGGCTAACTGAAAGTTACACTGATTCCGATTTCCCCGGTCAGCCCGGGATGATGTTGCTGTTTTCTATTTGTAACTGCGTGTGCCAGTTTTCGCAGTGAGCAGCTCGTTTCCAGCAGCAGCAGTATTGGTGACTGATTGAAAACAAACCATGTCAACGTCGGTATCGCGCAGCAATTCAAGCCTATTGTCACTTTTCAGGGTAAAACGAAGCAATGGAAATAATACAGATGACAATCTACTGTTTTAAATTCGTCATGTAATTGGTGAAATGGGTCTGGGAATTGAGCGTGTCTGTACCCATGAAATGAGTGCACAGTTGCTAGCTAGCTAGCCATATAGCCAGTGAGCTACGTAGCCAATAATTTAGCTAGCTAGCTAATATGAAATGCTTTGTACTTAAAATATACCAGCGGGGATATTGGGATTTAGTTATCTTTTCGCTCATGGGCTTTCCAGCTGCATTTTGGCCAAACACATTAAGATATATATTTTTGTGTCCCCCCTCAACCAAAGAAGCATATTATTCTGCAAAATATATGCATCTCCCTAGCTAAGTAGCTTAACATTGAAAATATCACGTTTTCGTTGGGTAGCAGGACGACTCGTGTACCCCATGCTACACTCCCTGTTTTAGCGCAGCACGCCTACTTCCCTCTGCTTCACGAGAGGCTACGTAGTACGGTACTAACGCATGTGAAATTGGAGGTGGACATTTTTTCCGTCATAATACAGTGCGTAGTTCCAAAATTAATTCGATAACGTGGTCGCATCGAAGTGGATCCGTTGGGATCTAAACTACAATGGACAGTTTAGGTTTAATCAATGTAAGATGCACTGTAATAAGCTATAGCTTTGCTACAATAACAGCGCATCTTATGACAAGCTCGAAAGGGGGCGGGGAGGGTACATCGTCTCTCCATTTCATAATACTGTAGCTACTGTTCTTAAGCACGCGCACAAGGCAGAGTAAATCGCGAACACGATGTTGTCCGTTTTTGTTACTGGCGTCACTGAATTAAAAAAGCAAACCCCATCCCAAGAGTTATAGCACATTGTTGCATCAATTCAGATTTGAAGCAGAATAAAAAAACTTTTCACTTATTAACGGTCAAATATGTCTCATTTACGAATGGTTTTGTGAATTTGTGTTGTCTGCAGAGGCGCGAAAATGTGACAAACTGGATGGGAACATTTTTAGTCCCGTGTTTGCAGTAACTAATTAATATACAGCACCGGGTTAATCAGATTAGAGGCATGCACTCGCATCTATTCAATAGTCTATTTGACCAGAGATGCTCAAGGAAGCGAGGTTTGCTAACAGGGAATGTAGCTAATGCATATTTATAATGCAGCTATTGTGACAGATGATGCCTCCCGTTTTTTAATTCTGAAGTCTGAATTCAGATACTGATGTAAATAATTCAGAAAGGCATAGGAACTGATTAAATACAAATAATGGCATTGTCTTGGAACAGCGCGACCTGTCTGCTCGTGGACAGATGTTCAATATTGGTTGTATGTTCAAAAAAGTGTTGTATTTTAGTTATCTATAAAACAGCTGTGAATCTGTATGCCTTGTTATATATTTTAATTGGATTTTGAGAATGTTTAAAAAAATGTTTTGAGTGCAGTTTTTATGGTGAAGCTTTGGTTGAAAAGTGCAATGCCTCCACTAACCAGCGGGTTGTGCTCTTGAGTCACTCGTCACCTCCTTTGAGGCCGGCAGATGGGGACGGTGACGTGCTGTTTGCAGCCAGGTGAACTGTGGTGGAAGTGCCGAGGTTCTGTATGGTGGTGGTGTGTCATTAGCTATTACCAAGGGCGAGAAGATGACTCAACAGAAGCGTTTTTCTCCATCTGTCTCCGAAGAAACACCATAGTGAAAGTAAAAACAAACAAACAAACAAACAAGAAATCATGTGTGCACATACTCTGCTCACAGAGGCCAGCATACCCCAGTGGAGCTGACAGCCAGCTGAAGTTGCAGCCACAGCATTGTGATGTCATTCAGAGGTGATGCTTCGCCAG
This sequence comes from Aldrovandia affinis, assembly GCA_029706075.1. Classification (NCBI taxonomy): domain Eukaryota; kingdom Metazoa; phylum Chordata; class Actinopteri; order Notacanthiformes; family Halosauridae; genus Aldrovandia; species Aldrovandia affinis. The sequence continues at coordinate 1,675,347 of JAINUG010000196.1, read as the reverse complement.
GACAGGATAATTCTGGCTCCTGGCGACCTCCACTGCCAGGGTAGCTGCGTTGGTGGATGTTCCCCTGCATACAAGTTGACATAAAACTCCTTAATGGGTAGACCAGGCCCCCTCAGAACTAAAGCAGTCCAAAGTCATGGCTCTAATTGTTGCTGCTCCAGTTTTTTGTTTTAGTCAGTAACAGCAGTGAGGGAAGGGTTAAATGGTGAACGTTTCAGTTGAGGTTGCACTGGCGTCTACAAGGCAGTTTAAAAAAAAAAAAAATCTGCCTACCTCAGCAGCTTTGAAGTGAATACATTTTATTCTTAAATTTTAAGATAAAAGATGAGTGACTGAGAGAAAAGAGACTGAGTACCAAATTGGGTTGAGGTTTGGTCAGGAATGAATGGCAAACTTGATGTTTTGTGGTGTTTTGTTTCTTCATTTTAGAAGCCAGAAAGTATTTGTGAAGTTATTGCAGATCATTCTAAAATGAGATAAGCTTTCAGGGGAACGGTACTGTGGTCAGACTTCGATAAGCAGTCTGCACTTCCTGAAAACCTTTTTTTTTTTAATGTTCTTTTCTTCTCTCCACAAGATTACAGTAACAACACTTAGTCTCCTTAATGAAAAGTCTCAGCTGATTATGTTTGAAGGTTTAATTAGATGATGAGGGATGAGACCCATATCCACTGCTCTGTGAGAGGAGAGAGTGGGAGCAGAGAGGTGCAGACAGGGCCATTGTGTTTGAGGAAAGCAACTATGTATTTCTCTTAATGCTAGAAAATATCCCCACCTACTCATGTGGAAAAGTGCCCAATCAATTGACAGCTGAATACATTGCGTAACAATTAATGCTTTGCTACACTGATTTTTTTCTTCTTCTTTTTCCTTAAATGCTATGGTAAATAAAAGGGAAGCGGTCCAGCAGGTGCTAGCCTTATTTATGCAGCGGGGGAGCCCCCCCCTCCCCCTCCCACTCCCTCTCCCCACCTCCCATCCCCACCCCCAGACAGTATGTGGATCTTAGCGGGAAGCTTTGTGTCTGCTTTCAGGAGGAACAGGCGTCTGAACGCACACAGGCGTGGATATCAAAGGGTGAGGAGGGGGCCCCGCTCCCCCAGGGGTCACACGCCCGCCTGTCCCATGGCTTTATTCTGCTCTCTGTCTTTATCAGGGTCTCTCTCTCTTTCTCTCTTTCTCTCTCTCTCTCCTTTAATTTCTATCAGGGTCTCTCTCTCTTGCTCTCCTTCTCTTACTATTAGGGTCTTTCACTCTTTCTGTCTGTACCCCTCTCTGTCTCTCCTGTTCTTTAATTTCTTCTCCCTCTCTGTGGTATATTTTCACCTGTGCTGTGGTCCCTGAACTGCATGGAAGTTTGTAGGAGTTGCCTTGTCTTAAATTCTTGTTAAGTGAATAATGACAAATAATAATAATAGTAATAATAATGATGGTGATGATAATATTTGACCATAAATTGCTTCAAAGCTGTTGGTAATAATGCTCTATTCATAAGATAAAGGCAACCCCCAAAATATTGAAATTAGTTGTGTGTTTGAAAGTGTGATGTTGGCAAGACTTTTTAACAAACTGGATTGTATATAAGATAAAAGCAGAGGTGCATAGATTAGGCTTTTTTTTTTTTTTGGTAGAGTGGAAAAACACATGACTTTCTGCACAAGAACTGTGTGTGTGTGTGTGCGCCTGGTGCTCTCAGCTGCCAGGGGCGTGACGTGTGATGTGTGGGAACAGGGCATGGAACACCACGATCCCCACGCTCACATTTGACATTTGCTTGTAGTGGCTGAGGATTTTGTCACCCAGTGAGTGAGTAGCGCGAGATCGCCATAGCAACACGCTCAACGTGGCACGGCGGGAAAGGGCTATACATGGAGGGGGGTTTGTTCCTCCTGTGTTCGCGCTGACTGGCATTTCCTCCTATCAGATGGCCCTGTGTTTGATAGAGATGGTGACGTCATCGAACAGTACGAATGACCTCATCTCTGATTGAAATTCCTGGAAAGAATCACCCCCCTCAGCATTATCGTAAATCGGGTGCCGCATTTCTACTCACCGTTGACGCGGTGGGTGCTACTCCCCTCCGCCCTAATGGTTTCCACCAGCCATAGGGACGAGAGGAGCGGGGTCCTGTCTCTTGGGTGTTGTATCACACCTGTGGGATTAGCTACCATGAGACACCAAAACCAGGGGCTATTATCTCCTATTCAGTGGTGTGTGTAGGATTTTACAAACAAGGTGGGGGGTAGGGGCAAAGACTCTGCTTGGGCAAGCAGATCTGCGGCAGGCTGCTTTCAAAAATAATTAAAAAATGAAAACGTATGATGTGACAAACTGTTAGATCCACAAACCCAATCCAGTGAGAGAAAGAAAGAAACATGCAAAAATAAATGTATATGGTGAGAAAGATGAGTCAAGACCACTGTGCTATTTACCACTATTTAATCATCATTAAATTACAAGTTGCTCAAAAAACTTCATAAAATAACAAGACAACTTAACCTGTAGTTGAAGAGCAGTAACACAAATGGCAGATGAAACAATTGTAACCAATTTCAAATGTTTTTCAGTATGATTAAAACCCTGTGTCTTCACAAGACAACTGAAAACTTAGTTGTAATGGTAATGTTATTGAAACGATAACGTTAGCTAGCCATGATGATAACTAAACTAGTTAAGGCTTTTCCAGCTTGGGTGATTAGCTATACATTTAGCAAGCAAGTTACAAAACCAGCAACACATCTTCTGTGTTTTTGTTTTTGTGTTTGACAGACGATGATCAAGCAATAACATTTAGCTAACGTTACTTATGCTATTGATAGCTCTTCTCCAACCTCAGTCTGCCAAATCACTCAACCCGCTCTCTTGGTTTTCACACTGCGGTCACACAAAACTATAAAGGGGTGGGTATAGCTAAACATTGCACTTTGGATTGGCTGAACCCATAAGAGCAGTAGTGGCCAACAGCCCACAAATAAACATTGTTATTTGGATTGATGTTACTCATATTGATTTAGTTGACGTTTAAACAAACTTAACATTTATGTTGGTAAATTTCTAAACATTATTTTGTTCAAATTGGGGTCGCTGCTGAGGTGGTAAAACTCATTGCTTGCTGGACATACCCCTACCCCTACTCCTATTTTCATTATTTTTTAAGTTTTACACATAGTTATAGTGTATGACTGATTCCTGAGGTTTTCTCTTCTTGGCATCTTTTTTTGTGAGGCGACAGCATGTGGCACCAATTGTTACTGGTTATGTTTGGCACCAATTGTCTCATCTCATCTGGTTATGTTTGTTTTTTGGAAAGTCATTGTAACTCTCAAAATAATACAATTTTTGCAGTTTCTGTAATATTTTTCACATTTAAGGAAATGGCATAAGGATGGATCCAGCAGCTTTGGATGATAGCCAACCTGTTCTCAGCCTTTTACTGGTTAAAATAAAAGTACAGATCCTGGAAGTTCCCCTGCAATTTAGATTTTGGTGTGAGTCATAATAAAAACCCCTCTCCTAATGCATGGCTTTCCCTTTTAGCTGTTGTGTCTCTGAGATGTCTTTCTGCAAAATATATGGAATGTTTAGTAATATTTAAAATGCTGTGAAATGACAATGAGGGCCTATCAGGAACTGGCGGTGTATTCAAATAACTTTAAAGAACTTTGGCTCATTGTGGTCAAAGTGTCTGATAGAGAAGGCAAATTATGAGTTTCGTGTCAGTGCAAACTGAGAGTGCAGTTCTTATTTAGGAGTTTCGTGTCATCGCTGACTGTGTAAATGTGCAGGCTTTGATTTCAGATTTCCTCTCACCGTATTTTCTCCCCCTTGTTGCTGCTGCCATGCCTCACAGGTCTGCCTGTAGTCGCGCGGTCTTTGTTAAACACGCTGGATTAGCATTTGCTCACACTGTGCACCGTACGGTGCTGCCGTCTCAAGGAACGCCCACCTAGAGCTCTGTTCACTGTAGACGAATGCAGCCATGCTCACGTGGACCAAAGCGTTGCCACCAACTCAAATTGACCACTACTGCCCCAAGAGGAGAGTCGGGTATGTGAATGAATTGGTCCAGCTCCTGAGGACCAAAGGAAAAGGAAGGCCGTCCCCTGTGTAATGGGCTTGATACTACTCCCAGCATGCATCAGCACTTTACATTACATTACAAGCATTTTAGCAGATGTTCATATCCAGAGCGACTTACACAGTTTACATTGCTTGAAATACAAACCGTTGATACAGCTGGATATTTGCTGAAGCAATTTAGTTTAAGTACCTTGCTCAAGGGTACAACGGCAGTGCCCCACTTGGGAATCAAACCTGCAAACTTTAGATTACAAGCCCAGCGCCCTAATCGTTATACCATTATACTATACTGCTGCAATTTCTCATTCAGATGTTAGTGGCAGTGTTACTAGATCTGGCCCAGTGTGGTAGCTGATGTGGATTTAATTTCAATATGGCTCATATAATGGGACCAGGAATATAACCAGGACGTTTCATTGAGATTAAAATCTCTTTTTCAAGAGAGACCTGGGGAATTTAAGTGTTCTACTAAGAAGAGGATAAAGGTGTGTCCATACCCTAAAAAGAAGCATTGTTCTTGCAGTGTTTTTCTTCTTAAGTGACGGTATTTGCTAAATAAGTAACATAATACCCTAAGTAACACCACAACAAAGAACCTTTTTCCAGGTTTGAAGTTTCAAGATGTGCGTGAAGGGAACAACACCTAGAATCCATAATCATTTGACAAGCCCACAAGAACTGCCACAGCTCTCTCAGACCATCAAAATGGATCACTCACCTTTTAAGCAATTCAGCGTGTCACTGTGACAAACCTGGCTCAGAATCGATTACTGCACACCACAACAGACCTGTATGGATTCATAGGGGTGGAAGTGGCTCAGGTTAGCGACATGGGCTGGCAAGCGGAGGGTTGCTGCTTCGAATCCCAGGAAGTCCAAACGAAATGTCTGGAACTGGAAACCGGAGGGGTGCTAGTTCACTTCCTGGGGCACTGCTGAAGTGCCCTTGAGCAAGGCCTAACAGCTCCAGGGGCATTGTACTATGGCTGACCCTGAGCTCGGACCTCTCTTAGGAGTGATATGCGAAAAAAACGAATTCGAAGTAACTTGTGTAACAAAGAAAAAGTAAATGTAAAAAACATGGCAATAAAGAATATTAAATAAAAATTTAACGAAATTGTTTTGAATCCAAACAGTTCAGAATGGATCACTGTCATTCCAAATGGTGCAGACTGGATCATTGTTAGCCCAAAACCCATTTACATTTCTGTCAAAAACAGCTGGAGTGGATCACTGTGGCTCTAATCAGCTCAGAGTGGATCTCTGAGATCCCAAGCATCTTAGAGTGGATCTCAACAGCCATAGAGCGACAGTATGTTCATCATTCCAGAATGAGAGGAAAGGGTCTCTCCTGCCTATGGGCCTGGTCTGACATCTGAATTGGGGCATCCAGAACACTTCTTATAGATGCTGGTGGCGACTGAGATTCTCCATAGCACACTGTGCTATCGAGTCCGTAGCACACTGAAAAATTGGAAAGGTTTCGGAATTTCTGCAAGAAACGGCTGTTCCTCTTTTCAAAAGGACTTGTGTTAACTTGTTGCTGTTTGCCAGCACTAGGACCTTTTTGCCTCTGTCTTTGGCTGATGAGGTCAAACTGAGATTCAGCCCACTCTTAGAAGAAGTGTCTATGCGCGTGCGTATCTGAGCGTGCGCATATGTGTGTTTGGATGCAACGCAGTTGCTGTCATTGTAATTTTTGTTTTCAGGCTGTCGATTCTACGTGATGAAACCTATTTGATCTCCCTGTCAGCAGGATTTTGTGTGTGTGTGTGTGTGTGTGTGTGTGTGTGTGTGTGTGTGTGTGTGTGTGTGTGTGTGTGTGTGTGTGTGTGTGTGTGTGTGTGTGTGTGTGTGTGTGTGTGTGTGTGTGTGTGTGTGTGTGTGTGTGTGTGTGTGTGTGTGCATGTACTGCATGTACTGCATGTACAGTATACTGTATGTGGTGTAGCTGTCATACCTGTACTACTTTTGGGCAGCTGCTGGAAGCTCTATAAATAAATCATGAAGCAGTTGAAACGAGAATAAAAGGACAAGCTGCCAGCCTGTCACCGTACGAGCAACAAAAGTCTCTCTCTCCTCTCCCTCACACACATGCACTCACACACACACTCGCACTCGCACTCACACTCGCCCCCTTTCCTTCCTCCCCTGCCTCCTGTTGGAAAGAAACAACCGTGGCACTGTTGAGCAGTGAGCTGGGGGTTGCAGGTGCCTGGGTGAAGTCGTCATGTTGACTTCAGCATCTGGGTTGTCCTGCATGCGAAGGGCAGCTGAAGGCCTGTGGATCGGACTCATGGAGGTGCCAGTGCCATTTAGAGGCCTTTCCATTTGAATCTTGTCCATAATTCATTCTTTAATTTTTTTTCTCCATCATTGTTAAAATGGCAGTTTGTTCTGTTGTGTTTTCAGGTGAGAGATGAGTCCTAATTGTAACTTTTGTATGGTATAAGCAGAGACGAGTATGGAGAGTCCCGTCACTGTGATGAGTAAGCTGCTCTTAGTGATGGTGAGGTAAGCCAGGCCAGACTGCTGGTCTGGGCCAGGTGCCCTTGGAGGATGTGCATAGAATTGTCCCTATCCAGGTCTGCCCTCCCACGGGATCAGTGTCAGTCAGTCAGTCAGACAGGAAGACAGACCCCTGGTGTGATGGTAGGCTTGGAGCACGGTGGTGGTGGCGGACATGGAGGACGGGGAGGGACATGGCTATAGATGGGCATAGTTTGTGGATGTGGGGATGTGGAGTGTGTTGGCCTAGATTAAGGAGTGTGTCTGGGGCAGGGGAGGGCTGAGCATGGCTGGAGGGAGAGAGAGTGGGTGTGTCGGGAGGGGGGAAGGGGCATGTTTGGACGGGGCCCTGTCTGCGACTCTTCCTCTGCTCCAGAAGACTAGTATGGCTCCAATTACCTCCAGCTGAAGCCCTCCACTCCCCGCCACAGAGCAGCAGCCCACCGGAATGCAGGGCGACTGCAGTCAGAAACCACATGGCACTGTGGAGCTCAGAGTGTCTGTGTGGACGTCTGCTTTTTTTTTATTGGATTTGCTTTTACATTCTTTTTCCTGCCATGTTTCCCCGTCAGCTGTACTGCTGGGTGGGCACCCTGCTCCCCCCTCGGCTGCATATTTAAAACCGCAGCGGCCAAAGACTGATTCTGAACTACTCCTGACTGCCCTGGCAGAAAATCCACACACACTGTCTGTCTGTCTTGTCTGTCTGCCTGTCTGCCTGTCTGCCTGTCTGCCTGCCTGCCTGTCTGCCTGCCTGCCTGTCTGCCTGTCTGCCTGCCTGCCTGCCTGTCTCTGTCTCTGTCTCTGTCTCTCTGTCTCTGTCTGTCTCTGTCTCTGTCTCTGTCTCTCTGAGAGAAAGTTAGTAGGAGGGGGGGTTCACCCATGGCATGTGATTCACCATCTCTTCAAAGTAGAAGCTGCTTGTGGTGCTGTGCTGGTATGAATCAGGGCGTGTGGCAGGAGGACTCACCCACAGCGCTAGGGCTGTCCCCGACTAAAACAAATCTTGGTCGACCAACAGTCGTCCAATCGATTGGTCAAAAAGTTTTTTCTATATGACACGCACTATTTGTTTGAATAAATGCAACTATATGCACACTGCGCTTGTCTCGTGTTTTATAACTTTCTTAAGTGAATGACACAAATGAGTAACAATAGGCTTATGACTTTATGGAGCCGGAGTTCAAGATTACCTGAAAGAAAAAAAAACTCAGTTCCGAGCTCATGCTGCCCTTGCGCTTGTGAAGTTGCGGTATGGCCACATAATAGGCTGATGCTTTTATTTGACCACAACCATAACACATTCTAATGTGTAGGCTATGTTTTATTTAATTAACCAGGTTGGCCTCATTGGGATTTAAAATATCTTTTGCCAAAAAATCAGCTAACAAACAAATGATCACACATAGCCTAATGTCTTAAATTGTAGCCTGAAGCTGAACATAAAGTGGCTATAGCCTATCGAAAATAACTTACTCGAGTCGGAGACCATCCTACTTCCCCAGTCATTTCATATTATGGCACAGGAACACTAGCTTGTCCACATTTTTTGGCAAAAGGCTGCTCTTCGCTTTATTAACAATAAACCCTGCCTTGGAAAACGCACTTTTTTTCGATTGTCCACAACTATAACGAAATGCTGCCATGCTTCAGATTTTTTCTTTGACATTATGTTCTTAGGTTATATCAAAATGAGTAATTAAAGTATGCCTATATCCCTAATCTTAACTGTAGGCAAATCTTAGGCTACAATTAAAATGAGGGGGCGCGGGCCTCCCGCGTGGTCCAGTGGTTACAACGTCCGACGCTGGCCATGGAGACCGGGGTTCAATTCCCCGTCTCGCCAAGTGTCTGCTCTGGCCGGGAGTGCCACCAGGGGGCGACGATTGGCTGTCCGCCCCAGGGAGGGGGGAGGGAAGCCGACGTGACGTTCGCTGCGTATAAGAGTGGCCCTGTAGTACCGGGATACGGTCGACGGCTCGGCTAGTGACGTCTCGGAAGAGGCGTCACTTCGCATTCGTCACTACCGGTCGCAGGACTACGGCAGCGAACTCACATTACTAGGGGGGATTGACGTAAAATAGCGGGTCTAATTGGCTACTAAATTGGGAGAAAATGGGAGAAAATCAGAAACAAATCAAAAAAATAATAATAATAATAAAAAATGAGGGGGGGGCATACACAAAAATAATAATAATAATTTTACAAACCTTTTCCTTCCAAGTGTTACAGGTATGGTACGCAGCTTCCTCCAATTATGTCTATCGCTGTATTACTGCACTGCGATCTCTTGTGCGATCTATGATTGTTCCTACCATGTATTAATGCACATCTTGTAAGTTGCTCTGGATAAGAGCGTCTGCTAAATGCTTAAAATGTAAAATGCACATTCGCCTGCCTAAAACAAGAAGGATACAATATAGGCTACATGAAAGGGGGTGTTACGTATGTTAGTTATAAATATATAAACCATACAATTAGCAAAACACATTTATTATAAAATGTTACTTTCATTAGTTTTGCAGAATTATTCACAACATTACTATTACCTTAACTGCCTAATATAATTTAAAGAGAACATATATAGGCCTAGCTATGTTAAGAGTGAAGGACTGTCACTGCCATACCTGCAGCATCCAGAATGGATACTGACAAGCGCGCCAAACTGTGGCGCGAATCCAGGGGTCTCATGCTGTGTGGAGAATTTATTATTATTATTATTATTATTTTTTTTTTTTCGCGCGACTGCTCGACCAAAACAAATCTCGGTTGACCAACAGCCCATCGACCAGTCGACTAAATGGGGTCAGCCCTACACAGCTCAGTACTTTAGTGGTCTGTTGTGCATTGTGAATGTGTGTAAGTGGTGTTGGGAAAACCTCCACTATCCTGAGTCCCGTAAAAAAAAAAAGGGCCAATCGTCATGGGTGAAGGGGGGCGCATCCTCCAGAACTTCAGCCCTGCTGCCCCCACCCCAGTGAAACCTCATGCCTTTCAGGTGGGTGAGGTCATTCACTGACTTGAATGACCTTGCCGTACTTAGGTGCTTGATCCATTTTGATGGCGATCATATTTTTTGTTATGAGTTTGCAAAGCTTCATTCTCCTCCCAGGTCTCCAGATACCATTGCCCTGATTGGACTTGCAACAGAACATGGAAAGAGCCTTTCAAATGTTTCATTGGAATGTTATTCTGGGAGTCCAGCACTGTGATTGGGACAGTGCAAGTGTGTGGTAATTGGCCTTAATATCAGATTTAAGGAGGAAGCCACTGCGAAGCCTTGCTTGCTTGGGACTGGGGGGTCTCAAACAAGTATCACTGTCCAAAAATATTCCCTTTTCTGCAATTGAGGGAAATGGCACCAGATCATAATCAACGACGCACAGCTATCTGTCGTGCGAGTGTTTCATTCTGGCACTTTAACGAGCTCCGTATTTATCAAAGCGGGTGAGTGAAGTGAGACTTGGCACCAGGAGCGGCGTATCCGAATCATATGGTAGAGGCAGGCTTTTGAAATCGATGCAGTTACACAGCAGGTTTGAGCGGCTGAATTTATTTGAATTCTCCTTGAACTGGGGGTGGGGTGGGGTGGGGGGAAAGGGGGGATTGGGTTGGCTGGTGTGGGGTGGGGTTGTGAGAAAAGTAATGCTACTTTAAGGCTTATTAAAAAGGAAATCCCACGGAGGACAAGCTTCCATACCTTAACGTTTTTTAATGTTCTTTTTGAGGGTGCATATTTTTAGTGCTGTGACAAATTGAATTTAGCAGCAGACGGCGAAAGCGCCAGCAGTGGAAATGCCTCTAGGAGGACAGAAGGCGACAGCGAATTAATCACATCGGTAATAACCTTATTTTTTTTTCCCCCACAAGATAAAAGGAGAAAGCGGGCCACTTTCGACCGGGGAGGCACACGTGGGCACAAACCCAGAAAACCAAAACCCCAGTGTAGTCTGACCTGGAGAGGGCCTACGGCAGCTCAGGGCCGCCAAAAAACAACACGCGCAATCCCCGAAAGGGGCGGCATGCGGTGGAGCCCCCTGTCCCTGCTCTGCGCTTCCCTTCTCTTGTTACGCTGCATATGGCCGAAGAGGGGCGTGCCGGGCTGCCTCGAAGCACGTGGGATGTGATGGCGTTAGCGGGGCAGAGGTGGGAGGAGGATGCATTTGCTGGGTGAGCCGGTTGCGAAGGAACAGCTGGGCGCTCTGGAAGAGCCTCATCCCCGTCTGTGCCGCCGCCGCCGCCGCCGCTTTTGGCGAAGGAAGTGAGCTGTAGGCTTTCTTGGGTGTTTCTCATGTCTTTCCTCTGCCGTGCCCTGTGGGCCCTCCCCTCCCCACTCCACACTCCCCAAATGAAAAGCCCTTACACACAGATGTCCACCGGAGATTTATGGATTGTTGGGCTCCTTTCTAGCCCGGTCTTTATTTACTGTACTTTATCTGAGACATTGATCGGATTGGAGCTCGGATCAGCTGTTGTTGTGTCAGTCACCTGCGGTCTAAATGTAAAACGTGTCTCCATCCCCCACAAACCCTCAGCCACTTTTTGACCCCCCCCCCTGTTGTGACCCCCCCCTCAGGAGTGTGTAAAGGAGGTGCGGTGAGGCGCTGGACTCATTTAAGACGGCTGGAAACCGTGGTCTTGAGAGCAGACAGGTGTGACCCATGTTCATGTTCTGGGTCATTTCAGTTACAATAGCCAGTGCACCATCTTTACAAAAATAGCTGCTCAGAGAACACACAGAGCTACTACATTTCTCATTTTTCTTTATTTATGGGAGACTGGTTAATTTCCTATGTGATCTGTGTTGGAAAGGTGCTAGGGGAGGGATGGGAGTCGGGGAGCTCAGGTGCCATCTGAAGAGGTGGGTTTTCAGTCTGTGGCAGAAGGTAGGCAGTGGGCCGGTCATCCCACCAGTGAGGTGCCAGGACAGAGAAGAGCCGCGATTGAGATGAGTGGCTGCCGGCTCCTTGTAGGGATGGGAGTGCCAGGTGGCCAGAGGTTGAAAAACGACGTGACCGAGCTGGGAGGTTTGGTTTGACCATATCTTGGATGTAAGGAGGAGCCGTTTCCTTTACTACCCTACCGCTACTAAGATTTGGGAAGATTGAGCGTATGTTAGGAGCTTGAGTAGCCCTCAATCCTATTGGGTCAAGTTTGCAATAGGGTGATTGGTTAAGTGGTTGTGGATTGTAGTTGGTTTAGGATTGGGGCTAGTATGGTGGTGGTGAATGGTAGATAGTTTCATGTGGGGGTTAGTATAGTGGTGGTATGGGGTATAATTTGGTATGGGAGTTAATATAGTTGTTGTTGGATTAATTTAGGGATTAGTGTAGTCCTGGTAGGTGGTTTGGTTTGGGGATTAGTATAGTGGTGGTAGGTGGTTTGTTATGCGTGTTAGTAAAGTGGTAGGTGGTTTGGTTTGGGGATTAGTATAGTGGTGGTAGGTGGTTTGGTATGAGGGTTAGTAAAGTGGTAGGTGGTTTGGTTTGGGGATTCGTATAGTGGTGGTGGGTGGTTTGGTATGAGGGTTAGTAAAGTGGTAGGTGGTTTGATTTGGGGATTAGTATAAGGGTGGTGAGTGGTTGGTAGTTTGGTATTGGGGTTAATATAATGGTGGTGAGTGGTAGTTAGTTTGGTATTGCAGATAGTATTGTGGTGGCCCGTGGTTTGGCATGGGGCTTAGTAGGCTTTGAGAGCCATGTATGAAAACTGCTTATAAATATAATTTTTTTTTTTTAAGGTTGTTATTATTATAGGGGTGGTGGATGGTGGGTAGTTTGGCATGGGGCTTTGTGTACAGTTGGTAGGTTATTTCAATTTCAACTTTAGAATACTGGGTGGTTTGCTATAAGAGTTCATTAAAATGATCCACTTTGGTGCAAAGTGACAAGCAGTTTGGTAATGGAAAGACAGCCATCACTTACCTTGCCATCAAATTATAACTCCACAGTTTATTGGTTGACCAGAGAGACCGTCTTTTCCCCAGACAATACATTTGACATTTTTAGCCATTTAGCAGACGCTCTCATCCAGAGCGACTTACACAGTTTCTTTACATACAATCCATTTGTACAGCTGGATACGCACACAGATGCTGAGCATTATACTCTAGCGTCTAGCCATGTGCTTTTTCTTCTGCAGGCAGCGCTACGCTCAGCTCCTCCATGCAACAGAAGGCGCTGGCAGAAGGGCGGCTGCACGTTTGTAAAACTCCCTGACGGAGGCGGGGAGGGGAGGACCTTGTGTAACTCTTTTGGGCCGTGTGTGCGATTGAAGCCTTTTGTTTGCTTTAATCAGCAGTAGCTGGTGGTCACAGGCCACAGAGATGAGCTGCCTTTGATCTTCACAGCGGGGTTTAGCCAGTTGCTTTCGGTCTTCCCTTGCCCCCAAAAAAAAAAGGGTTAATCTGGGAAGTGAATGAGCGATGACCGCTCCCAATGAGGGTACCCCGCCCCCTCCATCCTCAGCAGCAGCTGTTGCTAGGCTGCATGACATCAGCGATGATGTCACACCCTGAGCATCTGCTCCAACTGGGTTTGAAGAACGGTGTTGCAAGGATGTGTTTTGTGAGCTGAATTAATTTGCCTCTAGAACGTTGTGTCTAATAAGTTTGGCATGAATGTTATATTTCTTTTGTCTGCCTGATGGAGCTTGGGTATCTTGCATTTTTGTGTTTTTCAATCACGACACAGTAACGGAACATAAACCAACAGCGCTGAATGAAGGCCTTTCAGTGCTAGTCATTTAAGCTTGGTAAGATCAGAATGTTTTAGCTTGGTGATATTTTTATTCCGTTTAATTTTCATTCATCTTTCAGTTCGTCTATCCTCATTGACTGAAGTGTTTTCAAGTTCGCCAAAGTTTCCCAAAGTATACATTAGCTATCGCTACAAAATGCGGAAAGAAAAAAAACGACTAAATGAAAAGATTGCCAGGCTCAGATGTATTCTCTTGAGTCAGGTGATGTCTTTGTAGGGTTTTCTTATTCTTACTTTAAGTAAAAGTTTAAGAATAGCAGAGTAAACATTAATATGGAATTGTAACTTCTGACCGTTCCTCTGTTGACCCTCTGTGAGCTCTCTTTATTAGAGGTGTGGATGAAGTGCATCAACCCGAGTGTGCAATCTTAAAAGACTTTGCACCCGGGAAGCCCACTAAATACTTCTACCACGGACATTAAGCGAAAACCCTTACCTTCAGCGAACCTCGGCAACAGCGTGTCAAATGGTTTTAGCGAGGAGCTCAGCATGGTTTCTCTGAGCAGAGCAGGGTTTGCATCAGGACACGGGCACGCTTATAAAAAAGCAGCGGTCTGACGCTCCGCGTGGATCAGTCACACGCAACGGGAGCCGGCTTTCCGTATCGGATCTGGTCGGATCTCACTGCTGCCGATTTGGCTGTTGGCTGGTTTGTGCTTATCGGTTTAGAGAAAAAAAACTAACGTTTCAGCATTTCAAGTAGGAGGGCAACGTTCACGTTGAGGTTCACTTTTGCACTTTGTGTTGTGAAGATGCACCGGAGACTCGCCAGTACACGCGTAACCAGTGGACACAGTAACTGGTAAACCATTCTAGTGGGGCCCCCAGGTGGCGCATCCGGCTAAAGCAGTAGTCTTTGTAGTACTCGGTAGTCCAGAATCGAATGCTGACCATGCCAGTGCTGACTGTGACACAGGAGTGCCATGGGGCAGTGCACAATTGGCCATGGCATCCCTCAGGCGGGGAGAGTTTCTACACCGTTTCTTGGGCATTTCACAATTGAGAAGTAATAACAGGAGATGAAAAGAAATATACCTTTGATACTGCAGCCACCTATATGCCACTGTAGTAAAAGGCGGGAAATTGACAGTGTATGTAGAGCAAGGCAGGGAAAGTAGAACATATGATGGTGCTTCTCCCCTATGCAAGGGACAACGCCGCTCTGGTTTGGCGCCCTAGACGTTTTGAGACTCACCACGCCTGTCGACATTTTAGGATCAGAAGTGCAGTAACGAGCATCCTCAGATGACACCAGCGTCATTGAATGTTTGTCTACAACACGTGACAATTGGCGTATTGGCGTGTTTTGAGCGACCAAGTTTGTGCTTTGAAAGCCATGTGTGGACTCGTTGATGTGGGGGTGGAGCAGCACCACAAGTTAGTTTAACATTGGACAGTCCCTCTGTCTGCTGTGAGGACAGGGGGCGGTAGGCAGGACTGTCCCCACTGCTTCTAATCTCTGAACAACTTTTTCATCTCTGAAATTTCTAAAACTAAAATCTCCCTTTATGCCCACCCTTTGGCACGTGCCTGCTGTCCAGTCAGAAGGTTTAGTCCGGGTAAGTTCAATATGGGCCTGACGGAGTCCTGTCTGCAAAGTGCCTGCGACCGCAGTTTATTGCCGACCCAAAAAAAAGTCCTTGACCACGAGTGGAATTTTCTTGCTTTCCGTTTGAATCGGTGGTTTGTGTTTTGTGTCATTGATTAAAAAAAAAAAAGTAAAAATCTTGATATCTTTCTGTTTGTTTTGCTTGTTGCAGGAGGAGCCGTTCTGTGGATTCAGAACGCAGAGTGGAAACAGAAGATCACAGAGCTCCACCAGGCCCTCAGCAGGTACGAGGCTCTGGCCTAATTCCGCTCCTCTGCCCACTGCCTTCCAACATGTAGGAGATAAAAAATCCACAAGACTGCTGATTCATTTGATCTATCACATGTTCTGTCTGCTGCAGCAGCCCTTTGAACCCCCTGAAAATGATGCGCCTCTTAAACGTGCTCATCAGGGGCAGGGCGCCGCGAGCGAGAGGCGTTTAAAGTTTTGACATATCCAGCGCACGTGTGATTATTTACCATGTTCCTCAAGTGTCGAAACCAGTCATCAGCATGTTTCTGTTGTCTCCTTTTTTCTTCCAGCCAAGCCTGCACAGGAAAAGAAGCCCAGGGGCCGCCCCCCCAGGGCCCTGACGGCACAGAAGGCGCCCGCGGGCGTCCCCCCCTCCACGCCGCCCGCCGCCTCCGCCTATGGCAAGCCCGAGGCAGGGGGCCGCCCCCCAGAGAAAGTCAAGCGTCCCCCCGGTAGGCCCCCGGGGTCCGGCGAGAAGAGGAGGGGCCGCCCCGGCCTCGGCGGGACACAGGAGCCAGGCGGGGCCGGAGGACGACGGGGACGCGGCGCAGCAGGCCGGGCCGGGGGCAGGCGAGGAAGAGAAGGGGAGGAAGGCGGGCAGGCGCACGCCCCGGCTCCGTGCAGCAGCAGCACGGCGTGACTAAGCTCCCCAGAGGGCCCAGAGCAAGCCGCGTCGCCAAGATCACCACGGTCAAGCGTCTGCGGTCGGTGAAGCTCGCCCCGCTCAAGTCCCGGCTCAAGGCTGCACCGAGGAAGGGGGTCCCGGGCCCCGTGGGGCAGAGACGGAGGAGGGGGCGTCCCCCTTCAGTCGAGCGCCTCAAAGCAGAGGCCGCCGCCGCCGCTGCCGCTGCCACTGCCGGCCAGGCCCCCTCCGTGGCTCCGCCCCCCATTTCAGAGGTCAAGCAGAAGGCCTTCAGGCTGCGGCGGGACAGAGACCCCGCCCCCGTTGCTGCACAGCCCCCCAGGCCAGGGCCTCGCACGCCGTGGATGCGGCCGCCGTCCCCGACCCCCGCCCGGCCCCTCCCGGCCCTCGGCCCGACCCTGCCCCCGCGCGGCCGGGCCGGCCGGCGGGAGTGCGGCAGAGCCCGCGGCGCATCAAGCCCGTGCGCGTGGTCCCGCCTTCCAAGCGCACTGACGCCACCATTGCCAAGCAGCTGCTGCAGCGCGCCAAGAAGGGGGCGCAGAAGAAGAAGCTGCTGGAGAAAGAGGGGGGCGGCGGCGCGGTGGCGGGCGGGGTCGGGGGACAGGGCGTTGCCGGCGGGGAGGCGGGCGGCCGGCGGAGGAGGCGGACGCAGCTGAAGAACATCCGGCAGTTCATCATGCCGGTGGTGAGCACCGTCTCCCTGCGCATCATAAAGACCCCCAAGCGCTTCATCGAGGACGAGGCCAGCTTCGGGGCGCCGCCGCCTCACCTCAAAATGCCCCGGCTGGAGGCGGCCCCCTCCGTCGCTCCCTCCGCCCTCGCCACGCCCGTCCCCCCCGGAGCCTCCGTCTCCGTCGGACCCGCGGCGCCCCGGGCACCCCCCCTCTGCCCCCTCCCCCTCTCCCTGGCGCGCCCCCGGCCGCCGGCGCGCTCCACAGCGGCAGCTGCAACAACAGCACCAGCAACGGGCGCTTCAGCAGCAGCGCGGCGTCCTGCGGCTCCAGCGCGCTGTCCCAGCACTCGTCGCAGCTCTCGTCGGGGGACTCGTCGCGCTCCAGCAGCCCCAGTCTGGACTCCTCCTGCGACTCGCAGGCGTCCGAGCGCACGCACGCCGCCTCCGACGAGCCCGACGCCTCGCCGTCGTCCCGGGGCGAGCGCGAGGAGGGCCTGCTGCACTCGTCGCGGCCCCCTTCCCCCCCCTCGGAGCCCGAGCACGCCGCGCTGATGGAGCGAGGCCGGAGGGGCAGGCGGGGCCAGGGCGGCGGGAGGGGCGCGCTGGCGACCCGGGGCGGCCTCGCCGACGGACGAAAGAAGTCGATCATCAGCCCGGCGACGGGGGTGCTGCTCTCGTCTTCCTCCCGGGCGGGGTCCCAGCAGGCCTCGTCCACCGCCTCTTCCTCCTCCTCCCCGCCCCCTCCCCCTCTCCTCGCCCCGCCGCAGCCCGCCCCCTCCTCCGCCTCGGCCATCGGCGAGCACCACCCCCACTCGGCCTGGATCATCCCGCCCCACCCCATCTCCCCCTTCATTCCGGCTCCAGTGCTGTCGCCCCTGCAGGAGAAACGCCACTCCATACTGCGCGAGCCCACCTTCCGCTGGACGTCCGCGTCCCGCTCCGAGCAGCGCTGCTTCTCTTCCGCAAAGTACGCCAAGGAGGGCCTCATCCGCAAGCCTGTCTTTGACAACTTCCGCCCACCCCCCCTCACCGCCGAGGACGTGGGCCTGCTGCCTCCAGGCTCCGGGGCCGGGGCGGGTGGGAGGGGGCGCGCCCACTGGGTTCCCCAAGCCGGGCGGGGTGCGGGGCAGGCAGCAGGCTGTTCTCCCCGCTCCACCACCCCTCACACCCTCACCCGCACCCCCACCCGCACCGCCTGCCCTCTTCCAGATTCGAGCCGCCCCTCCACAAGCGTAGCCCCCTGCTCCGCGCGCCCCAGTTCACCCCCAGCGAGGCGCACTCCCGCATCTTCGAGTCTGTCACGATGCCGGCGGCATCGCCGGCGACCAGCTCGGGCTCCATGTCCTCCCTGCACTCGGCGCCGAGCGGCAGGATCGCGCGGCGCAGCGGCAGGAGGCGCCGGGTGTTCGGGCCCGTGAGGGGCCAGCCCAGGTCCCCCTCTCACTCCATGACCACCCGGAGCAGCCAGGTGGGCAAGGCCCCCTCTGAACTGTCCCCCCTGTCGGCCCACGCCTCCGCCGGCTCCAGCCCTCTGCCGGGCGTGGCGGTCAGTGCCTTAACTCCCACCGCCTTTAGCACCTTCTCGCCTGGATCGCTGGGCTTCCCGCCGGAGGGCCCCATGGACTCATACCAGCCCGCCGGCAGTGGCCGCAGGGCGGTGGCCAGCCTCGGGGCGGGTGGAGACTCCTCCTCTTCCTCCTCCCCGCTCTTCCCTCTCTTTGCCACCGGGAGAGGAGGGAGGGAGAGGTCGGCCTCAGCCTCGCGAGAAGTGGGCCCCAGGGAAAGGGACAAGGAGCCGGAGAGGGCTGCGAGAGAACGAGAAAAAGAGAACAAGAAGGACGGCCGGAAGGAGCGGAAAGGGAAGGGCGTCGCCCCGGAGGGCGCCTCCGGAACAACGGCCGGACTCTTTGCCACGGATAGGACGGAGGGCGAAGACTCCGTGGCACCCCTCGTGCCTAAAAAGACTCCAGGCCGCAAGAAATCCCTGCCCGTCGAAGCGGGGGCGGAGACCGCCCCTGCCCTGGGATCTGTGGACGGGACCGCTCCCCAGGCAGCCGCCGCCGCTGCCGCCACGCCCAAGGGCCGCCTCTCCAAAAAAGGGCGGCCGGTGGATAGGGGCCAGGAGGCGGAGACTGAGGAGAGGGAGCGAGAGAGGGAGAAGGAGCGGGCCGGAGGCCTGGCCCCCCACGTCAGACAGGAGGGGCCCCAGAAGAAGCTGTCCCCCGTGGCCTCGCTGGGCTCCATGCTGGCCCAGGCTGAGAAGCAACAGGTGGCCGACAAGCGGGTCGCGGGACTGCTGAAGAAGGCGAAGGCGCAGCTCTTCAAGATCGAGAAGAACAAGTCCCTGAAGACCACGGAGCAGCCCAAAGCACAGGTCAGAGCAGCCCTTCCCACTGTGGGGGAGGAAATGGGCTTTTAACCAGAAGGGTGTGGGTTTGATTCCCTTGTTGGGCCTGTGCCATTGACCCTCTAGTCAGGTGTATGAGTTAGTAAGTTAAAGTAAATACAATTTTTCCCACAGTCCTGGAAATGCTTGATAATCCTGGAAAATATTTTAATTCTGGAAAGCGGCGAGGTATTCCGCTCTCCTTGAGAGAGTCATTTGGAAAATTGCCCAAAATACATCCATCGTTCTTGCTTACCCACTAGTTGATCAGAAATCAGTTCGCTGATTTGTACATTAATCGCACAACCAAAGTCACGGGTCACTGGAGACTGAAGTGTGTGCCATATATTTTTAATGTAGTTCTACCCTGGAAAACTAGCCCTATAACCCAAAGTAGCTGTTCAATATGTGGCTGTTTCAAGGCATCAGTTACCACCTATTTTCTGAGTAAGTGTTTGGGGGTGTTGGATTGACCTGTGTGTTGCACAGTAATTTGGAAAAAGGTCCACTGGCTAAAAACAGCCCCGAAACGTCTAGCTCTGTGAAACTGAGATATGACAGTCGTGAAATGAGCTGTATGCAATCACACTTTATGACACTAGTGAGATGCGTAACAGTTTAAACCAGTCCAGGTTTTACACAAAGCAGGGTGGAGTACTGAGTGGGCAGTACACCCAACCTGCCTATGGTAAGACCTGGAGTGACAGTGGTTGGCATTGTAGTATAATGGTTTGGGAGCTGGGCTTGTAACTCAGAGGTTGCAGGTTCAATTCCCAGGTGGGGCACTAAAAGCCTAACATGTAAATGTAACAACGGGATAACAATGGCAGGCAAAATGCACAGGTTTCAGCAGGGCAGAGGTGTCCCCACAGATGGAGGTCCAGGGGGGGTCTGTGTTGTGTGGCATTCTGAATGGTGGGGTGTTTTTGTCCGGGGGGAGCAGAGCCAGGAGAGCAGTGGCGCAGAGGGCGTAGCCAGAGGCCCGCGCATCAAGCACGTGTGCCGTAGAGCCGCTGTGGCCTTGGGGCACAACCGTGCCGTGTTCCCCGACGATATGCCCACCCTCAGTGCCTTGCCCTGGGAGGAGAGGGAGAAGATCCTGTCTTCCATGGGGAACGATGGTGAGCGAGAAGGTTACATTTACATTACTGACCCGACATTTAACATAACATAACATAAGGGGAAGACGAGAACAGGCCATTCAGCCCAACACTGCGCGTCCATTCCTACCACTAATCTGCTCACAATGCTTAGTTTACAAAGGCTTAACACTGGATCGAGCCTGGCCTTGAATCTAGTGTCTCAGCCTCCACTACATGGCAGCCTCCACTACATGAACATTTCCTGAACATTACCTGACATATCTGGCCCCTCAAAACATCGCCCCCCACAACGTCAACAAACGTTATGCTCCTGAGCCAGGTAATGTGTAGTGAGGGGAGAGCAGGGTTTCATGAACCCCAAAATGGGTGGAGATATCAAGTGACCCTTTGCGGCTCACTGATTTGAAGCAGTCGTAGGCTTTTTCTGTTGAGGGCCAATTGATGGGTTTGTACTTGCTCAACACTTCTTGTGTATGTATCCCTGCCTTCTCATTTAATAAAAAAATATAATAAATAAGAATAATTACTAACCTTTTCCTTCCCAGTGTTACAGTTATGGTATTCAGCTGCCTACAACGATGTCTATCACTGTGTTACTGCACTGATCTCGTGCGCAAACTGTGATTGATCCTACCATGTATTAATGCACATCTTGTATTGCTCTAGATAAGAGCATCTGCTAAATGCTTAAAATGTAAAATGTAAATGTGACAGGTGTACATGGGCTCCACCCATTATGGCAGGGGTGTCCAATCTTATCCGAGAAGGGCCGGTGTGGGTGCAGGCTTTTGTTCTAGCCCAGAACTAAAAAGCCTGATTCAACTAATCCACCAATCGTGGTCTTCAATCGAGACCTTCATTAGTTGAATCAGGTGTGTTTGTGCAGGGCTACAACAAAAGCCTGCACCCACACCGGCCCTTCTTGGATAAGATTGGACATCCCTGCATTATGGGATTACGTGTGAGTGTTTGAATGTCTATGACGGATGACCCTAACACATCTCTTCGAAGAGTTCTCTGACCCTCTACATCCCGTCCCCTTCCATACCCACAGACAAGTCGTCCGTGGCAGGGTCTGAGGAGGCGGAGCCCACTGCCCCGCCCATCAAGCCCATCAAACCAATGACACGACACCGGACGCTGCAGGAACCCCCGGCGAGGAAGGGGCGACGGTCGCGCCGCTGCGGGCAGTGCCCCGGCTGCCAGATACCAGACGACTGTGGTGTGTGCACCAACTGCCTGGACAAGCCCAAATTCGGGGGCCGCAACATCAAGAAGCAGTGCTGCAAGTGAGTCAGAGCAGAGCGCAACTGTATCTCAAAAATCTCTCAGAAGTATTAAAATACATATATTGACTCTGGAATGTGCAGCTAAACCACCGGGTTTTCTTAGCTTGTGACGAATTATGGTTAGCACTTGAACTGCTGCATTAAGGTTTCTGGGGGCACATATCAAGAATAACAGTGTCCCTGTTTTTTAAAAACTCCTTTTGTCTCACAGGGTGAGGAAGTGTCAGAACTTGCAGTGGATGCCCTCAAAGGCGTTTCTACAGAAACAAGCAAAAGGTGAGCATCGCCCCCTACTGGCGCATGTGTGCAAAGCAGCATTTTTCACCTCACCTGCGTGAGGGGGCGGAGCTAAGGCTAACCGCTGATGTGTCCTTTTTGCGCTGTCGTTTTTTTCTGAAGCAGCTAAGAAAGACAAGAAGAAGAACAGAATGGGAGAAAAAAAGGAGGGGCATCACTCGGCCAAGAGCCAGCCCTCAGACAGCGAACCAAAGCCGGCCCCGCCCCCTCAGAGGGAGGAGCCTGCTCGCAAGAAGAGCGAAACCCCGCCTCCAAAGCACAACGAGGAGAAACAGAAACAGCAGCAGCAGCAGCAGCCACCTCCCCCAACACCCAGCCCTCCCCCAAAAGACCCCCCTCAAGCCCCCAGCTCAGCACCGGGGCAAGAATCCAAGCAGGCTCCGGTGCCCCCTAGCACCACATCTCGGAAAGAGCGCAAAGTGCAGCAGCCTGCCCCACCATCCTCTTCACCCCACTCCTCCCCTTCCCAGACCCAGCCACCCAATCAGCCACAGCAGCCCCAGCAGAGCCAGGCACCTGCAAAAAAGGAAGGGGTCACAACCCACCCCTCCAGCGAATCCAAGACGAAGCCTCAGCAGAAGGGCGTGGCCACACTCGGGACCGAGACGGGTGAGAGAGCTAGCCCGTTCCACCTAGCCGGAGACTGTTTTGAAAGTTTTGCCATCTTTTGCATGACAGTGACTTGGCCACAACTCTGCTATGTGCCATTTTACAACAACTACAACATTTTGCTCCAGCTTGGAGCAATTTAGTTTTATCGCATTCTGAAATGTAATTAAAGTTTTGTCTGGTTCATTTTGTAGTGGGACTTGAAGCTGGTTGGTGCCTTGGGCTTCAGATAGGTGTCACTCAGTCATGTAAATGTAAAGAATGAGCTTTGTGGTGATGACCGAAGTTTTGCAGCCATTATGATGATCATTCGTCGTGTGTCCGTGTGTGTGTCTGTGTGGTCTTTCAGCCACAGAAGCCAAACAGAAGAAACCGACCCCTCGGTGTCCGCTGGCCCCTAAACAGAAACCCAAAGAAAAGGTAACCCCTGCACCTTTCGTGCCCGGTGTCCTTGCCCTCCCGGTCAGGATAGCCCGCATTCAACACTGTCGCCTCTGTCTGGAGAGTAATGAGCTCTGTCTGACCAGTGTAGTGTTTCTGTTCACTCTTGTATCATCTTCTCTCTCTCCTGTCATTCTCTCTTCTTTCTGTCTCTCCTTATGTCTCGTGCCTTCCCTTTCTCTCCTTTCCCTTCCATCTCTTCTTTTTTCTCCTATCGTTCTTTTTATTCATCTCTTTCACTCCCTATCTCGCCTCCCTGCTGGTTTTTGTCCATCTCTCTCACTCTCACTCTTTCTCCTTCCACCTGTCTCTCTCTGCTCTGCTCTCAGGAGAAGTCTGCTCCCTCCAGAACAGAGAGCAGTACTTTAAACTTGCTCAGCACTCCCTCTAGTGGGGGGAATGGGAAACAGAAAGCCGCCTGTGACGGAGTGCATCGGATCAGAGTGGACTTCAAAGAGGACCATGATGTCGGGAACGTGTGGGGGATGGGCGGGCTCAGCGTCCTCACCTCCGTGCCAATCACCCCGCGGGTCATCTGCTTCCTGTGCGCCAGCAGCGGCCAAGTCGAGGTGGGCACCGTCTACTTGTGCACGTCGCCTGCCCCTGCAGGATGAGCGTTCGAGGCTTGCTGAGGCTCACTTTCTCGTGATATAAAAACCGCGGCTGTGTCCCAGATCATACGATTAAACCTGTTGAGCGAGAATGTCCAAAGACCACCACAAGTACACACTTAACCTTTGTTATTAGAAATCGTTTGATTTATTTTTGATGAGGGTGGGGGGGGGAATAATGCAAGTTAACAACCCCCCCCTTTGTTTCCTTCCTTCTCCCTAATTATCTCCAATTATGCCCCTTGCAGTCTATATATATGTACTTGCTCTGTGTGTACCTAACACTTGACCCCTTCCTCCCACCCCCAATCCCCCCAGTTTGTGTTCTGCCAGGTGTGCTGTGAGCCCTTCCATCTTTTCTGTCTTGAGGAGACAGAGCGCCCCCTGCAGGAGCAGTGGGAGAACTGGTGCTGTCGGCGCTGCCGCTACTGCCACGTGTGCGGCCGGCAGCACCAGAACAGCAAGGCAAGACACGCCCCTTCCTCATGTTCCAGGGAGGTTTGCATTTGTGGGTCACAATAACCTGCCTGCTTCTTTGGAAGACTGATGCATGCGGGAATGTGGGTTGCATTCGAAAGACAAAGTGCCTCAGAATGTTCCTCAAAGGGGCTTATGGGAGGTGGAGTCCAGAGCTTTTCAAACTCACTCTCACTCTCAGGCTCTGGACTTCACCTCCCACAATGCCCTTCTGTGAAATGTTTTCGAGGGCACCGGTGGTGTGGACGCCCCTTGGTGCTCCCGTGTTAACGGTTTTAAACCCTCCCTTTCCCCCGTGCAGCAACTGCTGGAGTGCGACAAGTGCCGAAACAGCTATCACCCAGAGTGCCTGGGACCCAATCACCCCACCAGGCCCACCAAGAAGAAGAGAGTCTGGGTAGGTGATCCGGAAGAGCAGGTGCTTTGTGTGATCTGCCAGACGCAGTAGGTGATCCAGACGGACGATCACTAGGCGATGCGGGCGAATTGATGGGTGTTCTTGTCATTTTTGAGAGCAGTAGGCGATTTGGACAGATGAGTGTTTTGTTGACTGTACAGAGCGGTCTGGGTGTCACGGTTAACCGCGTCTCCATGTACCCCCCCAAAACCGCCAGATCTGCACCAAGTGTGTGCGCTGCAAGAGCTGCGGCACCACCACCCCGGGAAAGGCCTGGAACGCCCAGTGGTCACATGACTTTTCCCTGTGCCACGACTGTGCCAAACTCTTTGATAAAGGTGAGATCGGGGGTGGGCCGTGGGGAAGGGGGTAGCGGGGAGCGGGTAGCGGGTAGCGGGTAGCGGCACCGCGCGAAGCAGCAGTCTAAAGCGCGTCTCATCCTCCCAGGTAACTTCTGCCCTCTGTGCGACAAGTGCTACGACGACGACGACTACGAGAGCAAGATGATGCAGTGCGGGAGGTGCGACCGCTGGGTCCACGCCAAGTGCGAGCACCTGACAGGTGAGTGACATCACAATTGTGGGCGTGGCCCTGTCCATCTAAAGGGGCAGGGCAGGGATGAGAGATGCCCGGAATTGCACTTTTCCCAAGATGCAAAACCCTCCAGAATCATGGAATGATTCAGTCAGGTTTGATAGACCGCTTGTCTTGGAATGGAATTGCTGTGGAGATTTAGAATACAAAAACAGTAGCTGCAATGCTGTAAAACCAGGCGCATGCTAACACGTGTCTGGGTATTAACAAAGGTTAATAAATGTGGGGAAGATGAGACGTTTTAATAACATCGGTGAACAGAATAAGACCATTGTAATCCAGCCATCTCCCTTTTTGCATGTCTGATAATGCCATACTCCACTTTGAAGCTAGTCCAGTTATGTTCCCGTCGGCTTTGCTCATTCTTGTTAAGTGCAGTACTGTGGTTAAGGGCATGATGGTTCTCAACCCTGGTCCCGGAGGGCCACAGGGTCTGCCAGTTTTTGTTTTCACCTTAAAATCAGCAAACAATTTAGACACAAGAAACCAGGTGAGGTGAGTTCATTATGTAATCAACGGCTTGAATTGATCAATTAAGTGCTGAGTAACAATGAAAACCAGCACACCTTGTGGCCCTCCAGGTCCAGGGTTGAGAACCACGGGTCTGGAGAATGCACAATTATGCATCTTAATGACGTAAAAGTAATGTGTCCCTTTTGAATTCCAATTTTAATGCCAGAAGTGCATTAAAAATAAAAATTGTTTAAAAAAAACATACCATATTCTTATGAGTGTGATAAGTGCCTGCTGAAAACCTCCATATTTGTGGCTTGGCTGTTGCCTGAAAGCATGTAGTCACGTTTCCTGCGCTGTCTGCAGATGAGATGTACGAGATCCTGTCCAACCTGCCAGAGAGCGTGGCCTACACCTGCATCAACTGCACCGACCGCCCCCCAGCAGAGTGGAGGACCGCATTGGAGAAGGAGCTGCAGGGGTCAGTGCGGCAGGTTCTGACCGCACTGCTCAACTCCCGCACCTCCACCCACCTGCTGCGCTACAGACAGGTCAGTCACCTCCACACTCACCTCCAGTGCTACAGACAGGTCAGTCACCTCCACACTCACCTCCAGTGCTACAGACAGGTCAGTCACCTCCACACTCACCTCCTGTACTACAGACAGGTCAGTCACCTCCACACTCACCTCCAGTGCTACAGACAGGTCAGTCACCTCCACACTCACCTCCAGTGCTACAGACAGGTCAGTCACCTCCACACTCACCTCCAGTGATACAGACAGGTCAGTCACCTCCACACTCACCTCCAGTGCTACACACAGGTGAGCCACCTCTACACTCAGACAGGTGAGGCCCTGTGATGAGGCGGCGGGGTACTAAGATTCTGCCCCTGCCCCACAGGCTGTAATGAAACCCCCAGAGCTGAACCCAGAGACCGAGGAGAGCCTGCCCTCCCGCCGCTCCCCCGAGGGGCCCGACCCCCAGTCCTGACTGAGGTGGCCCCGCCCAATGAGTCCCCGCTGGACCTGGAATCAGTGAAGAGGAAGATGGAGATGGGGAGATACAAGGCCGTGGTGAGTCAGTCCACCATCTGTCTGCTGTCTGGTGTCATACTGACCTCATCCTGCATTGTACTCACACACAAAGGCACATGAGTACTCAGACAGAGGCACGCATACATGCACGCACATACTCCCCCACACACACACACACACACACACACACACACACACACATAGGTAACTGCCAAAATAAAGGAAACACTTGAGTAAATGCGGGATGCCAACGGCTCTGTTATGGTATGGTTTAGAGACACCCTGAGACAGCATTTTCCACCACCATTAATTCATTCTTCCAATTTCTCGTGGAAGAATGGTTTTGTTCCAGACACTTGTAGGTTGCGTTGGAGGCTTGTGGTGGCCCAACACCCTGTTAAGACACTATGTTGGTGTTTCCTTTATTTCGGCAGGTACCTGCAGGTGCACCTTTTGTTTTAGTTTTTCATGATGCCATTATGTTAACATTAGTCTGTTGGGGTGGCGGATAGGGTAGCGGTCTAACGCACCCATATCTTGGCTGGTCTGATATGAGTGTGAGCTGCCTATCAGGGACGCAGTTCGAAACCCGTCTGTGCCAGACCGGCCCTGGCCATTAGCCCTGATTGCGGGTGGTGTTTGGCCATCCGCCCCAGGGGAAGGGGGGGAGGGTGAGCCGGGTCGAGTTCGCCATGAAGCACGTAAGGGTGTCTCCAGATCGTGGGTGGGCGAATTCAAAGGAAGCGGAGTTCACTGCCCTCTGAGAATTAGCTTGCCTCATAGAGACGAGCAGTGAACTTGTGTGGGGAGGGCAAATCGGGTAAATAGAGGGTGTAATTGGCCACTAAATTGAGAGAAAGAAAAAAAAAAGGAAAAAATTCAGAAACATATTTATGAAAAAAAAAAACATTAGTCTGTGTGGAAACGGTTTGACCAATGTGCGCCGTAGGCTCAAGCTGTATGTCATGCAGTATGTGCGAGACTGAGTGTGTGGCTGCAGCATGCGCCATGTGACTCCCTATGTCACTCACTCTCCGCAGCTGGAGTTCAGCGATGACATTGTGAAAATCATACAGACCGCTATCAACTCTGATGGAGGGCAACCAGAGAACAAGAAGGCCAACAGCATGGTCAAGTCCTTCTTCATCCGGGTGAGTAAGGGATGACCTCTGTACCCCCACCCCCACCTCCAAAAACACCGGCTGACACAGCCCTCCTGTGTGTCTCTCTTTCAGCAAATGGAGCGCGTCTTCCCCTGGTTTAAAGTGAAGGAGTCCCGGTTCTGGGAGCCACACAAAAGCTCTTCCAGGTGAACGATTCCTGCTCTGAGCCGAGGTGCTTGTGTGCATGTGAGCGGTGGAGCGCCTCTCTGTGCTGCTTCCTGTCGGACCTGCCGTTGAGCCTGAAACCCTGCCCCTGAACGCCGGTGAAGGTTACACCGGTGAAGGCGCACAGTGTCTTTTCCCAAACAGCTGACACCTGTGCGTATCGCCATTCGTGCCTTTACTCCGTCTTGTGTTTCAGCTTGTTGTGGTTTGGGTTCACGGTTTGATTGGAAAAAGATGAAAAGAGATCGGGAGTTTTACTTAAAACTGCACTGCCACTCCATAAACTGCACTGCCGCCCCTACGCCGCACTCCCGCCGCACGCTGCACACACTGTTTACCTCCACTCTCTCTGGCCTTGTGCCACAGTCTGAACACAGCCCACAGTGTCCCGTTACACACAGCAGCGGTCCGCCTGCGGTCGCCTTGCACTGTCAGCTTGAAACAAAAGAAGACAAGGCTTTGTTGTCCAATGCACCATTTGGGGTTAGTCGTCACGGTTCATGTAGTGCGTCTTCATTCCCGTGGAGCCAAAGAGATAATTGAAATGGACAGGACTGCCGGGAGGATCGTGTTTCTGTGAGAGCTACCCCCAAAGCTTTGAACCACTTGTGTTTGCGGTGAGACCGTACGTTTGCATTGTCTTTCTCATTGCTCGTTATCTGACAAAAGAGAAATGAATAAAAATAACACCATAAAGTCTTTATTGTCTGCATCTCAGCTGGATTTTTATTATACACGAGATGAACAGGAAAGGGCACGTTTATACTTTTTAAAAGTATAATTCAACCATTTTTATAAATGTATGCGTTGTACTTCACTTTTCTTAAAGAAGGAATTCGTTTTGAAAAGCCTATATATATTTTTTTATTAAACCATAAAACAAGCTCATTTGAAATTCTGTCTTGGTTACAGAACCAATTTCACAGCAGTAAAAGTCTTGCATGAACCCCGGAATGTGTTTTGCTTTTTTCTACGTCTCTTTCTCTCATATCGGGGACTGCAGGCCTGCACTGTGGTTCTATTGAAATTGAAAATCAATGCAGCGATTCCCAGACTTTTTCATTTCAAGGCCCCCTACAATGATCATCCCAAGGCTGTGGATGTTTAACACCATATCACATGGAAACATGTCTAAATCAAGGGGACCATACAGGACCTTTAGTTATTTGGTACAATGTAAATACTAAATAATGACTGATCACAATGTTAGCAAGGATGCGTTTGCCAGACATGGTTTATTTCATCTGAATGTGTAAACTATGTACTTTAAAGAAAGAAAATTAAGAATTAAAACTCATTTTTTATGAAATGTCTAATGTATTTCATAAGTTCTTCCTTGTTGTTGGGGTCCGTGATGGGAAGCCCTGCTTTAATGAACCCTGTCTCGTTGTGCAGCAGCGGACTGCTTCCGAACGCCGTGCTGCCCCCCTCCCTGGACCACAACTACGCCCAGTGGCAGGAGAGGGATGAGATGGCCCGTGCCGAGCAGCCCCCCCTCACCAAGAAGATCATCCCTGCGCCCCGCCCCAAGGCGCCCGGCGAGCCAGACTCCCCCTCAGCCCTGCCCTCGCCCCCCGCGCACATAGACGGTGAGACATGTCGCGGAGCGGCCCTTGATGAATCGCCAGGTTGCGGACCGGTGATCTGATTAGTATGTCTGGTCTGACCGCGGTGAATACGTTGTCGTGGCAACGCCTTCCCACTGGTCGTGGCCATTTCAAACGTTCCCTCTGAACGGCCACGATGCATTTTGTTTCATGTAAAATAAATATGGATGAGTGTGCATATTATATATTATAATATTATGTTAAATGTTCAAGTGTTAAAATGTTAATAATGTTAAAGAATACTATTTTTGTAACAATTTATTGTGACACCGGAGTTGACGGTGTGTTGGGTTTTTGTGCCCCCCACCTTAAGGCCCAGACCTTGCCCGTGGGGACAGCCCAGAGCTTTCACCTCCGCCGGACGTGAGCGACAACCGTCAGTGTGCGCTGTGCCTCAAGTATGGCGATGACAACACCAACGTGAGTCCTTCCCCCTCGCCAACTTCCAACCCCCACATGTACACGTGATCTTCAGTCTGCTCCACCTCCACCTGTCCAGCCCTTATGGATAATATGTTCACAGGGGCTGCATAGCATTATACAGTACACGTTTTGAAGTTGGTTTTTATTATTTCTTATTTTTGTTATTTTTATTAATATTATAATACGAGACTGATTAAAATTAGAGTTGAAATTAAGTTAAATTCACTTGCGTGCGTGCGTGCGTGCGTGCGTGTGTTTGTTGTCCATGCATCTGTGTGTGTGTTTCTCAGGACGGTGGAAGGCTCTTGTATATCGGGCAGAACGAGTGGACTCATGTGAACTGTGCGCTGTGGTCGGCCGAGGTTTTTGAGGATGATGACGGCTCACTGAAGAACGTCCACATGGCTGTCATCCGAGGGAAGCAGCTGGTAAGCAGGTCGGGAGGGTCACAATCCCTCACCTTGGTGGTAGAGGAGGGGCTGCTGGCAGCATCAGGCTAATTGTCTGTTTCCCCCAGCTGTGAGCACTGTCAGAGGCCTGGAGCCACAGTGGGCTGCTGCCTGTCCACCTGCACCAGTAACTACCACTTCATGTGTGCCCGTTTGCGCCACTGTGTCTTCCTGGAGGACAAGAAGGTGTACTGCCAACGGCACCGTGACCTCATCAAGGGGGAGGTAAGGAGAGATTGCACCACCTTAACCCACCCAGTACCACCTTCTCGAAACCCACACCCAAACGTACCCAACCCCCACCCAACTCACCGCCACCAAGCACACCCAACACCATCCCCTCAAAAAACACACCCACCCCACCCATCACAAACCCCATACCTAAGCTCCACCCAACCCAACCCCCACCTCACCCCTTCACAAACTGCACCCAACATGGGAAATGTGAGCTTGTTTGTTGTGAGCTTGTTGCGTAGTCACTGAATTGCCAAAGGAGTCTGTCCTGGCCCCCATGCAGGTGATGTCAGAATCCGGGTTCGAGGTGACACGGAGAATCCTGGTGGATTTTGAAGGGATTAGTCTGCGGAGGAAGTTTCTGAGCGGCGTGGAACCCAAGAACATCCACATGATGATTGGTACGTGTCCCACCATCCATCTGCCATTCACACACCCTGTCCCACCATCATTTCCCACCATGATCACGATCAGGATTGCGCAAAAATTGAGTTATTGAGTGTTACTATTGTCCATTAAACATCGTTTAGGTCGCTCTTTTGTTTAAATCTGGATTCAAATAGCTGCAGTGTTAATTCCAGAAAACCCTGGTTTTAAGAGGTTGTGTAGAATAATTGCAAATGTTTTTAGCAGGCATTTTAGGTCTAAATGGGTTAAACATATCTGAAAAAATTCTGCAATTTTTCTGTATAGAAAAATTATTTATGTCTAAGCAGTGGGTCAGAGAGATGAGTAACATACAGTTGATTGGCTACACAATCCATTACATTTCCTACTTGCCTTGTTCTCTATAAACAAGAAAGTTCTCAGTTGACCTTTCTGGTTAAATACATTTTCGTGAAAATATGATAACTTTATTTCAGAAAATGTCAAGGGGAGAGAGGTCCATAAATGCTGCATTAGAGCAAACAAATGTTCTCTTTGACTGTTTTCATTGACCTCAGTAGGCAACATCTGGCAACCTGTGTGCGATGTGTGTCGATGCAGGTTCCATGACCATTGACTGTCTCGGAATCCTAACCGAGCTCTCAGACTGCGAACGCAAACTCTTCCCAATCGGTTACCAGTAAGTGGGTCCTATCCCCCTAGTTCACTCTTGCATCCGTCGCCATGTCTCCTTGCACTAGGGATGATATGGTACAACACAAACAAATTGCAGTAGTTACGTTTGAGTACATGGATCCATTTTGAATAGGAACCACAGTATTTGAGAGTCTGCGGGATTATGGTAATTGGACACTACTGTAAAAAAATGACATTCTTTTTGACTGCAGACCAAAAAGATGGGGTTTGTATTTGTTTTGCAGCTAAGCTTATTTGTCTCAGCCTCACTTGTAAACAATTTATCACTTTTTAAAACATTTTGAACAATAACTCTTTGGTGTTTGATTGCACATCCAATTTGTGTCCCTTCTTGTAATAGCCTGTAGATTTAGAGGAATACTCAGCACCATTAACCCAACACTGTGCGCTATCTCCCCAGGTGCTCAAGGGTGTACTGGAGCACTCTGGACGCCCGCAAGCGATGTGTGTACACCTGCAAGATCCTGGTGTGTCGCCCCCCAGTGGTGGAGGCTGACATCAACAGCACGGTGGAGCATGAGGACAACCGCACTATCATCCACAGCCCCCCCTCCTCCGCAGGTGGGAACGCACTGTTTTGAGCAGCCATTTTAGAACGCATGAGCTGCACCCATCTGCACTTCAGTCACTGATGTCTCCTCCCATTTTAGGGGTTAATGAAGCCTCACTCCTCCATTACTACCTTTCAGTCCATCTGTGTTGTAAGAATGGCTGTTGTGGGAAATTGAAATTGTGTGAGGCTGAGCAGCACTTTTTTCTTCCTGACAGAAATGGAAATGTCACCACTCCCGGAGTCCCCCACAGCCCGCCCATCGGACAGCCAGCCCACCCCTACAACCCTAAAACCAAAGGCTGCCACCCGGAGTAGGCATCCCAGTTACCCCCCATGCCAGAGGTCACCTGGCTCCAGACCCCTCCCTTCTACAGGTAGTCAAGGCACCCCTGTGACATGTTACTTATTATCAAATTATAATAAATGTAATATTTGACCTTGATCATGTTTTGCCTGTCTCTAGAACTTCACAAGTGATGGCGGAAACTCTAGTTTTCTATTTGTGTCATTTCATTTAGCAAAATAAACATGAAAGACTTTACATACAAACTGCGTAATCTCAGTGACTACATCGGAACCGATCTGTCCCTTTGAATGATTGAATAATTCATTTGAGTGCTATTTCCTCAGTTGACTTCATTGTATAGAAGGTATTTTTTTGTGCAAGTCTAAGTCCATCATGAGCCATTCTTTCAGTTCCTCTATTTGTGTCCCATACAGGAGGTCTCGCCAGCTCACCGCACGAGATTGTCACGGTGGGTGACCCTCTGTTGACCCCTGGCCTGAGAAGCATAGGATCCCGCCGCCACAGCACCTCCTCCCTTTCTCCTCAGCTGCCACGTCAGCGAGCCCCCTCCCCACCGCCGGGCCACACCGGGACCTTCTCCTCTGCTCCGTCACTCTCCACTGCCTTCCGAGACCTGAGTGCATGGGACGTGGTGGCGGAGAAGGACAGGGTGAGCTTAAGGGACACCAAACAGAGCCGGGAGACCTGGACACTGAGCCCCGTCGCCCAGCACAAAAACCAGGGCGGCCTTCCGGATAGGCGGATGGAGGGTGCTGGCCGGCCGTCAGGAGGCCAAATGGACAGGTCCATATCCCGGGCAACCGAGACGCTGCCGGCGCTGACTGGAGGTAGCCAAGTTTCACCGCCACTGGGCACGGCAGTGCTGACCGGGCACCTGAGGACCGGCAGCAGCGGCATGAAGGCGGAGAAGGGGAAGCCGAGCACCAAGGAGCTCTCCGCTGGCCCCGGCCTGGCATCCCGCCACCCCACCGCCACCCTGCCAAAGGACACCAGCAGCAGCGACCTGGCTAAGGAGCCCAACCTAAGCCTGCCGCCGGCTTCCAAAGACTCGGTTAAACCTGGCTCCCCCCAGTCTCCACACCACAAAAGCATGGGGAGGAAGGCGCATGATCACCTGTTTGGTCAAGCCGTTCCGGCCGTCACAAGACCCCTTTGGAGGACTGGAGCCTCCACTATCACTGAAGATGAAGCTGCCAAGCCTGCCACTCAGTTGACTGTGTCGTCCGTCACTGGGCGTGGAATCTCCACCATCAAAGAGACTCGCTCCAAAGTTCGAACGCCGGGTGTCAGGGAGTCTGCGAAAGAGAAGGGGAAAGCTTCTCAGAACAACATTGCGCCGACGGAAGCACTCGATGGTGACTCCAAACCCCCCCGGTCATTGGAGCTGATAGAGGGTGAGAAGGAGGCACGGAGCACACCCCTGAAAGCCAGGGAGAGGTTTTCCAGTCCCGAAAGGAAGAACAGCACTGTCTCAGAGGGGGTGCACAGCAGGTTTGGCTCCTTGAAAGGTCAGAGGTTATCACAGGTCCCAGCTGAAATGACGCGGAAAGACACCTTGCCGAGGGACAGGAAGCGCACGGTCAAGGTTACCCTGACGCCCCTGAAAATGGACTCCAATGGGACCAAGACAGCCAGCACCTCCTCCGGCACGACCACCTCAACCTCCCTTGCCCCCGCCGGCCCGGACTCCCAGAAGAGGGTCTCGCGCTCCCCTCTCTTTGCCCCGCGTGGAGTTTGGGACAGCTCTGAGACGGACGGTCCGCTGCTTACAGAGGAAGATTGCAAGAAAGGTCACTTCTCCCCTCAGCCTCCTGGGGAGGATGGGGATGGAGCAGATGAGGGAGAGGAGCGCTCCCTGGAGGATGGCAGCAGTGCGGATAAGCACCACGAAGATGACAGCGACAGCACAGGGTCAGCCAAGCGGCGCTATCCCCGACGCAGCGCCCGGGCACGCTCCAACATGTTCTTTGGCCTGACGCCCTTCTATGGGGTGCGCTCCTACGGAGAGGAAGATATCCCCTTCTGCAGTGGAGGGGAAGGCTCTGGGAAGAGGCGGGCAGGGGGCGCGGCTGGAAAGCGCTCTGCTCAGGGTCAGGTGGACGGGGCCGATGACACCAGCACCACCTCCTCGGGGGAGAGCGCCGAGGAGGAGGAGGGCGGGGTCGTGCAGTGTAGCGAGGACACGTACTACTACAATTTCACCCGCACCATCGTCAGCCCCACCAGCGGCGGGGTCCCGCCCATGGGGGGGATGCAGCGATGCATCATGGGAAGAGGGTCCCAACTTCACAGGTTCCTGAAGGAGGAGAGGAGGGATGAGGAGAGGGCACCGTCCGTAGGGGAAGGGGTGGGGGCAACCCGGCGGGTGCTGGGATGCCCCAGGATTGGACAGCTGGATGGGGTGGATGACGGCTCCGAGAGTGATGCTAGTATCAGCACTGCCACCACCACCACTACCACCACCACCACTGTAGCTGCCAGCTCTGCCTCCTCCAAGGGTGGCAGCAAGAGGAAGGGCCGGGAGGCACGGGGGGAAAAGCTGGACCTGGACGCAGGAAAAGAGGTGGAGAACAGCGGCGAAGGTGGAGGAGGTGGAGGCAGCAACAGCCGGGATGGTAGGAAGAACCAGAAGGAGAACAGCCTGCCGCTGGGAAGCGTGAAGTCACAGGGGCAGGATCCCCTGGAGGCCCAGCTGTCCCTCAACACGGATCTGCTCAAGTCGGATTCCGACAACACTAACAGTGATGACTGCGGCAACATCCTGCCATCCGACATCATGGAATTTGTGCTCAACACACCTTCTATGCAGGGCCTGAGTCAGCAGCCTGAAGCTTCCTCTTCCGAGCTCCTCTCCCTGGGTGAGGGCTTTGGGCTGGACGCTAACCGGGGAAAGGACATTAGCCTATTCGAGGACTTCCCCCAGCCCCTGCCCAGCACAGAGCCGGGAGAGAGTGGTGTGAACACATCCATGGCCGGGGAGGAGCCATACGGCCTGCCACTGGAACTGCCCTCGGACCTGTCCGTGCTCACCACCCGCAGCCCCTCAGTGACCAATCAGAATCACAGTGCCCTGATTGCCGAGACTGCAGAGCGCCCCATCCTGTCCCTGCCCACTGGCGACATGGAGAAAGGAGTGAAAAAGCAGAGGGGAGGGACTGGCGTTTCCACGGAGACCAGGGGTGGGGATTCCCAGGTGACGGAAGGTCACATGACCCCAGAGCACTTCATTCCCGGCCACATGGAGGCCGACCGCATGACTAGCCCTCCCGTCAGCCAGGTGGTGGAGCTGAGTGCCCAGGATCTGGCGCGACCATCCGGGACACCCGGGTCAGTGCCCCTCCCAGGGCAGAAATACCTGGCTGCACCCGTGGAGGGCTCCGGCCCCACCCAGGTAGCCAGCACCGCAGTTCAGACTACCGCCACTCACCTGAAGCCTGGCACGGAGAAGCTCATCGTTGTAAATCAGCACATGCAACCGCTCTACGTCTTGCAGCCCCTTCCCAATGGCGTCACGCAGGAGATCAAGATCGGCCCATCGGTTAGCACCACCGGCGCTATGGACACAAGCTCGATGGCCCTGGCTACAGGCATCAGCACCGGCGTGTCGGCCTCTGCTGCCATGTTCCCTCCGGGTGGGAAAGGGCTGGTCACCATGTCTCACCACCCTCAAATCCATTTTCCCGGAGTCACGCAGGCCGGCTTCCAGCCTGGCATTCCCAGCACCACCTCCGGCCTCCTCATTGGTGTCCACTCCCAGGACTCCCATGGCGAGCTAGCACCTGGGACCACCATCGTCTCCAGCACCTCATCTACGTCCCCCTCCTTAGCTGCGCCCACGTCCGGGCACAGCAAGAAGCGGCAAATCTCCCGGCTCCAGCCACGGAAAACTAAGAAGCTGGCCCAGTCCGGGAGCCGTCCAGCGCTGACGCCTGCTGAGATAGCGCCCAACATGACTCTCATCAACTTCTCTCCATCCCAGATACCTGCACAGTCAGGTCTGGTGGAGCTGGGAGCCATCACCTCGGTGACCGCCACATCCCAGCGCAAAGTCCCGAACATCATCAAGCGACCAAAACCCGGGTTGGTGTACTTTGAGCCCGCCCCCATCCAGGGCCTGTCAACGCCTTCTGTGCAGGCAGGCGTCCTAGGCCAGGAATCCCCAAAACACCTGGTGCCATGCACCGTGTCCGGGCTGAACCCCAACCAATCTGTGCTGAACGTGGTCCCCGTGGGGCCTGGTTCAGTATCCCTGAGCTCCCCAACGGGTCTCCTGGGCCCTACCGATATCACGGGGTCCATCGGGGGTCTGCTCCTGAAAGCCAGACAGCAGAGCCTGTCCCTGCCTGAGCAGCAGGTGGTCCTGCAAGCAGGGGGGCCTGTGATTTCACAGCTGAGCGGCCCCACCCAAACCCCCAACACCAGCGGCATTTGCGTGCTACCCTCGGGACAGACCATCAGCGTGTCAGTCGGACAGCAGCCGGGCCAGCAGGGCGGCGCCTACCACCTCCAGCACCGCCTGCCATCCCGAGCACCCGCCGACATGCCCCAGGCCCCGGATCGCGGCCCCACGGGTTCAGCGGCTCCGGATGCCAGCATGTCCTGTTTGGCGAGTGGCTCATCGGTCCAAAGCTCCCGCACCACGCCCATCTCCCGGAGCTCGGAGCAGCCACTGGCACACAAAAGCAGCACTGTGGCTCTGGCCCTGCCCTCTGGGAAGGGGAAGCTCAAAGCGAAACGGACCCAGCACAGCCCGGACAAGGCTGGCAGGAAGAAACACAAGTTCCGGCGTTCAGACAGCCCCCTCAACACCCGTGAAAAGCAGGGCCGATCATGCCCCTCCCCTGGGTAAGACACCGCCACATGGTAGCCTAGTGTATACAGTTTTAGTACCAGATTTAAAATATCTGCTGGGGAATTATTACTTGTACTTTACCTTACATTTAGCTATTAATAACTGTATAAAAGTTTTTAGCTGTCATGTATTCTAAAAATAAACTCCCTGGGACTTTTAGTCTGAGGAACCCATTAAGACCATGCTGCATGCATGCCCACTTTTTTAAGAAGGGCACAGTCCATTTGTGCTGATAATTTTAAGAGCTGTGTAAGGTGACCTGTAAGTAAATAGAATGTGTGTGATCTCATCTGCAGGCTCAGAGAAGCTTTCTCTCCTGACCACATGGAGATGGAACACACAGAGAGGGAGCAAAGGACCTGGTGAGTTCCCTGGGATAATTTCTAGCATCCTCCTCATATGCCCAATAATTCTCCCTGTGCCTGGATGACATTTCAAGCAGACTTGTTGACCTCTTTCCCTTTAATCGTGTCCTCTGTACAGTGGGACCCCGGGAGCAGTGGCTGAGTCCCCCACTCTTACCCCGAAGACCACAGAGTCCAAACCCAAAGTCTCAGGTGAGTTCTGACTGAGTTCACCCTCTTTACCCTTTCTGAGCTTTCTGCTCCCTGATTAGTGTAATGATTTGACATCACTTCCTGCCTCAATGACCTCCTCTGTGCCCTGTAGCTCCAGGCCTCCAGGATCAGAGTGAAGGGGGTGGGGCAGGCACCGGCGGTCAGGTGGAAAGCAGGAAGGACGCCTTGCTGGACAGAGAGCCGAAACGGGGGGTGATGTTTGAGATCTGCAGCGACGATGGCTTCCAGATACGGAGTGAGAGCATCGAAGGTATGCCCCTGTGTCTGTGTAACCCCTTTCTGTGTGCTGTAGTACTATACGCCATTTAGCTGTAGTCATCCGTACCCCCACCCCTTTATGTACGCTGTGGAGTCTCTCACATTCTTTGTCCCTATCCTTCCCCTACAGAGGCCTGGAAGTCTCTCACCGATAAAGTCCAGGAGGCACGTTCCAATGCCAGACTCAAGGAGCTCTCCTTCGAAGGTCAGATCCCAGGCCTGATTCCATGCAATTTGGATGATGATTTTTACTATACCTTCACTGAGAACTGCCTGATTTAACAAGTCCTGCCCCCTCCCCTCCCCTCCCCTTCCCTCACACCCTGGCCCCTCCCCTCTCAGGAGTGAGCGGACTACGCATGCTGGGCGTGATCCACGACGCTGTCCTCTTCCTCCTGGAGCAGCTCCACGGAGCCCGGCACTGCCGCAATTACCGCGTTCGCTTTCACAAGCCGGAGCAGGCTGAGGAGCCACCAATCAACCCCCATGGCTCCGCCCGCGCAGAGCTGCACCACAGGTGGGTCTGCATCTCTCTGCTGGGTGGGGTGGGGTGGGGTGGGGTGTGGGATGAGGCCAGCTTTGGAAATTCCTGCTCACATTACTTTGTGTGTGTATGCATGTTCACATACCTTTCTCCTTTCAGGCGATCAATGTTCGACATGTTCAACTTCCTGGCATCCAAACACAGACAGCCGCCTGAATACAACCCCAATGATGAGGAGGAGGAAGAGGTACAGCTGAAGTCTGCCAGGTGAGTCACTGACTGCCCATTCTTACTGTTTCCTTGCCTCTGTGTTTTGTTACTCTCCTCTGTCACTGTGTTTCTGTTACCCTACTTTTATCTGTTACCCCACTTCTGTATCGGTTACCCTACTGTTGTCTGTGTTTCCCCCCTCCTCTGTGTCAGTTGCCCCCCAGCTCTGTCTGATTTGCAGGATTTCTTCTCTCTTTTTTATCTATGTTAAACACTTTTTTAAATTTTTAAATTTAACCTTTATTTTACCAGGTAGTCCCAATGAGATCATCGATCTCTTTTTCAAGGGAGACCTGGCCAATATAGAAAAATAGGTTACAGACTATATAAATAAAAATAAAAATATGTTAAACACTTTGAGTTGAAATGATTGAAAAGCTTGAAAACTGCTATATAAATAAAGTTATTATTTTATTTTAGGCGGGCCACCAGTATGGACCTGCCCATGCCCATGCGGTTCCGTCACCTGAAGAAGGCATCCAAGGAGGCAGTGGGGGTCTACAGGTATGAACATTCCCGCAATCAGAATGTACAGGCTGTAACCTCAAAGCCAAATCTAACACCACACACGGTAGTGGAGGAACCCCTCCTGCAGAGGTCTGCAGGGTCCTCCTGATCAAGCAGAACCAGACCATGTGACCCCTGTCTGACTGTACTGTGCTGTCTGCTCTGACAGGTCAGCCGTCCACGGTCGCGGTCTGTTCTGCAAGAGAAACATCGATGCGGGAGAGATGGTGATCGAGTACTCCGGCAATGTCATCCGCTCCGTCCTCACTGACAAGCGGGAGAAGTACTATGACAGCAAGGTGAGAGAAGGGGGAGGGGCCAGGGCAGGTCAAGGCACAGTGTCTGGTCTCTGTGGTCGCACCACTCAAAGGGCTTTGACTGAAGCCAAGTGAACTTGAATGATAACAGAATGAGAGTGGATCTGAAGTGGTTGCAGAAAATACCAGCAAATACACTTTTATGGAGAGTTTGACACCCTCCATAAAAAACAAGCAACATATATTATCCAACCCTTGTTAGGCAATGTTATCCAGCCCTTTAATAGTTTTAATTTTTTTTTCATTTACACATTTTCTGCAAGCAGCAGTGCCCCACCTGGGATTCAAACCTGTAAGCTTCTGGATTCTAATAAGAGTCCACCATGAGTCCATGATGTATATATTTTCATGCGTTCTTATTCAAAAAGATTATATATATTGTATATATATAATTAAATGTAAGAGCTGTGCTTGTGCATCAAAGTAGCTTATAAGAAATGAGGGATTCTAAACCCATTCTCATTTTTGTGAGCCATCGTAGCTTAGTGATATTTTTCCTTAAAAGTTCGC
This sequence comes from Aldrovandia affinis, assembly GCA_029706075.1. Taxonomy (NCBI): domain Eukaryota; kingdom Metazoa; phylum Chordata; class Actinopteri; order Notacanthiformes; family Halosauridae; genus Aldrovandia; species Aldrovandia affinis. The sequence goes on along the minus strand of JAINUG010000196.1, from coordinate 1,635,392 downwards.
TAAATTATAATGGATCTCTTTGAGAGAAAATGTTACTACCGCCAGCCACTCGGGGCTACAGATTTCAGTATGCATCAACTCCATACTCGAGGGAGGGTCCAGTTATACAGGTCAGTGATGAAGAATGGTATTTTGCGTTTTCAATATTTCTGTGAGCAACTAGTGTAAGTGTTAGTACATTTAATAGCCAATAGATTGCAGTCTGAGCTTCTCAATTATCACTTGCTTAGTGCTTGCTGATTATAATTACACTGAACATCTAAAGACGTTTTAAGAAGGCTTACATAAATAAGTGAATAAATAAATATTTTAAAAGACTTATCAGACGAGGCATTTGAATACTATACACCCATGTGAATATTCTAAATTCTGATATTCTAACCCATCCCTCTAAAGTGCTCCACTCTTCCGCTTACCACCCAGTGTGAGTGCTTCATTTCCCTGTTCCCTCCCTCTGGCTCCCCCTGCAGGGCATTGGCTGCTACATGTTCCGCATCGACGACTACGAGGTGGTGGATGCCACCATGCACGGCAATGCGGCACGGTTCATCAACCACTCCTGCGAGCCGAACTGCTACTCCCGTGTCATCAACATCGAGGGCCAGAAGCACATCGTCATCTTCGCCATGCGCAAGATCTACCGGGGGGAGGAGCTCACCTATGATTACAAGTTCCCCATTGAAGCACTTAGCAACAAGCTGCCCTGCAACTGTGGTGCCAAAAAGTGCCGCAAATTCCTCAACTAGTTCTCTCGACTAGTTCTCTCGACTCGACTAGTTCCCCCACTTCCTCTCCTATCTCCTCCCATCTTTGTCCTCCGGCGCTTGCCCGTTACGCTATCACGGCCCTCTCTTATGAGTTTCGGCAGAGAGCTTTTGTGCTGTAATGCTGTCCTGGAGCATGCTCCTGTGACCAGCTGTGATTGAGATGCATCTAGCGGGCGGCTGTAATTGGATGGCAGAAGGGTAGGAGGGTCCTAGGTGTTTGCACTAGCTGAAGGCCTCTGTTTCGTGAAGTGTGTGTTGAGGAAGGAAGCAAATTATTTATTATTGTGCCTCATGTTTTTACCGTTATATATAATATTTTTAGCCCAAATTCGGCTGAAAGAAGTTTTAAAAATGGAATGGAAAAAAATGCACAACAAAGTGAAGTTTGTATCCTGGTAAGACAACAGACCTCACCTGGGATTCTTTGGGGTTTTTTCCGTTTTGATTTCTCAAATAAAACGAGCAAAATTTCAGCCCCTTTCATAGGAAGTTTTAGCATCCCGTATAATACCTTACAGTTATACACATGGTACTTTGACTACTGAACCTTGAAAGAACACATCTCTGCTAGTCTGTTCTAAATACATTATGAAACACTGAATTTTTAAGCCAACACAAAACATGCTTGTATTACTCTATCAGAAACAAAATCCCCCTTTTTCCTTACAACATTTACACCAAAGTGCAATTTTTAAAAAGTAAATGCAAGAACCCTTTCTTTTATTAGGGCAAAAAAGTAGAAGAAAAAAAAAGACCAATTTGGTTTTAACAATCAGAGCCTTTGCTTCCCTGACCAACCTCGTCCCTTCCGAAGCACCTCCATGTTTGAATGTACATTGAGGTCTGTAGAAAAAAAATAGCCGGGTCTGTTTTAAAAATAATAACAACAAAACTTCCATAACCGTTTTTTCTGTTGACTTCTCTGTAAATATGAATCCTGTTTAAACTGACTGACAGGTCTGGAGCAGTGTGGGTTTTAGACTCTAGAGGGAGTGCTAATGCAAGCTTCAGGCTTGTTAAATGGAATTGTGTAGATTCACATAGAAAGTCATACCGATGTGGATGGTGATCACTTTAGTGCTCGCGAGTAAAGCGCTAGTAAAGTGCGAAAAGTGCTCCAGGGGCTGCGAAGGCAAGGCTTATGAGATGCTGGTGGACTTGAGAGCTTTGGGACTGGGCTGTTGTTTGACATAGGAATATGGGTTCACTAACCTCTTTGTATCTGCTGCTCCGACTGAGTGACAGACAGCGAGACATAAGCTGTTGTTAACATATTAGATGGTCTCTGTCTGATCCTATGGTCAGTTAATTTCATCTGTCGTACCTGCAGTAAGAAAAACCAACTCGGAGAGGTCCGATTCATTACCTGTGATACTTTTTCCGAGCGTTTACTTTCACAAATCGCCGTTTGCAAAGACAAAAAACATTGTTTAATATTTTGATGACTTTGTTTGGACTACATTGACCTTTCCTTGAGATCTACCACTACGTCAAGGGGAAAGAAATCCATGCTTTCTTTTTTAAAATGTAAATAATATGTATATTTTTCTATACGCGAGACAAAAAAACGCACTTGCTAGTGAAAAAGCACTTAATGATGGTATTTATTTTTTTAATAAAACGAGTTGTATTTATTTTACTGGCGCCTATTTTGTAGGAAAGTGAACTGTTTACAAAGGCCTAAAGCTCGGTAGAGACTTTTTTTTAATGTAGAGCTGCCTTATTTATTTTTTACAAATTCTGTTGTTCTTGCATATTTTTGCAGCCTGAATGTCTCTCAGTTCCAAAGACTAAAGTTGTTATCCGTCCCCAGAGGCTACGGTCCACCAGTTGCTCATTGTTACATCAGTGACTTTGTTGAGTTGCCTCGCGCAGATGTAGTTAGTGGTATAGGACTGCCATTTGTAATTGTAGTTGAGGAAAAAACATTCGAATTAAGTGTGCAGGTATTTTGGCAGACTTCTGTTTGTCGCAGCCTTAAGGTGAAACAGAGGGAAATTAAACATGCGTATAAGCCTAACTTTTTTGAGACTTGTTTTTATCTTCGGTCTGAACCAGCTTGAAGCTAAAAGGAAATAAAAAGGCGCTCCTGTTAAAGCTAGCTTTGTGAATATTTTTGTTTTTCAGACCAGTTTTAAGGTAGACGTGTTTTTTCGACATATTATCCGGCACAGATTGTTATGGAAACTGTAGTAGATATGCAGGAATGCACTACTGCAAATGGAGGGTGTTAAAAACACCTTTCGAATTTCCTCAAAACATTCATTTCCAGGGAGCTATCCACACCAACTCGCACGCCGCTTCTGTCTGCCCGTTTATCGCGTGATTTAAACCTGTAGAGGATCCATAAGGAAAAACATATGAACGAAAATAAACGCGTTCATATTAAGATATAGTCTTGCTGGCTCTTCTCCGTACAAGTACAGGTGTTGTGCCTTTTCAGTTCTCTTGGCGTGTCGAAGATTGTCGATTCCGTTACACAAGGGATTCGTTCCTTTTCACAATGTGGGTCTTCAGCTCTCGCGGTGAACCGGGAATAGTAATCAAAGCGTCGCTGTGAAAGTGATACGGGGAGCGCAAGCAAGGAGGGCAGGGGAAGCGAGTTCGTACCGAACAGCTGTTATTTCCAGCGTGATATATATGTGAACATATAGTAAAAGTGTCTCCCTGGGCTTAAGAGAGAGGCACTCCAGACCAAGTCTCACCTCCGTGAATTTGTTCAGCAGTCACCGTTATGAGCTGAGTGTTAAGTCTACCATTTTCAGCGCTCCGCTCGGTTCTGCAGTTCACTCTCTATTGAATGTATTTACAAATTAACGATGGGATTATAAAAATGCGAACAGCATTGGTTTTATACGTGTAAATCGCGTAAACGAGCGGAATTTAACTTCACAGGGATGGTTTAAATGCTTTCCTTTTGGGGTCCGTTCTAATGCAATACTGTGAGACCAGTTCCTTCTTCACGATGGGGACGGTCTCCCGTTAGCTCTGGGTGTACAAATGGCAGACTTCACTGTCAAAAAATCCATTGTAGTCTCTCACCTCACCTTGTGATCCCCTTGGCACCTCTGCATCTGTAGTAACGCGTCATCTTAACTTTCTATATATACACATACATATAAATAGCAACTTGTACTTCCGTATCTACATAATATACAGAATGGGCAAACATAGTTACAGTAGCAAACAATGGCTTTACTGAGGCAAATTGCATCTTTTCAGTGTACACTATAATGGTTTTTGTGTTACAGTATCAACTTGGATCAAGACTACCATTGTGCAACAGCTTGTATTTTGGTCCCCAGTACCAGTTATTCTGTGCCTGTGAGTGCTTCTTCCTTGGGAGTGCTACAGTTTCTCTTTTTTTCTAAAAGGAAAGATATTTATAGTATGAAAAATATATCTGTATAATGTGGTTGTGAACTTCTTGAGGTCAGCCATTTTGATTATTGTGTTTTTTATTGTGGTAGTGAATGTTTTATTTTTTTTCTTTGTACATTTTTTTACAGGGATTTTAGACTGCTTACTTGATGTGGTATAATTCTGTTAAATTTATGAAGGCCAGAGAAAGAAGCCTTTTTGCCCCAACCCCACATAAAAACCTCCCACTAAATTTTCTTCTAGCCGACCACATCTCCCTCTACTCTTCTCCGTGAGGAAGGTTTGCTTTTATTGGTGTGGTATCTTATGTAAGAAAATGATGATTATAATGGTAATGATGCTGTTAGTTAAAATAAATACATTTTGGTTTTATGCTAGTAATATTAGTAATATTTATTTGCTACTTTTAATTAGTCATCAGAGTTGAGTAGATGTCTTCTGTACCCTACTTGGAAGAGGGTAGGTGTGTAGGATTTTAATGATGTTGTTTGTATACCAGTGATGTTATAAAAAGCATTGGAGATGGTTGGGACTTGAGTGGAACGGCCTGGGGGGGGGGGCGGGGGTGGGGGGCCTTCTTTCTTCTGGCCTTGAATTGAACACTCCCTTGTCTTGGTGTTTTCCATGTGGATTCCTATTCAATGCCTGAACTCCATCATAAAGACTATTGATGATGTTGATGATATAGGTGATGATGATGGCTATGTGTCCTTATGGGTCGCTGCAGTGTTCTTGTATTGCAAAAATGAAGGAAAGACCGCTATAACAACAAATAATGATTTTAAAACGTACTATAACTACTTAAGACTGAATGTAAAATAATGAAAAAGAAAAAAAACTTTGTAAATAGCTGTAAAAAGAAAAGTTTCTAATCATGTTTATTTTCTATGCACTTTTTTATTTAAGTGATAGTTTAAATAATAAACATATCCAGGTTACTTTGTCTTCTAGATCATTTTTTTATTGTCATGAAGCACTCACTTTCATTTTGAAGCGATCCACTACGCCATAGAGGGCACAATTCAGGGTGTGCAACTGTGTGTATATAGGCATGTGCATGCATACTAGTATATGTGCTAGTGTGCCTGTATACACAGTGCGTGTGTATGTGTGTGTGAATTGGAGCCATGCTAAAAATGACAGCTTGGAAGGCCACACCATCAGGATTTTATATTTCATGGTAAAGTTATAGTATGCTTAAAAAATGGGGGAATTATGTTCTATAAAAATAAAAGAATAAAGCTATATTCATTCCCCTAAAATTTCAAATAAAATCCAACAAAAATCAGGGATGTGATTTTTCCTGGTTATTCAGGAAATGCTGAATATCTCTGGCTATTTGGCTTTATTTGTTGAACATTCTCTCCTGCTATCAGCTGTCAAAGAGTGCAACATTTCTTAATGTGTATGCTTATGACATACACATGTCCACAAGATATCTATGGTCTGAAAATAAACATTTCCTGATTAACCAGGAAAAAAGTCCTCAGTATACTTCAAATTAAATCAAATTTGGCGTATTCGCAAAAGCAAGATGGCAGGTTTGCGACCAAAACGGAGCGCGGCTTTGATCGCTGCAGTGTGTGCAGGCTGGCTAACCGAACTTGTCAAACTTTTCGCACAGCCGCTAGCAATTGGTCAAGAATTGGTTGCATTTTTTACGTATATTTGGGCCGCTTTGTTTCCTGTTTACATCTTATCATCGCCTCCATCTGGTTCTCTATTTACATTGTTGGCTCTAGCTAGCTATATTTCGTGTTGACAAGCATTTTTTCCCCTGCGAATCTAGTTAGAAATGTGTTCTTGGGGAAATGCACCGAATTTGTAGCTAGCTAACGTTAGCTTGCTACAAAAATCCTCACTAGTTATTTTACCTTATCTATTTGGCCTCCGTTCACCACCAATTTTGATGACCTAGGCTAATTGCTAATCAAGTTAACCAGCTTGCTAATTAGCTACAGTATATTAATACGGATAGTCAGATACCATTTATTCAAAGTTATCATCAAAATAAAATTAACCCTGCTTAGTAATGACAATTGCTGATGCAGTTGTCTAAATGTAATCTAGACCAGGCTAACCCATGGTCTACTACATAAAAAAATAAAATAATTCACAGTCACTTGATGCTATATACAACGTACAATGAGAAATTACATTTTGCAGTTTCTGGAGCACACTTTCTTATGTCTGTTACAGGATCCTATCATAAGGTATGATGGTTTAAACATAGGGTTATTTTGTACATCAACCATGACTGCGTTGCACATCTGGCCCTTGCCGATGTTTGCTTTGTTGGTACTTATATTTGCTGTCCCATAGTCTAGCGCCTAGCAAGCTCCTCCATCTGGCGTGGAGCATCATTAAACGAACAGACCTCAAATTGCAGCGATTATACTGACATTTGGTCGCAACGCCGTATTCGACAGCAGTTCGACAGCCTGTGCGAACACGCCAAATTTAATTTCGTTTGAAGTATACTGAGGCCTTAAGGCTGTGTTCACATGGACAAGAGTTACGTCAGATTGTCGTATGCCTTGGTGGTTCGCAGGCCGAGAGCATGGGTGGAGCACGTGATTGCTGTCCTAATTAAACTTACGGAGGGCACTGTATTTGCAATGAAGTAACGTGCGCTAATAGACTACCCAGGTAGCTATGTTTTATATGGGAAAACAAGACAATGAAACTTATTTAAAAATGCATACAATTAAGACAAACAGAATTACAGAACATAGCTAAGGTCACGGTCATGATCGAAATCAATTGATCTTTTCCGCTAACCCAGGGGTGTCAAACTCATTCCACCGAGGGCCGAGTGTATGCAGGTTTTTGTTGCAACCAATGCACTACTCCAGGTGATTTCAATTAGGTCCCTCCCTTGGTTGAAGAAGTGTGCTAATTAGTTAAATCACCTGGTGTAGTGCATTAGTTGCAACAAAAACCTGCATACACTCGGCCCTTGATGGAATGAGTTTGACACCTGTGCGCTAACCCGTCATATCCTACTGATGCATATATGTTAACTAGCCTCGTCTTTGTGAGGTAAATTATCATTTTTGTTAATCTCTCATATCATGAACTGCTGTATCTTGTTAACTTCATAGGCTTTGCAAGGTAAATAAATGCGAATGCGTATTGTGAACACAGCCTTATGTGGAAAATAATGTGATACCTACAGTGAAATATGCTGGTGGATACTTGATGTTATGGGGTTGTATCTACTGGTCATGGGGCTCTTGTTAAGGTCAATGGAGTCATGAACTCCAGCTAGACATTTTGGCCAAAAACCTGGTTCACTCTGCCAGGAAGCTGAAAAATGGCAGCAAATGGATCTTTCAGCAAGATAATGATCCCAATCATATCTCAAAATCAACCAAGAAATGGTTAACTGACTGAAAAAATTATTGTTTTACAATAGACTTGAACTTGATCGAAAATATGAGGTGTGGTTTGGAGAGGGATGTCCACAACTGCAGACCAAAGGATCTGAAGGATCTTGTAAGATTCTGTGTGGAGGAATGGTCAAAGATCCGAATATGTTCTCAATTACATTACAGGCATTTGGCAGACGCTCTTATCCAGAGCGACGTACAACAAAGTGTTAACCGTAGTCAAGAACAGTTTAGCTGAAAGCCACCCTAGTGGGAAGTACCGTTCCTAGGTGCTAGGAGAAACCACATAGTTAAACTAGGACCCTGTAGGTAAAACTGTAACCACAATTCAAAGGTAGCAATAAAGCAATTAATGCAGAAAATAATGCCTAAGCCTAATATAATACATAAACAAGTAGACGTGTAAAACTAAGCCACTATGTCCCTAAGTTAACAAAAACCGGACTACGGGGAGAGGTGCACCCTGAAGAGGTGAGTCTTCAGTCGTCGCGTGAAGATGGCCAGGGTCTCAGCTGCTCTGACTTCCACAGGAAGGTCATTCCACCATCGTGGAGCCAGAACCGACAGGAGACGTGACCGGGAAGCGTAGGTGCGGAGGGGGGGAGGTGCTAGGCCTGAGGTAGCAGAACGGAGTGGTCTGGCAGGTGTGTAGGGTTTGAAGATCTTGAGGAGGTATGTTGGGGCTGATCCCTTGACTGCCTGGTATGCTAGGACCAATGTCTTGAATTTGATGCGAGCTATAACAGACAGCCAGTGGAGGGTAGTGAGCAGGGGGGTGACATGGGAGTGTCTAGGAAGGTTGTAGACCAGACGGGCTGCAGCGTTCTGGATGAGTTGCAGGGGTCTGATGGCAGATGCGGGAAGGCCAGCCAGGAGCGAGTTGCAGTAGTCCAAGCGGGACAGTACCATTGCTTGGACCAGGAGCTGGGTAGAGTACATGGTAAGGAAACGTTCAATCTCATAAAACGCTATAGAAGATGACTCTGTAGTTTATCCTTGCAGGGGGATGATGTACAAATTATTTAAAACGGGTGTGAATAATTGTGACATATAATTTGGGGGTGAAATTTTTTCTCTGAGCAATTAATAAAAAAATAATATAATTTCAGGGTGGTCAATTGAGGAAGCCTTGAAATGAAAACGTTTGGAAACCATTGCTCTCCACTACACACTGAATCACATTGTGAACACATTTGATGGACAAATTCCATGCACTTCATCTCTGCTGTGTGACCACTAGTGAATCTGCCTACATTCATTCTGACCATGCTGGGGCATGAGTTGTTAAGCATGTGAATAAAATGCAGGTTAAAGGCAGTCAATTCTTGACAAACCAAAATGCTGTGACTGCTGGAAATGAAAGAGGAACAGGCCACAGGCACGCTCTGTCAAAGGTCGCCAGACACTTTAGTGTGTGCCAGGCGACTGCTTCACATCTGCAAATGCACTGTACTGTAAACGTAAACAGGTTCAAGCTGAAAGACTCTGGATCTGTGTGTTGGAGTGTGTCTACACCTGGGACACATACGGACTTGCACACAGCTGCTTTTGTTTTTTAAACCAATTTCTAACCCCCACTTTTTTCTATTTCTCCCAATTTGGAATGTCTAATTGTATTTGTAGACCCATCGCATCAAGATCCATATAGTTGGTAGAGCACAGACCATCAGGTGATGCCAGCTGCTGCTTATTTTCATTTCAAAGCACCAGCTGAGGATTGTGTTCATTGTGTTGGAGGAGCACACTTCATGCGCAGCTAGTGTAGGCAGACTGCATGTGCCCGAGGAGTTGCTGGTGCACGATGAGACAACATCAATCCCACCAACTGAAACCCTCCCTCTTCTGGGCAACACTGTGGTAAGTTGCGTACTGGGGAAATCTTGGGTGAGAACCTCACCTCAGCCAGGACATCCATTTCCACGAGAAGTTTGTCTTTGTTTTGGCACGCTGCATGTACGTCAATGTGCAGCTCAGTCAGTCGCCTCCGTCCAGGGGGGTGGGGTGTGACAGCTTCCCATGTGGGGGAAGTTCAGTGAAGAGTTTTGTAGGCTGGTGGCTTTGTTTATTTTTTTAGCTATACCTGATAGCAGGTTTTCATTGAGAGTATTTTGGAATATAGCCTATGGGTCTATCTGTTAAAAGCTATCAAATTAAGCTTTTTGAAATATAATTTTGGGGCCAAACTGCTACCTACTATGGCCTACCACAGCCGGAGGTTTTTGTTTTGTTTGTTGGTTTTCACTTGTATTGGACACTAACCTGGTCTCGGAGACCATGGTTAGCTAGTCTGAGAGGGGCTAGCTTTATTGTGGGGCTAGTCTGAGAGGGGCTAGCTTTAACATGGTGTGTCACCCCAGCCAGGATCCACACTAGTTAAACAACCTAATCCACACCCCGCCACACGGTAGTTTGGGTATAATTATAGGGTAGAGTAGGCCGTAACAATGGTCAGAATTCAATATCAGATTGTGGGACATATTCACACACTGGAACTTGTATGTGCCATCCAGCAGTCCACTCACAGCTATTTTCGAACACAGTTCTGCAGACACAAATCAGTCTCCTTTCATAACATTAATACTCTGTCTGGTGTTGCTGGATGCACACACACACATAGGATATTTAAAATGTACTGTGCCAGAGTGGACCCCATCACTCTTTCTGCTTTTATGTTGGCAGTCAAAACAAGCAGCAGTCTTGACTGCTCTCATTAAAATTTTTCATTATGTTCCTGTTGCATTTTCAATGTATAGCACCATTATTTTCTGTCTCTGACTGAAATACCTTAATTTTTATTACCTAAGTTTTTTATTGTTAGTTTGTCAATTGTGTTTATTTTAGAGGGGGGTTTC